>CALNHX010000274.1:0-390028 GCA_940337035.1 Agriotes lineatus
CCCTAACGTCCCAGACGTCCCAGACGTCCTAGATGTCCCATATGTCCCTAACGTCCCAGACGTCCCAGATGTTCCATATGTCTCATATGTCCCTAATGTCCCAGGCGTCCTAGATGTTGCATATGTCCCTAACGTCCCAGACGTCCTAAATGTCCCATATGTCCCTAACGTCTCAGACGTCCCAGATGTTTCATATGTCCCTAATATCCCAAACATTATAGATGTCCCGTATGTCCTTAACGTCCTAGACGTACCAGATATCCCATATGTCTCTAACATCCCAGACGTAACTGATGTCCCATATGTCCCTAAGGTCCCAGGCGTCCCATATGTCCCATATGTCCCATATGTCCCTAATGTCCCAGGCGTCCCAAATGTCCCATATGTCCTTAACGTCCTAGACGTCCCAGACGTCCTAGATGTCCCATATGTCCTTAACGTCCTAGACGTCCCAGATGTCCCATATGTCCCTAATCTCCCAGGCGTCTTAGATGTTCCATATGTCCCTAACGTCCCAGACGTCCTAAATGTCCCATATGTCCCTAACGTCACAGACGTCCTAAATGTCTCATAAGACCCTAACGTCCCAGACGTCCTAGATGTCCTATATGTCCCTAACGGCCCAGACGTCCCAGACGTCCTAGATGTCCCATATGTCCTTAACGTCCCAGACGTCCCAGATGTCCTATATGTCTCTAAAGTCCCAGACGTCCTAGATGTCCCATATGTCCTTAACGTCCCAGACGTCCCAGATGTCTCATATGTCCTTAACGTCCCAGACGTCCCAGATGTCCCATATGTCCTTAACGTCCCAGACGTCCCAGATGTCCCATATGTCCCATATGTCCCTAATGTCCCAGGCGTCCTAAATGTCCCATATGTTTTTAACGTCCCAGACGTCCCAGACGTCCTAGATGTCCCATATGTCCTTTACGTCACAGACGTCCCAGATGTCTCATATGACCCTAACGTCCCAGACGTCCCAGATGTCTCATATGACCCTAACGTCCCAGACGTCCCAGATGTCCTATATGTCCTATATGTCCCTAATGTCCCAGGCGTCCTAGATGTTTCATATGTCCCTAACGTCCAAGACGTCCTAAATGTTCCATATGTCCCTAACGTCCCAGACGTCCCAGATGTCCCATATGTCCCTAACGTCTCAGACGTCCCAGATGTCCCATATGTCCCATATGTCCCTAATGTCCCAGGCGTCCTAAATGTCCCATATGTTTTTAACGTCCCAGACGTCCCAGACGTCCTAGATGTCCCATATGTCCTTAACGTCCCAGACGTCCCAGATGTCCTATATGTCCCTAACGTCTCAGACGTCCCATATGTCCCATATGTCCCATATGTCCCTAATGTCCCAGGCGTCCTAAATGTCCCATATGTTTTTAACGTCCCAGACGTCCCAGACGTCCTAGATGTCCCATATGTCCTTTACGTCCCAGACGTCCCAGATGTCTCATATGACCCTAACGTCCCAGACGTCCCAGATGTCCTATATGTCCTATATGTCCCTAATGTCCCAGGCGTCCTAGATGTTTCATATGTCCCTAACGTCCAAGACGTCCTAAATGTTCCATATGTCCCTAACGTCCCAGCTGTCCCGTATGTCCCTAACGTCCCAGACGTTCTAGATGTTCCATATGTCCCTAACGTCCCAGGCGTCCTAGATGACCTATATGTCCCTAACGTTCCAGACGTCCCAGACGTACCAGATGTCCCATATGTCCCATATGTCCCTAATGTCCCAGGCGTCCCAGATGTCCCATATGTTCCATATGTCCCTAATGACCCAGGCGTCCTAAATGTCCCATATGTCCTTAACTTTCCAGACGTACCAGACGTTCTAGATGTCCCATATGTCCTTAGCGTCCCAGACGTCCCAAATGTCCCATATTTCCCTAACGTCCCAGACGTCCCAGATATCCCATATGTCCCATATGTCCCTAATGTCCGAGGCGTCCTAAATGTTCTATATGTCCCTAACGTCCCAGACGTTCTAAATGTCCCATATGTTCCTAACGTCCCAGACGTCCCAACTGTCCCGTATGTCCCAAACGTCCCAGACATCCCAGATGTCCCATATGTCCCATATGTCCCTAATGTCCCAGGCGTCCCAGATGTCCCATTTGTCCCATATGTCCCTAATGTCCCAGGCGTCCTAAATGTCCCATATGTCCTTAACGTCCCAGACGTCCCAGACGTCCTAGATGTTCCATATGTCCTTAACGTCCCAGACGTCACAGATGTCCCATATGTCCCATATGTCCCTAATGTCCCAGGCGTCCTAGATGTTCTATATGTCCCTAACGTCCCAGACGTTCTAAATGTCCCATATGTTCCTAACGTCCCAGACGTCCCAACTGTCCCGTATGTCCCTAACGTCCCAGACATCCCAGATGTCCCATATGTCCCATATGTCCCTAATGTCCCAGGCGTCCCAGATGTCCCATTTGTCCCATATGTCCCTAATGTCCCAGGCGTCCTAAATGTCCCATATGTCCTTAACGTCCCAGACGTCCCAGACGTCCTAGATGTCCCATATGTGCTTAACGTCCCAGACGTCACAGATGTCCCATATGTCCCATATGTCCCTAATGTCCCAATCGTCCCAGATGTCCCATTTGTCCCATATGTCCCTAATGTCCCAGACGTCCTAAATGTCCCATATGTCCTTAACGTCCCAGACGTCCCAGACGTCCTAGATGTCCCGTATGTCCCTAACGTCCCAGACGTCCCAGACGTCCTAGATGTCCCATATGTCCTTAACGTACTAGACTTCCTAAATCTCCCATATGTTCTTAACGTCCTAGACGTCCCAGATATCCCATATGTCCCTAATGTCCCAGGCGTCCTAAATGTCCCATATGTCATTAACGTCCCAGATGTCCCAGATGTCCCATATGTCCCATATGTCCCTAATGTCCCAGGCGTCCCAGATGTCCCATATATCACATATATCCCTAATGTCCCAGGCGTCCCAAATGTCCCATATGTCCTTAACGTCCTAGACGTCCCAGACGTCCTAGATGTCCCATATGTCCTTAACGTCCTAGACGTCTCAGATGTCCGATATGTCCCTAATGTCCCATGCGTCTTAGATGTTCCATATGACCCTAACGTCCCAGACGTCCTAAAGGTCCCATATGTCCCTAACGTCCCCGACGTCCCAGCTGTCCCGTATGTTCCAAACGTCCCAGACGTCCTAGACGTCCTAGATGTCCCATATGTCCCTAACGTCCCAGACGTCCTAGATGTCCTATATGTCCCTAGCGTCCCAGACGTCTCAGACGTCCTAGATGACCCATATGTCCTTAACGTCCCAGACGTCCCAGATGTCCTATATGTCTCTAAAGTCTCAGACGTCCTAGACGTCCTAGTTGTCCCATATGTCCTTAACGTCCCAGACGTCCCAGATGGCCCATATGTCCCTAACGTCTCAGGCGTCCTAGATGTCTCATATGTCCTTAAGGTCCCAGATGTCCCATATGTCCCTAACGTCCCAGACGTCCCAGATGTCCCATATGTCCCATATGTCCCTAATGTCCCAGGCGTCCTAAATGTCCCATATGTTTTTAACGTCCCAGACGTCCCAGACGTCCTAGATGTCCCATATGTTCTTAACGTCCCAGACGTCCCAGATGTCTCGTATGTCCTATATGTCCCTAATGTCCGAGGCGTCCTAAATGTCCCATATGTCCTTAACTTCCCAGACGTCCCAGATGTCCCATATGTCCCATATGTCCCTAATGTCCCAGGCGTCCCAGATGTCCCATATGTCACATATATCCCTAATGTCCCAGGCGTCCCAAATGTCCCATATGTCCTTAACGTCCTATACGTCCCAGACGTCCTAGATGTCCCATATGTCCCTAACGTCCCAGACGTCCCAGATGTCTTATATGTCCCTAATGTCCCAGGCGTCTTAGATGTTCCATATGTCCCTAACGTCCCAGACTTCCTAAATGTCCCATATGTCCCTAACGTCACAGACGTCCCAGATGTCCTATATGTCTCTAAAGTCCCAGACGTCCTAGATGTCCCATATGTCCTTAACGTCCCAGACGTCCCAGATGTCCTATATGTCTCTAAAGTCCCAGACGTCCTAGATGTCCCATATGTCCTTAACGTTCCAGACGTCCCAGATGTCTCATATGTCCTTAAGGTCCCAGACGTCCCAGACGTCCTAGATGTCCCATATGTCCTTAACGTCCCAGACGTCCCAGATGTCCCATATGTCCCTAACGTCCCAGACGTCCCAGATGTCCCATATGTCCCATATGTCCCTAATGTCCCAGGCGTCCTAGATGTCCCATATGTTTTTAACGTCCCAAACGTCCCAGACGTCCTAGATGTCCCATATGTCCTTAACGTCCCAGACGTCCCAGATGTCTCATATGTCCTTAAGGTCCCAGACGTCCCAGACGTCCTAGATGTCCCATATGTCCTTAACGTCCTAGACGTCCCAGATGTCCCATATGTCCCTAATGTCCCAGGCGTCTTAGATGTTCCATATGTCCCTAACGTCCCAGACGTCCTAAATGTCCCATATGTCCCTAACGTCCCAGACGTCCTAAATGTCTCATATGTCCCTAACGTCCCAGACGTCCTAGATGTCCTATATGTCCCTAACGGCCCAGACGTCCCAGACGTCCTAGATGTCCCATATGTCCTTAACGTCCCAGACGTCCCAGATGTCCTATATGTCTCTAAAGTCCCAGACGTCCTAGATGTCCCATATGTCCTTAACGTCCCAGACGTCCCAGATGTCTCATATGTCCCTAACGTCCCAGACGTCCCAGATGTCCCATATGTCCTTAACGTCCCAGACGTCCCAGATGTCCCATATGTCCCATATGTCCCTAATGTCCCAGGCGTCCTAAATGTCCCATATGTTTTTAACGTCCCAGACGTCCCAGACGTCCTAGATGTCCCATATGTCCTTTACGTCCCAGACGTCCCAGATGTCTCATATGACCCTAACGTCCCAGACGTCCCAGATGTCTCATATGACCCTAACGTCCCAGACGTCCCAGATGTCCTATATGTCCTATATGTCCCTAATGTCCCAGGCGTCCTAGATGTTTCATTTGTCCCTAACGTCCAAGACGTCCTAAATGTTCCATATGTCCCTAACGTCCCAGACGTCCCAGATGTCCCATATGTCCCTAACGTCTCAGACGTCCCAGATGTCCCATATGTCCCATATGTCCCTAATGTCCCAGGCGTCCTAAATGTCCCATATGTTTTTAACGTCCCAGACGTCTCAGACGTCCTAGATGTCCCATATGTCCTTAACGTCCCAGACGTCCCAGATGTCCCATATGTCCCTAACGTCTCAGACGTCCCATATGTCCCATATGTCCCATATGTCCCTAATGTCCCAGGCGTCCTAAATGTCCCATATGTTTTTAACGTCCCAGACGTCCCAGACGTCCTAGATGTCCCTTATGTCCTTTACGTCCCAGACGTCCCAGATGTCTCATATGACCCTAACGTCCAAGACGTCCCAGATGTCCTATATGTCCTATATGTCCCTAATGTCCCAGGCGTCCTAGATGTTTCATATGTCCCTAACGTCCAAGACGTCCTAAATGTTCCATATGTCCCAAACGTCCCAGCTGTCCCGTATGTCCCTAACGTCCCAGACGTTCTAGATGTTCCATATGTCCCTAACGTCCCAGGCGTCCTAGATGTCCTATATGTCCCTAACGTTCCAGACGTCCCAGACGTACCAGATGTCCCATATGTCCCATATGTCCCTAATGTCCCAGGCGTCCCAGATGTCCCATATGTTCCATATGTCCCTAATGACCCAGGCGTCCTAAATGTCCCATATGTCCTTAACTTTCCAGACGTACCAGACGTTCTAGATGTCCCATATGTCCTTAGCGTCCCAGACGTCCCAAATGTCCCATATTTCCCTAACGTCCCAGACGTCCCAGATATCCCATATGTCCCATATGTCCCTAATGTCCGAGGCGTCCTAAATGTTCTATATGTCCCTAACGTCCCAGACGTTCTAAATGTCCCATATGTTCCTAACGTCCCAGACGTCCCAACTGTCCCGTATGTCCCTAACGTCCCAGACATCCCAGATGTCCCATATGTCCCATATGTCCCTAATGTCCCAGGCGTCCCAGATGTCCCATTTGTCCCATATGTCCCTAATGTCCCAGGCGTCCTAAATGTCCCATATGTCCTTAACGTCCCAGACGTCCCAGACGTCCTAGATGTCCCATATGTCCTTAACGTCCCAGACGTCACAGATGTCCCATATGTCCCATATGTCCCTAATGTCCCAGGCGTCCTAGATGTTCTATATGTCCCTAACGTCCCAGACGTTCTAAATGTCCCATATGTTCCTAACGTCCCAGACGTCCCAACTGTCCCGTATGTCCCTAACGTCCCAGACATCCCAGATGTCCCATATGTCCCATATGTCCCTAATGTCCCAGGCGTCCCAGATGTCCCATTTGTCCCATATGTCCCTAATGTCCCAGGCGTCCTAAATGTCCCATATGTCCTTAACGTCCCAGACGTCCCAGACGTCCTAGATGTCCCATATGTCCTTAACGTCCCAGACGTCACAGATGTCCCATATGTCCCATATGTCCCTAATGTCCCAATCGTCCCAGATGTCCCATTTGTCCCATATGTCCCTAATGTCCCAGACGTCCTAGATGTCCCATATGTCCTTAACGTACTAGACTTCCTAAATGTCCCATATGTTCTTAACGTCCTAGACGTCCCAGATATCCCATATGTCCCTAATGTCCCAGGCGTCCTAAATGTCCCATATGTCATTAACGTCCCAGATGTCCCAGATGTCCCATATGTCCCATATGTCCCTAATGTCCCAGGCGTCCCAGATGTCCCATATATCACATATATCAATAATTTCCCAGGCGTCCCAAATGTCCCATATGTCCTTAACTTCCTAGACGTCCCAGACGTCCTAGATGTCCCATATGTCCTTAACGTCCTAGACGTCTCAGATGTCCGATATGTCCCTAATGTCCCATGCGTCTTAGATGTCCCATATGTCCCTAACGTCCCAGACGTCCTAAAGGTCCCATATGTCCCTAACGTCCCCGACGTCCCAGCTGTCCCGTATGTTCCAAACGTCCCAGACGTCCTAGACGTCCTAGATGTCCCATATGTCCCTAACGTCCCAGACGTCCTAGATGTCCTATATGTCCCTAGCGTCCCAGACGTCTCAGACGTCCTAGATGACCCATATGTCCTTAACGTCCCAGACGTCCCAGATGTCCTATATGTCTCTAAAGTCTCAGACGTCCTAGACGTCCTAGTTGTCCCATATGTCCTTAACGTCCCAGACGTCCCAGATGGCCCATATGTCCCTAACGTCTCAGGCGTCCTAGATGTCTCATATGTCCTTAAGGTCCCAGATGTCCCATATGTCCCTAACGTCCCAGACGTCCCAGATGTCCCATATGTCCCATATGTCCCTAATGTCCCAGGCGTCCTAAATGTCCCATATGTTTTTAACGTCCCAGACGTCCCAGACGTCCTAGATGTCCCATATGTTCTTAACGTCCCAGACGTCCCAGATGTCTCGTATGTCCTATATGTCCCTAATGTCCGAGGCGTCCTAAATGTCCCATATGTCCTTAACGTCCCAGACGTCCCAGATGTCCCATATGTCCCATATGTCCCTAATGTCCCAGGCGTCCCAGATGTCCCATATGTCACATATATCCCTAATGTCCCAGGCGTCCCAAATGTCCTATATGTCCTTAACGTCCTAAACGTCCCAGACGTCCTAGATGTCCCATATGTCCCTAACGTCCCAGACGTCCCAGATGTCTTATATGTCCCTAATGTCCCAGGCGTCTTAGATGTTCCATATGTCCCTAACGTCCCAGACTTGCTAAATGTCCCATATGTCCCTAACGTCACAGACGTCCCAGATGTCCTATATGTCTCTAAAGTCCCAGACGTCCTAGATGTCCCATATGTCCTTAACGTCCCAGACGTCCCAGATGTCCTATATGTCTCTAAAGTCCCAGACGTCCTAGATGTCCCATATGTCCTTAACGTCCCAGACGTCCCAGATGTCTCATATGTCCTTAAGGTCCCAGACGTCCCAGACGTCCTAGATGTCCCATATGTCCTTAACGTCCCAGACGTCCCAGATGTCCCATATGTCCCTAACGTCCCAGACGTCCCAGATGTCCCATATGTCCCATATGTCCCTAATGTCCCAGGCGTCCTAGATGTCCCATATGTTTTTAACGTCCCAAACGTCCCAGACGTCCTAGATGACCCATATGTCCTTAACGTCCCAGACGTCCCAGATGTCTCATATGTCCTTAAGGTCCCAGACGTCCCAGACGTCCTAGATGTCCCATATGTCCTTAACGTCCCAGACGTCCCAGATGTCCCATATGTCCCTAACGTCCCAGACGTCCCAGATGTCCCATATGTCCCATATGTCCCTAATGTCCCAGGCGTCCTAGATGTCCCATATGTTTTTAACGTCCCAAACGTCCCAGACGTCCTAGATGTCCCATATGTCCTTTACGTCCCAGACGTCCCAGATGTCTCATATGACCCAAACGTCCCAGACGTCCCAGATGTCCTATATGTCCTATATGTCCCTAATGTCCCAAGCGTCCTAGATGTTTCATATGTCCCTAACGTCCAAGACGTCCTAAATGTCCCATATGTCCCTAACGTCCCAGACGTCCCAGTTGTCCCGTATGTCCCTAACGTCCCAGACGTCCTAGATGTTCCATATGTCTCTAACGTCCCAGACGTCCTAGATGTCCTATATGTCCCTAACGTTCCAGACGTCCCAGACGTCCCAGATGTCCCATATGTCCCATATGTCCCTAATGTCCCAGGCGTCCCAGATGTCCCATATGTTTCATATGTCCTTAATGACCCAGGCGTCCTAAATGTCCCATATGCCCTTAACGTCCCAGACGTCCCAAATGTCCCATATTTCCATAACGTCCCAGAAGTCCCAGATGTCCCATACGTCCCATATGTCCCTAATGTCCGAGGCGTCCTAGATATTCTATATGTCCCTAACGTCCCAGACGCTCTAAATGTCCCATATGTTCCTAACGTCCCAGACGTCCCAACTGTCCCGTATGTCCCTAACGTCCCAGACGTCCCAGATGTCCCATATGTCCCATATGTCCCTAATGTCCCAGGCGTCCCAGATGTCCCATTTGTCCCATATGTCCCTAATGTTCCAGGCGTCCTAAATGTCCCATATGTCCTTAACGTCCCAGACGTCCCAGATATCCCAAATGTCCCGAATGTCTCAGGCGTCCTAAATGTCCCATATGTCCTTAACGTCCCACACGTCCCAGATGTCCCATATGTCCCATATGTCCCTAATGTCCCAGACGTCCCAGATGTCCCATATGTCACTTATATCCCTAATGTCCCAGGCGTCCCAAATGTCCCATATGTCCATAACGTCCTAGACGTCCCAGACGTCCTAGATGTTCCATATGTCCTTAACGTCGTAGACGTCCCAGATGTCCCATATGTCCCTAACGTCCCAGACGTCCCAGATGTCCCATATGTCCCTAATGTCCCAGGCGTCTTAGTTGTTCCATATGTCCCTAACGTCCCAGACCTCCTAAATGTCCCATATGTCCCTAACGCCCCAAACGTCCCAGCTGTCCCGTATGTTCCTAACGTCCCAGACGTCCTAGACGTCCTAGATGTCCCATATGTCCCTAACGTCCCAGACGTCCTAGATGTCTTATATGTCCCTAGCGTCCCAGACGTCCCAGACGTCCTAGATGTCCCATATGTCCTTAACGTCCCAGACGTCCCAGATGTCCTATATGTTTCTAACGTCCCAGACGTCCTAGACGTCCTAGTTGTCCCATATGTCCTTAACGTCCCAGACGTCCCAGATGTCCCATATGTCCCTAACGTCTCAGGCGTCCTAGATGTCTCATATGTCCTTAAGGTCCCAGACGTCCCAGACGTCCTAGATGTCCTATATGTCCCTAACGGCCCAGACGTCCCAGACGTCCTAGATGTCCCATATGTCCTTAACGTCCCAGACGTCCCAGATGTCCTATATGTCTCTAAAGTCCCAGACGTCCTAGATGTCCCATATGTCCTTAACGTCCCAGACGTCCCAGATGTCTCATATGTCCTTAACGTCCCAGACGTCCCAGATGTCCCATATGTCCTTAACGTCCCAGACGTCCCAGATGTCCCATATGTCCCATATGTCCCTAATGTCCCAGGCGTCCTAAATGTCCCATATGTTTTTAACGTCCCAGACGTCCCAGACGTCCTAGATGTCCCATATGTCCTTTACGTCCCAGACGTCCCAGATGTCTCATATGACCCTAACGTCCCAGACGTCCCAGATGTCTCATATGACCCTAACGTCCCAGACGTCCCAGATGTCCTATATGTCCTATATGTCCCTAATGTCCCAGGCGTCCTAGATGTTTCATTTGTCCCTAACGTCCAAGACGTCCTAAATGTTCCATTTGTCCCTAACGTCCCAGACGTCCCAGATGTCCCATATGTCCCTAACGTCTCAGACGTCCCAGATGTCCCATATGTCCCATATGTCCCTAAAGTCCCAGGCGTCCTAAATGTCCCATATGTTTTTAACGTCCCAGACGTCCCAGACGTCCTAGATGTCCCATATGTCCTTAACGTCCCAGACGTCCCAGATGTCCCATATATCCCTAACGTCTCAGACGTCCCATATGTCCCATATGTCCCATATGTCGCTAATGTCCCAGGCGTCCTAAATGTCCCATATGTTTTTAACGTCCCAGACGTCCCAGACGTCCTAGATGTCCCATATGTCCTTTACGTCCCAGACGTCCCAGATGTCTCATATGACCCTAACGTCCCAGACGTCCCAGATGTCCTATATGTCCTATATGTCCCTAATGTCCCAGGCGTCCTAGATGTTTCATATGTCCCTAACGTCCAAGACGTCCTAAATGTTCCATATGTCCCAAACGTCCCAGCTGTCCCGTATGTCCCTAACGTCCCAGACGTTCTAGATGTTCCATATGTCCCTAACGTCCCAGGCGTCCTAGATGTCCTATATGTCCCTAACGTTCCAGACGTCCCAGACGTACCAGATGTCCCATATGTCCCATATGTCCCTAATGTCCCAGGCGTCCCAGATGTCCCATATGTTCCATATGTCCCTAATGACCCAGGCGTCCTAAATGTCCCATATATCCTTAACTTTCCAGACGTACCAGACGTTCTAGATGTCCCATATGTCCTTAGCGTCCCAGACGTCCCAAATGTCCCATATTTCCCTAACGTCCCAGACGTCCCAGATATCCCATATGTCCCATATGTCCCTAATGTCCGAGGCGTCCTAAATGTTCTATATGTCCCTAACGTCCCAGACGTTCTAAATGTCCCATATGTTCCTAACGTCCCAGACGTCCCAACTGTCCCGTATGTCCCTAACGTCCCAGACATCCCAGATGTCCCATATGTCCCATATGTCCCTAATGTCCCAGGCGTCCCAGATGTCCCATTTGTCCCATATGTCCCTAATGTCCCAGGCGTCCTAAATGTCCCATATGTCCTTAACGTCCCAGACGTCCCAGACGTCCTAGATGTCCCATATGTCCTTAACGTCCCAGACGTCACAGATGTCCCATATGTCCCATATGTCCCTAATGTCCCAGGCGTCCTAGATGTTCTATATGTCCCTAACGTCCCAGACGTTCTAAATGTCCCATATGTTCCTAACGTCCCAGACGTCCCAACTGTCCCGTATGTCCCTAACGTCCCAGACATCCCAGATGTCCCATATGTCCCATATGTCCCTAATGTCCCAGGCGTCCCAGATGTCCCATTTGTCCCATATGTCCCTAATGTCCCAGGCGTCCTAAATGTCCCATATGTCCTTAACGTCCCAGACGTCCCAGACGTCCTAGATGTCCCATATGTCCTTAACGTCCCAGACGTCACAGATGTCCCATATGTCCCATATGTCCCTAATGTCCCAATCGTCCCAGATGTCCCATTTGTCCCATATGTCCCTAATGTCCCAGACGTCCTAAATGTCCCATATGTCCTTAACGTCCCAGACGTCCCAGACGTCCTAGATGTCCCGTATGTCCCTAACGTCCCAGACGTCCCAGACGTCCTAGATGTCCCATATGTCCTTAACGTACTAGACTTCCTAAATGTCCCATATGTTCTTAACGTCCTAGACGTCCCAGATATCCCATATGTCCCTAATGTCCCAGGCGTCCTAAATGTCCCATATGTCATTAACGTCCCAGATGTCCCAGATGTCCCATATGTTCCATATGTCCCTAATGTCCCAGGCGTCCCAGATGTCCCATATATCACATATATCCCTAATGTCCCAGGCGTCCCAAATGTCCCATATGTCCTTAACGTCCTAGACGTCCCAGACGTCCTAGATGTCCCATATGTCCTTAACGTCCTAGACGTCTCAGATGTCCGATATGTCCCTAATGTCCCATGCGTCTTAGATGTTCCATATGTCCCTAACGTCCCAGACGTCCTAAAGGTCCCATATGTCCCTAACGTCCCCGACGTCCCAGCTGTCCCGTATGTTCCAAACGTCCCAGACGTCCTAGACGTCCTAGATGTCCCATATGTCCCTAACGTCCCAGACGTCCTAGATGTCCCATATGTCCTTAACGTCCCAGACGTCACAGATGTCCCATATGTCCCATATGTCCCTAATGTCCCAGGCGTCCTAGATGTTCTATATGTCCCTAACGTCCCAGACGTTCTAAATGTCCCATATGTTCCTAACGTCCCAGACGTCCCAACTTTCCCGTATGTCCCTAACGTCCCAGACATCCCAGATGTCCCATATGTCCCATATGTCCCTAATGTCCCAGGCGTCCCAGATGTCCCATTTGTCCCATATGTCCCTAATGTCCCAGGCGTCCTAAATGTCCCATATGTCCTTAACGTCCCAGACGTCCCAGACGTCCTAGATGTCCCATATGTCCTTAACGTCCCAGACGTCACAGATTGCCATATGTCCCATATGTCCCTAATGTCCCAATCGTCCCAGATGTCCCATTTGTCCCATATGTCCCTAATGTCCCAGACGTCCTAAATGTCCCATATGTCCTTAACGTCCCAGACGTCCCAGACGTCCTAGATGTCCCGTATGTCCCTAACGTCTCAGACGTCCCAGACGTCCTAGATGTCCCATATGTCCTTAACGTACTAGACTTCCTAAATGTCCCATATGTTCTTAACGTCCTAGACGTCCCAGATATCCCATATGTCCCTAATGTCCCAGGCGTCCTAAATGTCCCATATGTCATTAACGTCCCAGATGTCCCAGATGTCCCATATGTCCCATATGTCCCTAATGTCCCAGGCGTCCCAGATGTCCCATATATCACATATATCCCTAATGTCCCAGGCGTCCCAAATGTCCCATATGTCCTTAACTTCCTAGACGTCCCAGACGTCCTAGATGTCCCATATGTCCTTAACGTCCTAGACGTCTCAGATGTCCGATATGTCCCTAATGTCCCATGCGTCTTAGATGTTCCATATGTCCCTAACGTCCCAGACGTCCTAAAGGTCCCATATGTCCCTAACGTCCCCGACGTCCCAGCTGTCCCGTATGTTCCAAACGTCCCAGACGTCCTAGACGTCCTAGATGTCCCATATGTCCCTAACGTCCCAGACGTCCTAGATGTCCTATATGTCCCTAGCGTCCCAGACGTCTCAGACGTCCTAGATGACCCATATGTCCTTAACGTCCCAGACGTCCCAGATGTCCTATATGTCTCTAAAGTCTCAGACGTCCTAGACGTCCTAGTTGTCCCATATGTCCTTAACGTCCCAGACGTCCCAGATGGCCCATATGTCCCTAACGTCTCAGGCGTCCTAGATGTCTCATATGTCCTTAAGGTCCCAGATGTCCCATATGTCCCTAACGTCCCAGACGTCCCAGATGTCCCATATGTCCCATATGTCCCTAATGTCCCAGGCGTCCTAAATGTCCCATATGTTTTTAACGTCCCAGACGTCCCAGACGTCCTAGATGTCCCATATGTTCTTAACGTCCCAGACGTCCCAGATGTCTCGTATGTCCTATATGTCCCTAATGTCCGAGGCGTCCTAAATGTCCCATATGTCCTTAACGTCCCAGACGTCCCAGATGTCCCATATGTCCCATATGTCCCTAATGTCCCAGGCGTCCCAGATGTCCCATATGTCACATATATCCCTAATGTCCCAGGCGTCCCAAATGTCCCATATGTCCTTAACGTCCTAAACGTCCCAGACGTCCTAGATGTCCCATATGTCCCTAACGTCCCAGACGTCCCAGATGTCTTATATGTCCCTAATGTCCCAGGCGTCTTAGATGTTCCATATGTCCCTAACGTCCCAGACTTCCTAAATGTCCCATATGTCCCTATCGTCACAGACGTCCCAGATGTCCTATATGTCTCTAAAGTCCCAGACGTCCTAGATGTCCCATATGTCCTTAACGTCCCAGACGTCCCAGATGTCCTATATGTCTCTAAAGTCCCAGACGTCCTAGATGTCACATATGTCCTTAACGTCCCAGACGTCCCAGATGTCTCATATGTCCTTAAGGTCCCAGACGTCCCAGACGTCCTAGATGTCCCATATGTCCTTAACGTCCCAGACGTCCCAGATGTCCCATATGTCCCTAACGTCCCAGACGTCCCAGATGTCCCATATGTCCCATATGTCCCTAATGTCCCAGGCGTCCTAGATGTCCCATATGTTTTTAACGTCCCAAACGTCCCAGACGTCCTAGATGTCCCATATGTCCTTAACGTCCCAGACGTCCCAGATGTCTCATATGTCCTTAAGGTCCCAGACGTCCCAGACGTCCTAGATGTCCCATATGTCCTTAACGTCCCAGACGTCCCAGATGTCCCATATGTCCCTAACGTCCCAGACGTCCCAGATGTCCCATATGTCCCATATGTCCCTAATGTCCCAGGCGTCCTAGATGTCCCATATGTTTTTAACGTCCCAAACGTCCCAGACGTCCTAGATGTCCCATATGTCCTTTACGTCCCAGACGTCCCAGATGTCTCATATGACCCAAACGTCCCAGACGTCCCAGATGTCCTATATGTCCTATATGTCCCTAATGTCCCAAGCGTCCTAGATGTTTCATATGTCCCTAACGTCCAAGACGTCCTAAATGTCCCATATGTCCCTAACGTCCCAGACGTCCCAGTTGTCCCGTATGTCCCTAACGTCCCAGACGTCCTAGATGTTCCATAGGTCTCTAACGTCCCAGACGTCCTAGATGTCCTATATGTCCCTAACGTTCCAGACGTCCCAGACGTCCCAGATGTCCCATATGTCCCATATGTCCCTAATGTCCCAGGCGTCCCAGATGTCCCATATGTTTCATATGTCCTTAATGACCCAGGCGTCCTAAATGTCCCATATGCCCTTAACGTCCCAGACGTCCCAAATGTCCCATATTTCCATAACGTCCCAGACGTCCCAGATGTCCCATACGTCCCATATGTCCCTAATGTCCGAGGCGTCCTAGATATTCTATATGTCCCTAACGTCCCAGACGCTCTAAATGTCCCATATGTTCCTAACGTCCCAGACGTCCCAACTGTCCCGTATGTCCCTAACGTCCCAGACGTCCCAGATGTCCCATATGTCCCATATGTCCCTAATGTCCCAGGCGTCCCAGATGTCCCATTTGTCCCATATGTCCCTAATGTTCCAGGCGTCCTAAATGTCCCATATGTCCTTAACGTCCCAGACGTCCCAGATATCCCAAATGTCCCGAATGTCTCAGGCGTCCTAAATGTCCCATATGTCCTTAACGTCCCACACGTCCCAGATGTCCCATATGTCCCATATGTCCCTAATGTCCCAGACGTCCCAGATGTCCCATATGTCACTTATATCCCTAATGTCCCAGGCGTCCCAAATGTCCCATATGTCCATAACGTCCTAGACGTCCCAGACGTCCTAGATGTTCCATATGTCCTTAACGTCGTAGACGTCCCAGATGTCCCATATGTCCCTAACGTCCCAGACGTCCCAGATGTCCCATATGTCCCTAATGTCCCAGGCGTCTTAGTTGTTCCATATGTCCCTAACGTCCCAGACCTCCTAAATGTCCCATATGTCCCTAACGCCCCAAACGTCCCAGCTGTCCCGTATGTTCCTAACGTCCCAGACGTCCTAGACGTCCTAGATGTCCCATATGTCCCTAACGTCCCAGACGTCCTAGATGTCCTATATGTCCCTAGCGTCCCAGACGTCCCAGACGTCCTAGATGTCCCATATGTCCTTAACGTCCCAGACGTCCCAGATGTCCTATATGTTTCTAACGTCCCAGACGTCCTAGACGTCCTAGTTGTCCCATATGTCCTTAACGTCCCAGACGTCCCAGATGTCCCATATGTCCCTAACGTCTCAGGCGTCCTAGATGTCTCATATGTCCTTAAGGTCCCAGACGTCCCAGACGTCCTAGATGTCCTATATGTCCCTAACGGCCCAGACGTCCCAGACGTCCTAGATGTCCCATATGTCCTTAACGTCCCAGACGTCCC
Source organism: Agriotes lineatus (assembly GCA_940337035.1). Lineage (NCBI taxonomy): Eukaryota > Metazoa > Arthropoda > Insecta > Coleoptera > Elateridae > Agriotes > Agriotes lineatus. The sequence continues at coordinate 16,581 of CALNHX010000274.1, forward strand.
AGATGTCCTATATGTCTCTAAAGTCCCAGACGTCTTAGATGTCCCATATGTCCTTAACGTCCCAGACGTCCCAGATGTCTCATATGTCCTTAACGTCCCAGACGTCCCAGATGTCCCATATGTCCTTAACGTCCCAGACGTCCCAGATGTCCCATATGTCCCATATGTCCCTAATGTCCCAGGCGTCCTAAATGTCCCATATGTTTTTAACGTCCCAGACGTCCCAGACGTCCTAGATGTCCCATATGTCCTTTACGTCCCAGACGTCCCAGATGTCTCATATGACCCTAACGTCCCAGACGTCCCAGATGTCTCATATGACCCTAACGTCCCAGACGTCCCAGATGTCCTATATGTCCTATATGTCCCTAATGTCCCAGGCGTCCTAGATGTTTCATTTGTCCCTAACGTCCAAGACGTCCTAAATGTTCCATTTGTCCCTAACGTCCCAGACGTCCCAGATGTCCCATATGTCCCTAACGTCTCAGACGTCCCAGATGTCCCATATGTCCCATATGTCCCTAATGTCCCAGGCGTCCTAAATGTCCCATATGTTTTTAACGTCCCAGACGTCCCAGACGTCCTAGATGTCCCATATGTCCTTAACGTCCCAGACGTCCCAGATGTCCCATATGTCCCTAACGTCTCAGACGTCCCATATGTCCCATATGTCCCATATGTCCCTAATGTCCCAGGCGTCCTAAATGTCCCATATGTTTTTAACGTCCCAGACGTCCCAGACGTCCTAGATGTCCCATATGTCCTTTACGTCCCAGACGTCCCAGATGTCTCATATGACCCTAACGTCCCAGACGTCCCAGATGTCCTATATGTCCTATATGTCCCTAATGTCCCAGGCGTCCTAGATGTTTCATATGTCCCTAACGTCCAAGACGTCCTAAATGTTCCATATGTCCCAAACGTCCCAGCTGTCCCGTATGTCCCTAACGTCCCAGACGTTCTAGATGTTCCATATGTCCCTAACGTCCCAGGCGTCCTAGATGTCCTATATGTCCCTAACGTTCCAGACGTCCCAGACGTACCAGATGTCCCATATGTCCCATATGTCCCTAATGTCCCAGGCGTCCCAGATGTCCCATATGTTCCATATGTCCCTAATGACCCAGGCGTCCTAAATGTCCCATATGTCCTTAACTTTCCAGACGTACCAGACGTTCTAGATGTCCCATATGTCCTTAGCGTCCCAGACGTCCCAAATGTCCCATATTTCCCTAACGTCCCAGACGTCCCAGATATCCCATATGTCCCATATGTCCCTAATGTCCGAGGCGTCCTAAATGTTCTATATGTCCCTAACGTCCCAGACGTTCTAAATGTCCCATATGTTCCTAACGTCCCAGACGTCCCAACTGTCCCGTATGTCCCTAACGTCCCAGACATCCCAGATGTCCCATATGTCCCATATGTCCCTAATGTCCCAGGCGTCCCAGATGTCCCATTTGTCCCATATGTCCCTAATGTCCCAGGCGTCCTAAATGTCCCATATGTCCTTAACGTCCCAGACGTCCCAGACGTCCTAGATGTCCCATATGTCCTTAACGTCCCAGACGTCACAGATGTCCCATATGTCCCATATGTCCCTAATGTCCCAGGCGTCCTAGATGTTCTATATGTCCCTAACGTCCCAGACGTTCTAAATGTCCCATATGTTCCTAACGTCCCAGACGTCCCAACTGTCCCGTATGTCCCTAACGTCCCAGACATCCCAGATGTCCCATATGTCCCATATGTCCCTAATGTCCCAGGCGTCCCAGATGTCCCATTTGTCCCATATGTCCCTAATGTCGCAGGCGTCCTAAATGTCCCATATGTCCTTAACGTCCCAGACGTCCCAGACGTCCTGGATGTCCCATATGTCCTTAACGTCCCAGACGTCACAGATGTCCCATATGTCCCATATGTCCCTAATGTCCCAATCGTCCCAGATGTCCCATTTGTCCCATATGTCCCTAATGTCCCAGACGTCCTAAATGTCCCATATGTCCTTAACGTCCCAGACGTCCCAGACGTCCTAGATGTCCCGTATGTCCCTAACGTCCCAGACGTCCCAGACGTCCTAGATGTCCCATATGTCCTTAACGTACTAGACTTCCTAAATGTCCCATATGTTCTTAACGTCCTAGACGTCCCAGATATCCCATATGTCCCTAATGTCCCAGGCGTCCTAAATGTCCCATATGTCATTAACGTCCCAGATGTCCCAGATGTCCCATATGTCCCATATGTCCCTAATGTCCCAGGCGTCCCAGATGTCCCATATATCACATATATCCCTAATGTCCCAAGCGTCCCAAATGTCCCATATGTCCTTAACGTCCTAGACGTCCCAGACGTCCTAGATGTCCCATATGTCCTTAACGTCCTAAACGTCTCAGATGTCCGATATGTCCCTAATGTCCCATGCGTCTTAGATGTTCCATATGTCCCTAACGTCCCAGACGTCCTAAAGGTCCCATATGTCCCTAACGTCCCCGACGTCCCAGCTGTCCCGTATGTTCCAAACGTCCCAGACGTCCTAGACGTCCTAGATGTCCCATATGTCCCTAACGTCCCAGACGTCCTAGATGTCCTATATGTCCCTAGCGTCCCAGACGTCTCAGACGTCCTAGATGACCCATATGTCCTTAACGTCCCAGACGTCCCAGATGTCCTATATGTCTCTAAAGTCTCAGACGTCCTAGACGTCCTATTTGTCCCATATGTCCTTAACGTCCCAGACGTCCCAGATGGCCCATATGTCCCTAACGTCTCAGGCGTCCTAGATGTCTCATATGTCCTTAAGGTCCCAGATGTCCCATATGTCCCTAACGTCCCAGACGTCCCAGATGTCCCATATGTCCCATATGTCCCTAATGTCCCAGGCGTCCTAAATGTCCCATATGTTTTTAACGTCCCAGACGTCCCAGACGTCCTAGATGTCCCATATGTTCTTAACGTCCCAGACGTCCCAGATGTCTCGTATGTCCTATATGTCCCTAATGTCCGAGGCGTCCTAAATGTCCCATATGTCCTTAACGTCCCAGACGTCCCAGATGTCCCATATGTCCCATATGTCCCTAATGTCCCAGGCGTCCCAGATGTCCCATATGTCACATATATCCCTAATGTCCCAGGCGTCCCAAATGTCCCATATGTCCTTAACGTCCTAAACGTCCCAGACGTCCTAGATGTCCCATATGTCCCTAACGTCCCAGACGTCCCAGATGTCTTATATGTCCCTAATGTCCCAGGCGTCTTAGATGTTCCATATGTCCCTAACGTCCCAGACTTCCTAAATGCCCCATATGTCCCTAACGTCACAGACGTCCCAGATGTCCTATATGTCTCTAAAGTCCCAGACGTCCTAGATGTCCCATATGTCCTTAACGTCCCAGACGTCCCAGATGTCCTATATGTCTCTAAAGTCCCAGACGTCCTAGATGTCCCATATGTCCTTAACGTCCCAGACGTCCCAGATGTCTCATATGTCCTTAAGGTCCCAGACGTCCCAGACGTCCTAGATGTCCCATATGTCCTTAACGTCCCAGACGTCCCAGATGTCCCATATGTCCCTAACGTCCCAGACGTCCCAGATGTCCCATATGTCCCATATGTCCCTAATGTCCCAGGCGTCCTAGATGTCCCATATGTTTTTAACGTCCCAAACGTCCCAGACGTCCTAGATGTCCCATATGTCCTTAACGTCCCAGACGTCCCAGATGTCTCATATGTCCTTAAGGTCCCAGACGTCCCAGACGTCCTAGATGTCCCATATGTCCTTAACGTCCCAGACGTCCCAGATGTCCCATATGTCCCTAACGTCCCAGACGTCCCAGATGTCCCATATGTCCCATATGTCCCTAATGTCCCAGGCGTCCTAGATGTCCCATATGTTTTTAACGTCCCAAACGTCCCAGACGTCCTAGATGTCCCATATGTCCTTTACGTCCCAGACGTCCCAGATGTCTCATATGACCCAAACGTCCCAGACGTCCCAGATGTCCTATATGTCCTATATGTCCCTAATGTCCCAAGCGTCCTAGATGTTTCATATGTCCCTAACGTCCAAGACGTCCTAAATGTCCCATATGTCCCTAACGTCCCAGACGTCCCAGTTGTCCCGTATGTCCCTAACGTCCCAGACGTCCTAGATGTTCCATATGTCTCTAACGTCCCAGACGTCCTAGATGTCCTATATGTCCCTAACGTTCCAGACGTCCCAGACGTCCCAGATGTCCCATATGTCCCATATGTCCCTAATGTCCCAGGCGTCCCAGATGTCCCATATGTTTCATATGTCCTTAATGACCCAGGCGTCCTAAATGTCCCATATGCCCTTAACGTCCCAGACGTCCCAAATGTCCCATATTTCCATAACGTCCCAGACGTCCCAGATGTCCCATACGTCCCATATGTCCCTAATGTCCGAGGCGTCCTAGATATTCTATATGTCCCTAACGTCCCAGACGCTCTAAATGTCCCATATGTTCCTAACGTCCCAGACGTCCCAACTGTCCCGTATGTCCCTAACGTCCCAGACGTCCCAGATGTCCCATATGTCCCATATGTCCCTAATGTCCCAGGCGTCCCAGATGTCCCATTTGTCCCATATGTCCCTAATGTTCCAGGCGTCCTAAATGTCCCATATGTCCTTAACGTCCCAGACGTCCCAGATATCCCAAATGTCCCGAATGTCTCAGGCGTCCTAAATGTCCCATATGTCCTTAACGTCCCACACGTCCCAGATGTCCCATATGTCCCATATGTCAGTAATGTCCCAGACGTCCCAGATGTCCCATATGTCACTTATATCCCTAATGTCCCAGGCGTCCCAAATGTCCCATATGTCCATAACGTCCTAGACGTCCCAGACGTCCTAGATGTTCCATATGTCCTTAACGTCGTAGACGTCCCAGATGTCCCATATGTCCCTAACGTCCCAGACGTCCCAGATGTCCCATATGTCCCTAATGTCCCAGGCGTCTTAGTTGTTCCATATGTCCCTAACGTCCCAGACCTCCTAAATGTCCCATATGTCCCTAACGCCCCAAACGTCCCAGCTGTCCCGTATGTTCCTAACGTCCCAGACGTCCTAGACGTCCTAGATGTCCCATATGTCCCTAACGTCCCAGACGTCCTAGATGTCCTATATGTCCCTAGCGTCCCAGACGTCCCAGACGTCCTAGATGTCCCATATGTCCTTAACGTCCCAGACGTCCCAGATGTCCTATATGTTTCTAACGTCCCAGACGTCCTAGACGTCCTAGTTGTCCCATATGTCCTTAACGTCCCAGACGTCCCAGATGTCCCATATGTCCCTAACGTCTCAGGCGTCCTAGATGTCTCATATGTCCTTAAGGTCCCAGACGTCCCAGACGTCCTAGATGTCCCATATGTCCTTAACGTCCCAGACGTCCCAGATGTCCCAGATGTCCCATATGTCCCATATGTCCCTAATGTCCCAAGCGTCCTAGATGTTCCGTATGTCCCTAACGTCCCAGACGTCCTAAATGTCCCATATGTCCTTAACGTCCTAGACGTCCCAGATGTCCCATATGTCCCTAACGTCCCAGACGTCCCAGCTGTCAAATATGTCCCATATGTCCCTAATGTCCCAGGCGTCCTAAATGTTCCATATGTCCCTAACGTCCCAGACGTCCTGAATGTCCCATATGTCCCTAACGTCCAGACGTCCCAGCTGTCCCGTATGTCCCTAACGTCCTAGACTTCCCAGACGTCTTAGATGTCCCATATGTCCCTAACGTCCCAGACGTCCTAGATGTCCTATATGTCCCTAACGTCCCAGACGTCCCGGACGTCCCAGATGTCCCATATGTTTTATGTGTGCCTAATGTCCCAAACGTCCCAGATGTCCCATATGTCCCATATGTCCCTAATGTCCCAGGCGTCCTAAATGTCCCATATGTCCTTAACGTCCCAGACGTCCCAGACGTCCTAGATGTCCCCTATGTCCTTAACGTCCCAGACGTCCCAGATGTCCCATATGTCCCATATGTCTTTAATCTCCCAGGCATCCTAAATGTCCCATATGTCCTTAACTTCCCAGACGTCCCAGACGTCCTAGATGTCCCATAGGTCCCTAATGTCCCAGGCGTCCCAGATGTCCCATATGTCCCTAATGTCCCAGGCGCTTTAAATGTCTCATATGTCCTTAACGTCCTAGACGTCCCAGATGTCCCATATGTCCCTAACGTCCCAGGCGTCCCAGATGTCCCATATGTCCCATAGGTCCCTAATGTCCCAGGCGTTCCAGATGTCCCATATGTTCCATATGTCCCTAATGTCCCAGGCGCTTTAAATGTCTCATATGTTCTTAACGTCCCAGACGTCCCAGATGTCCCATACGTCCCTAACGTCCAAGACGTCCCAGATGTCCCATATGTCCCATATGTCCCTAATGTCAAAGGCGTCCTAGATGTTCTATATGTCCCTACCGCCCCAGACGTCCTAAATGTCCCATATGTCTTTAACGTCCCAGACGTCCCAGCTGTCCCTTATGTCCCTAACGTCCCAGTCGTCCTAGACGTCCTAGATGTCCCATATGTCTCTAACCTCCCAGACGTCCTAGATGTCCTATATTTCCCTAACGTCCCAGACGTCCCAGACGTCCCAGATGTCCCTAATGTCCCAGGCGTCCTAAATGTCCCATATGTCTTTAACGTCCCAGACGTCCCAGACGTTCTAGATGTCCCATATGTCCTTAACGTCCCAGACGTCCCAGATGTCCCATATGTCCCTAACGTCCCAGACGTCTTAGCTGTCCCGTATAATCCTAACGCCCCAGAGGTCCCAGACGTCCTAGATGTACAATATGTCCCTAACGTCCCAGACGTCCCAGATGTCCCATATGTCAATATCGTCCCAGACGTCCCAGATGATCCATATGTCCTATATGTCCCTAATGTCCCAGACGTCCCAGATGTCTCATATGTCCCTAACGTCCCAGACGTCTCAGATGTCTCATGTGTCCCTAACGTCCTTGACGTCCTAGATGTCCCATACGTCCTTAACGTTCCAGACGTCCCAGATGCCCCATATGTCCCTAATGTCCCAGACGTCCCAGATGTCCCATATGTCCCATATGTCCCTAATGTCCCAGGCGTCCCAGATGTCCCATATGTCCCATATGTCCTTAACGTCCCAGACGTCCCAGATGTTCCATATGTCCCTAAAGTCCCAGACGTCCCAGATACCCCATATGTCCCATATGTCCCTAATGTCCCAGGCGTCCTAGATGTTCCATATGTCCCTAACGTCCCAGACGTCTTAAATGTCCCATATGTCCTTAACGCCCCAGACGTCCCTGCTGTACCGTATGTCCCTAACGTTTAAGACGTCCCAGATGTCCTAGATGTCCCATATGTCCCATATATCACTAATGTCCCAGACGTCCTAAATGTCCTATATGTCCCTAACGTCCCAAACGTCCTAAATGTTCCATATGTCCCATATGTTCCTAATGTCCCAGGCGTCCCAGATGTCACATATGTCCCATCTGTCACTAATGTCCCAGACGTCCTAAATGTTCTATATGTCCTTAACGTCCCAGACGTCCCAGACGTCCTAGATGTCCCATATGTCCTTAACGTCCCAGACGTCCCAGATGTCCCATATGTCCCCAAGTCCCTAATGTCCAAGGCGTCTTAAATGTCCCATATGTCCTTAACGTCCCAGACGTCTCAGACGTCCTAGATGTCCCATATGTCCTTAACGTCCCAGACGTCCCAGATGTCCCATATGTACCTAACGTCCCAGACGTCTCAGATGTCCCATATGCCCTAATGTCCCAGGCGTCCCAGATGTTTCATATGTCCCATATGTCCTTAACGCCCCAGACGTCCCAGCTGTCCCGTATGTCCCTAACGTTCCAGACGTCCCAGATGTCCTAGATGTCCCAAATGTCCCTAACGTCCCAGACTTCCTAGATGTCCTATATGTCCCTAACGTCCTAAACGTCCTAAATGTCCCATATGTCCCATATGTCTTTAATATACCAGGCGTCCCAGATGTCCCATATGTCCCATATGTCACTAATGTCCCAGACGTCCTAAATGTCCTATATGTCCTTAACGTCCCAGACGTCCCAGACGTCCTAGATGTCCCATATGTCCTTAACGTCCCAGACGTTCCAGATGTCCCATATGTCCCCTATGTCCCTAATGTCCCAGGCGTTCTAAATGTCCCATATGTCCTTAACGTCCCAGACGTCCCAGACGTCCTAGATGTCCCATATGTCCTTAACGTCCCAGACGTCCCAGATGTCCCATATGTCCCTAACGTCCCAGACGTCCCAGATGTCCCATATTTCCCGTATATCCCTAATGTCCCAAGAATCCCAGATGTTTCATATGTCCCATATGTCCCTAATGTCCCAGGCGTCCTAAATGTTTCATATGTCCTTAACGTCCCTGACGTCCCAGACGTCCTAGATGTCCCATATGTCCTTAACGTCCCAGACGTATCAGATGTTCCATATGTCGCTAACGTCCCAGACGTCCCAAATGTCCCATATGTTCCATATGTCCCTAATGTCCCAAGCGTCCTAGATGTTCCATATGTCCCTAACGTCCCAGACGTCCTAAATGTCCCATATGTCCCTAACGTCCCAGACGTCCCAGCTGTCCCGTATGTTCCTTACGTCTCAGACGTCCCAGAAGTCCTAGATGTCCCATATGTCTCTAACGTCATAGACGTCCCAGACGTCCCAGATGTCCCATATGTTTTATGTGTCCCTAATGTCCCAAACGTCCCAGATGTCCCATATGTCCCATATGTCCCTAATGTCCCAGGCGTCCTAAATGTCCCATATGTCCTTAACGTCCCAGACGTCCCAGACGTCCTTGATGTCCCATATGTCCTTAACGTCCCAGACGTCCCAGATGTCCCATATGTCCCTAACGTCCCAGACGTCCCAGATGTCCCATATGTCCCATATGTCCCTAATGTCCCAGGCGTCCTAAATGTCCCATATGTCCTTAACGTCCCAGACGTCCCAGTCGTCCTAGATGTCCCATATATCCTTAACGTCCCAGACGTCCCAGATGTCCCATATGTTCCTAACGTCCCAGACGTCCTAGATGTCCCATATGTCCCATATGTCCCTAATGTCCCAGGCGTTCTAGATGTTCCATATGTCCCTAGCGTCCCAGACGTCCTAAATGTCCCATATGTCCCTAACGTCTTAGACGTTCAGCTGTCCCGTATGTCCCTAACGTCCCAGACGTCCCAGACTTGCTAGATGTCCCATATGTCCTTAACGTCCCAGACGTCCCAGATATCCCAAATGTCCCTAATGTCTCAGGCGTCCTAAATGTCCCATATGTCCTTAACGTCCCAGACGTCCCAGATGTCCCATATGTCCCATATGTCCCTAATGTCCCAGGCGTCCCAGATGTCCCATATGTCACATATATCCCTAATGTCCCAGGCGTCCCAAATGTCCCATATGTCCATAACGTCCTAGACGTCCCAGACGTCCTAGATGTTCCATATGTCCTTAACGTCGTAGACGTCCCAGATGTCCCATATGTCCCTAACGTCCCAGACGTCCCAGATGTCCAATATGTCCCTAATGTCCCAGGCGTCTTAGTTGTTCCATATGTCCCTAACGTCCCAGACCTCCTAAATGTCCCATATGTCCCTAACGCCCCAGACGTCCAAGCTGTCCCGTATGTTCCTAACGTCCCAGACGTCCTAGACGTCCTAGATGTCCCATATGTCCCTAACGTCCCAGACGTCCTAGATGTCCTATATGTCCCTAGCGTCCCAGACGTCCCAGACGTCCTAGATGTCCCATATGTCCTTAACGTCCCAGACGTCCCAGATGTCCTATATGTTTCTAACGTCCCAGACGTCCTAGACGTCCTAGTTGTCCCATATGTCCTTAACGTCCCAGACGTCCCAGATGTCCCATATGTCCCTAACGTCTCAGGCGTCCTAAATGTCTCATATGTCCTTAAGGTCCCAGACGTCCCAGACGTCCTAGATGTCCCATATGTCCTTAACGTCCCAGACGTCCCAGATGTCCCAGATGTCCCATATGTCCCATATGTCCCTAATGTCCCAAGCGTCCTAGATGTTCCGTATGTCCCTAACGTCCCAGACGTCCTAAATGTCCCATATGTCCTTAACGTCCTAGACGTCCCAGATGTCCATATGTCCCTAACGTCCCAGACGTCCCAGCTGTCAAATATGTCCCATATGTCCCTAATGTCCCAGGCGTCCTAAATGTTCCATATGTCCCTAACGTCCCAGACGTCCTGAATGTCCCATATGTCCCTAACGTCCCAGACGTCCCAGCTGTCCCGTATGTCCCTAACGTCCTAGACTTCCCAGACGTCTTAGATGTCCCATATGTCCCTAACGTCCCAGACGTCCTAGATGTCCTATATGTCCCTAACGTCCCAGACGTCCCAGACGTCCCAGATGTCCCATATGTTTTATGTGTGCCTAATGTCCCAAACGTCCCAGATGTCCCATATGTCCCATATGTCCCTAATGTCCCAGGCGTCCTAAATGTCCCATATGTCCTTAACGTCCCAGACGTCCCAGACGTCCTAGATGTCCCCTATGTCCTTAACGTCCCAGACGTCCTAGATGTCCCATATGTCCTTAACGTCCCAGACGTCCCAGATGTCCCATATGTACCTAACGTCCCAGACGTCTCAGATGTCCCATATGCCCTAATGTCCCAGGCGTCCCAGATGTTTTATATGTCCCATATGTCCTTAACGCCTCAGACGTCCCAGCTGTCCCGTATGTCCCTAACGTTCCAGACGTCCCAGATGTCCTAGATGTCCCATATGTCCCTAACGTCCCAGACTTCCTAGATGTCCTATATGTCCCTAACGTCCTAAACGTCCTAAATGTCCCATATCTCCCATATGTCTTTAATATCCCAGGCGTCCCAGATGTCCCATATGTCCCATATGTCACTAATGTCCCAGACGTCCTAAATGTCCTATATGTCCTTAACGTCCCAGACGTCCCAGACGTCCTAGATGTCCCATATGTCCTTAACGTCCCAGACGTTCCAGATGTCCCATATGTCCCCTATGTCCCTAATGTCCCAGGAGTTCTAAATGTCCCATATGTCCTTAACGTCCCAGACGTCCCAGACGTCCTAGATGTCCCATATGTCCTTAACGTCCCAGACGTCCCAGATGTCCCATATGTCCCTAACGTCCCAGACGTCCCAGATGTCCCATATTTCCCGTATATCCCTAATGTCCCAAGAATCCCAGATGTTTCATATGTCCCATATGTCCCTAATGTCCCAGGCGTCCTAAATGTTTCATATGTCCTTAACGTCCCTGACGTCCCAGACGTCCTAGATGTCCCATATGTCCTTAACGTCCCAGACGTATCAGATGTTCCATATGTCGCTAACGTCCCAGACGTCCCAAATGTCCCATATGTTCCATATGTCCCTAATGTCCCAAGCGTCCTAGATGTTCCATATGTCCCTAACGTCCCAGACGTCCTAAATGTCCCATATGTCCCTAACGTCCCAGACGTCCCAGCTGTCCCGTATGTTCCTTACGTCTCAGACGTCCCAGAAGTCCTAGATGTCCCATATGTCTCTAACGTCATAGACGTCCCAGGCGTCCCAGATGTCCCATATGTTTTATGTGTCCCTAATGTCCCAAACGTCCCAGATGTCCCATATGTCCCATATGTCCCTAATGTCCCAGGCGTCCTAAATGTCCAATATGTCCTTAACGTCCCAGACGTCCCAGACGTCCTTGATGTCCCATATGTCCTTAACGTCCCAGACGTCCCAGATGTCCCATATGTCCCTAACGTCCCAGACGTCCCAGATGTCCCATATGTCCCATATGTCCCTAATGTCCCAGGCGTCCTAAATGTCCCATATGTCCTTAACGTCCCAGACGTCCCAGTCGTCCTAGATGTCCCATATATCCTTAACGTTCCAGACGTCCCAGATGTCCCATATGTTCCTAACGTCCCAGACGTCCCAGATGTCCCATATGTCCCATATGTCCCTAATGTCCCAGGCGTTCTAGATGTTCCATATGTCCCTAGCGTCCCAGACGTCCTAAATGTCCCATATGTCCCTAACGTCTTAGACGTTCAGCTGTCCCGTATGTCCCTAACGTCCCAGACGTCCCAGACTTGCTAGATGTCCCATATGTCCTTAACGTCCCAGACGTCCCAGATATCCCAAATGTCCCTAATGTCTCAGGCGTCCTAAATGTCCCATATGTCCTTAACGTCCCAGACGTCCCAGATGTCCCATATGTCCCATATGTCCCTAATGTCCCAGGCGTCCCAGATGTCCCATATGTCACATATATCCCTAATGTCCCAGGCGTCCCAAATGTCCCATATGTCCATAACGTCCTAGACGTCCCAGACGTCCTAGATGTTCCATATGTCCTTAACGTCGTAGACGTCCCAGATGTCCCATATGTCCCTAACGTCCCAGACGTCCCAGATGTCCCATATGACCCTAATGTCCCAGGCGTCTTAGTTGTTCCATATGTCCCTAACGTCCCAGACCTCCTAAATGTCCCATATGTCCCTAACGCCCCAGACGTCCCAGCTGTCCCGTATGTTCCTAACGTCCCAGACGTCCTAGAAGTCCTAGATGTCCCATATGTACCTAACGTCCCAGACGTCCTAGATGTCCTATATGTCCCTAGCGTCCCAGACGTCCCAGACGTCCTAGATGTCCCATATGTCCTTAACGTCCCAGACGTCCCAGATGTCCTATATGTTTCTAACGTCCCAGACGTCCTAGACGTCCTAGTTGTCCCATATGTCCTTAACGTCCCAGACGTCCCAGATGTCCCATATGTCCCTAACGTCTCAGGCGTCCTAGATGTCTCATATGTCCTTAAGGTCCCAGACGTCCCAGACGTCCTAGATGTCCCATATGTCCTTAACGTCCCAGACGTCCCAGATGTCCCAGATGTCCCATATGTCCCATATGTCCCTAATGTCCCAAGCGTCCTAGATGTTCCGTATGTCCCTAACGTCCCAGACGTCCTAAATGTCCCATATGTCCTTAACGTCCTAGACGTCCCAGATGTCCCATATGTCCCTAACGTCCCAGACGTCCCAGCTGTCAAATATGTCCCATATGTCCCTAATGTCCCAGGCGTCCTAAATGTTCCATATGTCCCTAACGTCCCAGACGTCCTGAATGTCCCATATGTCCCTAACGTCCCAGACGTCCCAGCTGTCCCGTATGTCCCTAACGTCCTAGACTTCCCAGACGTCTTAGATGTCCCATATGTCCCTAACGTCCCAGACGTCCTAGATGTCCTATATGTCCCTAACGTCCCAGACGTCCCAGACGTCCCAGATGTCCCATATGTTTTATGTGTGCCTAATGTCCCAAACGTCCCAGATGTCCCATATGTCCCATATGTCCCTAATGTCCCAGGCGTCCTAAATGTCCCATATGTCCTTAACGTCCCAGACGTCCCAGACGTCCTAGATGTCCCCTATGTCCTTAACGTCCCAGACGTCCCAGATGTCCCATATGTCCCATATGTCTTTAATCTCCCAGGCATCCTAAATGTCCAATATGTCCTTAACTTCCCAGACGTCCCAGACGTCCTAGATGTCCCATAGGTCCCTAATGTCCCAGGCGTCCCAGATGTCCCATATGTCCCTAATGTCCCAGGCGCTTTAAATGTCTCATATGTCCTTAACGTCCTAGACGTCCCAGATGTCCCATATGTCTCTAACGTCCCAGGCGTCCCAGATGTCCCATATGTCCCATAGGTCCCTAATGTCCCAGGCGTTCCAGATGTCCCATATGTCCCATATGTCCCTAATGTCCCAGGCGCTTTAAATGTCTCATATGTTCTTAACGTCCCAGACGTCCCAGATGTCCCATACGTCCCTAACGTCCAAAACGTCCCAGATGTCCCATATGTCCCATATGTCCCTAATGTCAAAGGCGTCCTAGATGTTCTATATGTCCCTACCGCCCCAGACGTCCTAAATGTCCCATATGTCTTTAACGTCCCAGACGTCCCAGCTGTCCCGTATGTCCCTAACGTCCCAGTCGTCCTAGACGTCCTAGATGTCCCATATGTCTCTAACCTCCCAGACGTCCTAGATGTCCTATATTTCCCTAACGTCCCAGACGTCCCAGACGTCCCAGATGTCCCATATGTCCCATATGTCCCTAATGTCCTAGGCGCCCCAGATGTCCCGTATGTCCCATACGTCCCTAATGTCCCAGGCGTCCTAAATGTCCCATATGTCTTTAACGTCCCAGACGTCCCAGACGTTCTAGATGTCCCATATGTCCTTAACGTCCCAGACGTCCCAGATGTCCCATATGTCCCTAACGTCCCAGACGTCTTAGCTGTCCCGTATAATCCTAACGCCCCAGAGGTCCCAGACGTCCTAGATGTACAATATGTCCCTAACGTCCCAGACGTCCCAGATGTCCCATATGTCAATATCGTCCCAGACGTCCCAGATGTTCCATATGTCCCATATGTCCCTAATGTCCCAGACGTCCCAGATGTCTCATATGTCCCTAACGTCCCAGACGTCTCAGATGTCTCATGTGTCCCTAACGTCCTTGACGTCCTAGATGTCCCATACGTTCTTAACGTTCCAGACGTCCCAGATGCCCCATATGTCCCTAATGTCCCAGACGTCCCAGATGTCCCATATGTCCCATATGTCCCTAATGTCCCAGGCGTCCCAGATGTCCCATATGTCCCATATGTCCTTAACGTCCCAGACGTCCCAGATGTTCCATATGTCCCTAAAGTCCCAGACGTCCCAGATACCCCATATGTCCCATATGTCCCTAATGTCCTAGGCGTCCTAGATGTTCCATATGTCCCTAACGTCCCAGACGTCTTAAATGTCCCATATGTCCTTAACGCCCCAGACGTCCCAGACGTCCTAGATGTCCCATATGTCCTTAACGTCCCAGACGTTCCAGATGTCCCATATGTCCCCTATGTCCCTAATGTCCCAGGCGTTCTAAATGTCCCATATGTCCTTAACGTCCCAGACGTCCCAGACGTCCTAGATGTCCCATATGTCCTTAACGTCCCAGACGTCCCAGATGTCCCATATGTCCCTAACGTCCCAGACGTCCCAGATGTCCCATATTTCCCGTATATCCCTAATGTCCCAGACGTCCTAAATGTCCTATATGTCCCTAACGTCCCAAACGTTCTAAATGTTCCATATGTCCCATATGTTCCTAATGTCCCAATCGTCCCAGATGTCCTAGATGTCCCATATGTTCCATATATCACTAATGTCCCAGACGTCCTAAATGTCCTATATGTCCCTAACGTCCCAAACGTCCTAAATGTTCCATATGTCCCATATGTTCCTAATGTCCCAGGCGTCCCAGATGTCACATATGTCCCATCTGTCACTAATGTCCCAGACGTCCTAGATGTCCCATATGTCCTTAACGTCCCAGACGTCCCAGATGTCCCATATGTCCCCAAGTGCCTAATGTCCAAGGCGTCATAAATGTCCCATATGTCCTTAACGTCCCAGACGTCCCAGACGTCCTAGATGTCCTAGATGTCCCATATGTCCCTAACGTCCCAGACGTCCTAGATGTCCTATATGTCCCTAACGTCCTAAACGTCCTAAATGTCCCATATGCCCTAATGTCCCTGGCGTCCCAGATGTTTCATATGTCCCATATGTCCTTAACGCCCCAGACGTCCCAGGCGTCCCAGATGTCCCATATGTCCCTAACGTCCCAGACGTCCTAGATGTCCTATATGTCCCTAACGTCCTAAACGTCCTAAATGTCCCATATGTCCCATATGTCTTTAATATCCCAGGCGTCCCAGATGTCCCATATGTCCCATATGTCACTAATGTCCCAGACGTCCTAATTGTCCTATATGTCCTTAACGTCCCAGACGTCCCAGACGTCCTAGATGTCCCATATGTCCTTAACGTCCCAGACGTTCCAGATGTCCCATATGTCCCCTATGTCCCTAATGTCCCAGGCGTTCTAAATGTCCCATACGTCCTTAACGTCCCAGACGTCCCAGACGTCCTAGATGTCCCATATGTCCTTAACGTCCCAGACGTCCCAGATGTCCCATATGTCCCTAACGTCCCAGACGTCCCAGATGTCCCATATTTCCCGTATATCCCTAATGTCCCAAGCGTCCCAGATGTTTCATATGTCCCATATGTCCCTAATGTCCCAGGCGTCCTAAATGTTTCATATGTCCTTAACGTCCCTGACGTCCCAGACGTCCTAGATGTCCCATATGTCCTTAACGTCCCAGACGTCTCAGATGTTCCATATATCGCTAACGTCCCAGACGTCCCAAATGTCCCATATGTTCCATATGTCCCTAATGTCCCAAGCGTCCTAGATGTTCCATATGTCCCTAACGTCCCAGACGTCCTAAATGTCCCATATGTCCCTAACGTCCCAGACGTCCCAGCTGTCCCGTATGTTCCTTACGTCTCAGACGTCCCAGAAGTCCTGGATGTCCCATATGTCTCTAACGTCCCAGACGTCCCAGACGTCCCAGATGTCCCATATGTTTTATGTGTCCCTAATGTCCCAAACGTCCCAGATGTCCCATATGTCCCATATGTCCCTAATGTCCCAGGCGTCCTAAATGTCCCATATGTCCTTAACGTCCCAGACGTCCCAGACGTCCTTGATGTCCCATATGTCCTTAACGTCCCAGACGTCCCAGATGTCCCATATGTCCCATATGTTTTTAATGTCCCAGGCGTCCTAAATGTCCCATATGTCCTTAACGTCCCAGACGTCCCTGACGTCCTAGATGTCCCATAGGTCCCTAATGTCCCAGGCGTCTCAGATGTCCCATATGTCCCATATGTCCCTAATGTCCCAGGCGCTTTAAATATCTCATATGTTCTTAACGTCCCAGACGTCCCAGATGTCCCATATGTCCCTAATGTCCCAGGCGTCCCAGATGTCCCATATGTCCCATATGTCTTTAATGTCCCAGGCGTCCTAAATGTCCCATATGTCCTTAACGTCCCAGACGTCCCAGACGTCCTAGATGTCCCATAGGTCCCTAATGTCCCAGGCGTCCCAGATGTCCCATATGTCCCATAGGTCCCTAATGTCCCAGGCGTCCCAGATGTCCCATATGTCCCATATGTCCCTAATGTCCCAGGCGCTTTAAATGTCTCATATGTCCTTAACGCCCCAGACGTCCCAGCTGTCCCGTATGTCCCTAACGTTCCAGACGTCCCAGATGTCCTAGATGTCCCATATGTCCCTAACGTCCCAGACGTCCCAGACGTCCTAGATGTCCCATAGGTCCCTAATGTCCCAGGCGTCCCAGATGTCCCATATGTCCCATATGTCCCTAATGTTCCAGGCGCTTTAAATGTCTCATATGTTCTTAACGTCCCAGACGTCCCAGATGTCCCATATGTCCCCTATGTCCCTAATGTCCCAGGCGTTCTAAATGTCCCATATGTCCTTAACGTCCCAGACGTCCCAGACGTCCTAGATGTCCCATATGTCCTTAACGTCCCAGACGTCCCAGATGTCCCATATGTCCCTAACGTCCCAGACGTCCCAGATGTCCCATATTTCCCGTATGTCCCTAATGTCCCAGGCGTCCCAGATGTTTCATATGTCCCATATGTCCCTAATGTCCCAGGCGTCCTAAATGTTTCATATGTCCTTAACGTCCCTGACGTCCCAAACGTCCTAGATGTCCCATATGTCCTTAACGTCCCAGACGTCTCAGATGTTCCATATGTCGCTAACTTCCCAGACGTCCCAAATGTCCCATATGTTCCATATGTCCCTAATGTCCCAAGCGTTCTAAATATTCCATATGTTCCTAACGTCCCAGACGTCCTAAATGTCCCATATGTCCCTAACGTCCGAGACGTCCCAGCTGTCCCGCATGTTCCTTACGTCTCAGACGTCCCAGAAGTCCTAGATGTCCCATATGTCTCTAACGTCCCAGACGTCCAAGACGTCCCAGATGTCCCATATGTCCCATATGTCCCTAATGTCCCAAGCGTTCCAGACGTCCCAGATGTCCCATATGTCCCATATGTCCCTAATGTCCCAGGCGTCCTAGATGTTCCATATGTTCCTAACGTCCCAGACGTCCTAAATTTCCCATATGTCCCTAACGTCCCAGACGTCCCAGCTGTCCCGTATGTCCTTAACGTCCCAGATGTCCCAGACGTCCTAGATGTCCCATATGTCCATAACGTCCCAGACGTCCTAAACGTCCCATATGTCCTTAACGTCCCAGACGTTCCAGATGTCCCATATGTCCCTAACGTCCCAGACGTCCCAGATGTCCCATATGTCCCCTATGTCCCTAATGTCCCAGGCGTCCTAAATGTTCCATATGTCCTTAACGTCCCAGACGTCCTAGATGTCCCATATGACCTTAACGTCCCAGACGTCCCAGATGTCCCATATGTCCCTAACGTCCCAGACGTCCCAGATGTCCCATATGTCCCGTATGTCCCTAATGTCCCAGGCGTCCTAAATGTTTCATATGTCCTTAACGTCCCTGACGTCCCTGACGTCCTAGATGTCCCATATGTCCTTAACGTCCCAGACGTCTCAGATGTTCCATATGTCGCTAACGTCCCAGACGTCCCAGATGTCCCATATGTTCCATATGTCCCTAATGTAGCAAGCGTCCTAGATGTTCCATATGTCCCTAACATCCCAGACGTCCTAAATGTCCCATATGTCCCTAACGTCCCAGACGTCCCAGCTGTCCCGTATGTTCCTTACGTCTCAGACGTCCCAAAAGTCCTAGATGTCCCATATGCCCCTAACGTCCCAGACATCCGAGACGTCCCAGATGTCCCATATGTCCCATATGTCCCTAATGTCCCAAGCGTCCCAGAACCCATATGTCCCATATGTCCCTAATGTCCCAGGCGTACTAAATGTCCCATATGTCCTTAACGTCCCAGACGTCCCAGACGTCCTAGATGTCCCATATGTCCTTTACGTCACAGACGTCCCAGATGTCCCATATGACCCTAACGTTCCAGAAGTTCCAGATGTCCCATATGTCCCATATTTCCCTAACGTCTCAGGCGTCCTAGATGTTCCATATGTCCCTAACGTCCCAGACGTCCTAAATGTCCCATATGTCCCTAACGTCCCAGACGTCCCAGCTGTCCCGTATGTCCTTAACGTCCCAGATGTCCCAGACGTCCTAGATGTCCCATATGTCCATAACGTCCCAGACGTCCTAGACATCCCATTCGTCCTTAACGTCCCAGACGTCCCAGATGTCCCATATGTCCCTAACTTCCCAGACGTCCCAGATGTCCCATATGTCCCATATGTCCCTAATGTCCCAGGCGTCCTAAGTGTTCCATATGTCCCTAACCTCCCAGACGTCCGAAATGCCCCGTATGTCCCTAACGTCCCAGACGTCCCAGCTCTCCCGTATGTCCCTAACGTCCCAGACGTCCCAGACGTCCTAGATGTCCCGTATGTCCCTAACGTCCCAGACGTCCCAGATATTTCATATGTCCCTAACGTCCCAGACGTCCCAGATGTCCCATATGTCCCATATGTCCCTAATGTCCCAGACGTCCCAGATGTCCCATATGTCCCTAACGTCCCAGACGTCAGAAATGTCTCATATGTCCCTAACGTAATAGACGTCCTAGATGTCCCATACGTCCTTAACGTCCCAGACGTCCCAGATGCCCCATATGTCCCTAACGTCAAAGAGGTCCCAGATGTCCCATATGTCCCATATGTCCCTAATGTCCCAGGCGTCCCAGATGTCCCATATGTCCCATATGTCCTTAATGTCCCAGGCGTCCTAAATGTCCCATACGTCGTTAACGTCCCAGACGTCCCAGACGTCCTAGATGTCCCATATGTCCTTAACGTCCTAGACATCCCGAATGTCCCATATGTCCCTAACGTCCCAGACGTCCCAGATGTCCCATATGTCTCATATATCTCTTATGTCCCAGGCGTCCCAGATGTCCCATATGTTCCATATGTCCCTAATGTCCCAGACGTCCTAAATGTCCCATATTTCCTTAACGTCCTAGACGTCCCAGACGTCCTAGATGTCACATATATCCTTAACCTCCCAGACGCTTCAGATGTCCCATATGTCCCTAATGTCCCAGGAGTCCTAAATGTCCCATATATCCTTAACGTCCCAGATGTCCTAGATGTCCCATATGTCCTTAACGTCCCAGACGTCCCAGATGTCCCATATGTCCCTAACGTCCCAGACGTCCCAGATGTCCCATATGTCCCATATGTCCCTAATGTCCCAGGCGTCCTAAATGTCCCATATGTCTTTAACGTCCCAGACGTCCCAGTCGTTCTAGATGTCCCATATATCGTTAACGTCCCAGACGTCCCAGATGTCCCATATGTTCCTGACGTCCCAGACGTCCCAGATGTCCCATATGTCCCATATGTCCCTAATGTCCCAGGCGTCCTAGATGTTCCATATGTCCCTAGCGTCCCAGACGTCCTAAATGTCCCATATGTCCCTAACGTCCCAGACGTTCAGCTGTCCCGTATGTCCCTAACGTCCCAGACGTCCCAGACTTGCTAGATGTCCCATATGTCCCATATGTCCCTAATGTCCCAGGCGTCCCAGATGTTCCATATGTCACATATATCCCTAATGTCCCAGGCGTCCCAAATGTCCCATATGTCCTTAACGTCCTAGACGTCCCAGACGTCCCAGACGTCCTAGATGTCCCATATGTCCTTAACGTCGTAGACGTCCCAGATGTCCTATATGTCCCTAACGTCCCAGACGTCCCAGATGTCCCATATGTCCCTAATGTCCCAAGCGTCTTAGTTGTTCCATATGTCCCTAACGTCCCAGACGTCCTAAATGTCCATATGTCCCTAACGTCCCAGACGTCCCAGCTGTCCCGTATGTTCCTAACGTCCTAGACGTCCTAGACGTCCTAGATGTCCCATATGTCCCTAACGTCCCAGACGTCCTAGATGTCCTATATGTCCCTAGCGTCCCAGACATCCCAGACGTCCTAGATGTCCTATATGTTTCTAACGTCCCAGACGTCCTAGACGTCCTAGTTGTCCCATATGTCCTTAACGTCCCAGACGTCCCAGATGTCCCATATGTCCCTAACGTCTCAGGAGTCCTAGATGTCTCATATGTCCTTAAGGTCCCAGACGTCCCAAACGTCATAGATGTCCCATATGTCCTTAACGTCCCAGACGTCCCAGATGTCCCATATGTCCCTAACGTCCCAGACGTCCCAGATGTCCCATATGTCCCATATGTCCCTAATGTCCCAAACGTCCTAGATGTTCCGTATGTCCCTAACGTCCCAGAAGTCCTAAATGTCCCATATGTCCTTAACGTCCTAGACGTCCCAGATGTCCCATATGTCCCTAGCGTCCCAGACGTCCCAGCTGTCAAATATGTCCCATATGACCCTAATGTCCCAGGCGTCCTAAATGTTCCATATGTCCCTAACGTCCCAGACGTCCTGAATGTCCCATATCTCCCTAACGTCCCAGACGTCCCAGCTGTCCCTTATGTCCCTAACGTCCTAGACTTTCCAGACGCCCTAAATGTTCCATATGTCCCTAACGTCCCAGACGTCCTAGATGTCCTATATGTTCTTAACGTCCCAGATGTCCCATATGTTTTATGTGTCCCTAATGTCCCACACGTCCCAGATGTCCCATATGTCCCATATGACCCTAATGTCCCAGGCGTCCTAAATGTCCCATATGTCCTTAACGTCCCAGACGTCCCAGACGTCCTAGATGTCCCATATGTCTTTAACGTCCCAGACGTCCCAGATGTCCCATATGTCCCATATGTCTTTAATCTCCCAGGCGTCCTAAATGTTCCATATGTCCTTAACGTACCAGACGTCCCAGACGTCCTAGATGTCCCATAGGTCCCTAATGTCCAAGGCGTCCCAGATGTCCCATATGTCCCATATGTCCCTAATGTCCCAGGCGCTTTAAATGTCTCATATGTCCTTAACGTCCTAGACGCCCAGATGTCCCATATGTCCCTAACGTCCCAGGCGTTCCAGATGTCCCATATGTTCCATAGGTCCCTAATGTCCCAGGTGTCCCAGATGTCCCATATGGCCCATATGTCCCTAATGTCCCAGGCGCTTTAAATGTCTCATATGTTCTTAACGTCCCAGACGTCCCAGATGACGCATACGTCCCTAACGTCCAAGACGTCCCAGATGTCCCATATGTCCCATATGTCCCTAATGTCAAAGGCGTCCTAGATGTTCCACATGTCCCTACCGCCCCAGACATCCTAAATGTCCCATATGTCCTTAACGTCCCAGACGTCCCAGCTGTCCCGTATGTCCCTAACGTCCCAGTCGTCCTAGACGTCCTAGATGTCCCATATGTCCTTAAGCTCCCAGACGTCCTAGATGTCCTATATTTCCCTAACGTCCCAGACGTCCCAGACGTCTCAGATGTCCCATATGTCCCATATGTCCCTAATGTCCTAGGCGCCCCAGATGTCCCTAATGTCCCAGGCGTCCTAAATGTCCCATATGTCTTTAATGTCTCAGACGTCCCAGACGTTCTAGATGTCCCATATGTCCTTAACGTCCCAGACGTCCCAGATGTCCCATATGTCCCTAACGTCCCAGACGTCTTAGCTGTCCCGTATAATCCTAACGCCCCAGGGGTCCCAGACGTCCTAGATGTACCATATGTCCCTAACGTCCCAGACGTCCCAGATGTCCCAAATGTCAATATCGTCCCAGACGTCCCAGATGTCCCATATGTCCCATATGTCCCTAATGTCCCAGACGTCTCAGATGTCTCATGTCTCCCTAACGTCCTTGACGTCCTAGATGTCCCATACGTCCTTAACGTTCCAGACGTCCCAGATGCCCCATATGTCCCTAACCTCCCAGACGTCCCAGATGTCCCATATGTCCCATATGTCCCTAATGTCCCAGGCGTCCCAGATGTCCCATATGTCCCATATGTCCTTAACGTCCCAGACGTCCCAGATGTTCCATATGTCCCTAAAGTCCCAGACGTCCCAGATACCCCATATGTCCCATATGTCCCTAATGTCCCAGGCGTCCTAGATGTTCCATATGTTTCTAACGTCCCAGACGTCCCAGATGTCCCAAATGTCAATATCGTCCCAGACGTCCCAGATGTCTCATATGTCCCATATGTCCCTAATGTCCCAGACGTTCCAGATGTCTCATATGTCACTAACGTCCCAGACGTCTCAGATGTCTCATGTGTCCCTAACGTCCTTGACGTCCTAGATATCCCATACGTCCTTAACGTTCCAGACGTCCCAGATGCCCCATATGTCCATAACGTCCCAGACGTCCCAGATGTCCCATATGTCCCATATGTCACTAATGTCCCAGGCGTCCCTGATGTCCCATATGTCCCATATGTCCTTAACGTCCCAGACGTCCCAGATGTTCCATATGTCCCTAAAGTCCCAGACGTCCCAGATACCCCATATGTCCCATATGTCCCTAATGTCCCAGGCGTCCTAGATGTTCCATATGTCCCTAACGTCCCAGACGTCCTAAATGTCCCATATATCCTTAACGCCCCAGACGTCCCAGCTGTCCCGTATGTTCCTAACGTTTAAGACGTCCCAGATGTCCTAGATGTCCCATATGTCCCATATGTCACTAATGTCCCAGACGTCCTAAATGTCCTATATGTCCCTAACGTCCCAAACGTCCTAAATGTTCCATATGTCCCATATGTTCCTAATGTCCCAGGCGTCCCAGATGTCCCATATGTCCCATATGTCACTAATGTCCCAGACGTCCTAAATGTTCTATATGTCCTTAACGTCCCAGACGTCCCAGACGTCCCAGACGTCCTAGATGTCCCATATGTCCTTAACGTCCCAGACGTCTTAGATGTCCCATATGTCCCGAAGTCCCTAATGTCCAAGGCGTCCTAAGTGCCCCATATGTCCTTAACGTCCCAGACGTCCCAGACGTCCTAGGTGTCCCATATGTTCTTAACGTCCCAGACGTCCTAGATGTTCCATATGTCCCTAACGTCCCAGACGTCCTAAATTTCCCATATGTCCCTAACGTCCCAGACGTCCCAGCTGTCCCGTATGTCCTTAACGTCCCAGATGTCCCAGACGTCCTAGATGTCCCATATGTCCATAACGTCCCAGACGTCCTAGACATCCCATACGTCCTTAACGTCCCAGACGTCCCAGATGTCCCATATGTCCCTAACGTCCCAGACGTCCCAGATGTCCCATATGTCCCATATGTCCCTAATGTCCCAGGCGTCCTAAGTGTTCCATATGTCCCTAACCTCCCAGACGTCCGAAATGCCCCGTATGTCCCTAACGTCCCAGACGTCCCAGCTCTCCCGTATGTCCCTAACGTCCCAGACGTCCCAGACGTCCTAGATGTCCCGTATGTCCCTAACGTCCCAGACGTCCCAGATATTTCATATGTACCTAACGTCCCAGACGTCCCAGATGTCCCATATGTCCCATATGTCCCTAATGTCCCAGACGTCCCAGATGTCCCATATGTCCCTAACGTCCCAGACGTCAGAAATGTCTCATATGTCCCTAACGTAATAGACGTCCTAGATGTCCCATACGTCCTTAACGTCCTAGACGTCCCAGATGCCCCATATGTCCCTAACGTCAAAGAGGTCCCAGATGTCCCATATGTCCCATATGTCCCTAATGTCCCAGGCGTCCCAGATGTCCCATATGTCCCATATGTCCTTAATGTCCCAGGCGTCCTAAATGTCCCATACGTCGTTAACGTCCCAGACGTCCCAGACGTCCTAGATGTCCCATATGTCCTTAACGTCCTAGACATCCCGAATGTCCCATATGTCCCTAACGTCCCAGACGTCCCAGATGTCCCATATGTCTCATATATCTCTTATGTCCCAGGCGTCCCAGATGTCCCATATGTTCCATATGTCCCTAATGTCCCAGACGTTCTAAATGTCCCATATTTCCTTAACGTCCTAGACGTCCCAGACGTCCTAGATGTCACATATATCCTTAACCTCCCAGACGCTTCAGATGTCCCATATGTCCCTAATGTCCCAGGAGTCCTAAATGTCCCATATATCCTTAACGTCCCAGATGTCCTAGATGTCCCATATGTCCTTAACGTCCCAGACGTCCCAGATGTCCCATATGTCCCTAACGTCCCAGACGTCCCAGATGTCCCATATGTCCCATATGTCCCTAATGTCCCAGGCGTCCTAAATGTCCCATATGTCTTTAACGTCCCAGACGTCCCAGTCGTTCTAGATGTCCCATATATCGTTAACGTCCCAGACGTCCCAGATGTCCCATATGTTCCTGACGTCCCAGACGTCCCAGATGTCCCATATGTCCCATATGTCCCTAATGTCCCAGGCGTCCTAGATGTTCCATATGTCCCTAGCGTCCCAGACGTCCTAAATGTCCCATATGTCCCTAACGTCCCAGACGTTCAGCTGTCCCGTATGTCCCTAACGTCCCAGACGTCCCAGACTTGCTAGATGTCCCATATGTCCTTAACGTCCCAGACGTCCCAGATATCCCATATGTCCCTAATGTCTCAGGCGTCCTAAATGTCCCATATGTCCTTAACGTCCCAGACGTCCCAGATGTCCCATATGTCCCATATGTCCCTAATGTCCCAGGCGTCCCAGATGTTCCATATGTCACATATATCCCTAATGTCCCAGACGTCCCAGATATCCCATATGTCCCTAATGTCTCAGGCGTCCTAAATGTCCCATATGTCCTTAACGTCCCAGACGTCCCAGATGTCCCATATGTCCCATATGTCCCTAATGTCCCAGGCGTCCCAGATGTTCCATATGTCACATTAATCCCTAATGTCCCAGGCGTCCCAAATGTCCCATATGTCCTTAACGTCCTAGACGTCCCAGACGTCCCAGACGTCCTAGATGTCCCATATGTCCCTAACGTCCCAGACGTCCCAGATGTCCCATATGTCCCTAATGTCCCAAGCGTCTTAGTTGTTCCATATGTCCCTAACGTCCCAGACGTCCTAAATGTCCATATGTCCCTAACGTCCCAGACGTCCCAGCTGTCCCGTATGTTCCTAACGTCCTAGACGTCCTAGACGTCCTAGATGTCCCATATGTCCCTAACGTCCCAGACGTCCTAGATGTCCTATATGTCCCTAGCGTCCCAGACATCCCAGACGTCCTAGATGTCCTATATGTTTCTAACGTCCCAGACGTCCTAGACGTCCTAGTTGTCCCATATGTCCTTAACGTCCCAGACGTCCCAGATGTCCCATATGTCCCTAACGTCTCAGGAGTCCTAGATGTCTCATATGTCCTTAAGGTCCCAGACGTCCCAAACGTCCTAGATGTCCCATATGTCCTTAACGTCCCAGACGTCCCAGATGTCCCATATGTCCCTAACGTCCCAGACGTCCCAGATGTCCCATATGTCCCATATGTCCCTAATGTCCCAAACGTCCTAGATGTTCCGTATGTCCCTAACGTCCCAGAAGTCCTAAATGTCCCATATGTCCTTAACGTCCTAGACGTCCCAGATGTCCCATATGTCCCTAACGTCCCAGACGTCCCAGCTGTCAAATATGTCCCATATGACCCTAATGTCCCAGGCGTCCTAAATGTTCCATATGTCCCTAACGTCCCAGACGTCCTGAATGTCCCATATCTCCCTAACGTCCCAGACGTCCCAGCTGTCCCTTATGTCCCTAACGTCCTAGACTTTCCAGACGCCCTAAATGTTCCATATGTCCCTAACGTCCCAGACGTCCTAGATGTCCTATATGTTCTTAACGTCCCAGACGTCCCAGACGTCCCAGATGTCCCATATGTTTTATGTGTCCCTAATGTCCCACACGTCCCAGATGTCCCATATGTCCCATATGACCCTAATGTCCCAGGCGTCCTAAATGTCCCATATGTCCTTAACGTCCCAGACGTCCCAGACGTCCTAGATGTCCCATATGTCTTTAACGTCCCAGACGTCCCAGATGTCCCATATGTCCCATATGTCTTTAATCTCCCAGGCGTCCTAAATGTTCCATATGTCCTTAACGTCCCAGACGTCCCAGACGTCCTAGATGTCCCATAGGTCCCTAATGTCCCAGGCGTCCCAGATGTTCCATATGTCCCATATGTCCCTAATGTCCCAGGCGCTTTAAATGTCTCATATGTCCTTAACGTCCTAGACGTCCCAGATGTCCCATATGTCCCTAACGTCCCAGGCGTTCCAGATGTCCCATATGTTCCATAGGTCCCTAATGTCCCAGGTGTCCCAGATGTCCCATATGGCCCATATGTCCCTAATGTCCCAGGCGCTTTAAATGTCTCATATGTTCTTAACGTCCCAGACGTCCCAGATGTCGCATACGTCCCTAACGTCCAAGACGTCCCAGATGTCCCATATGTCCCATATGTCCCTAATGTCAAAGGCGTCCTAGATGTTCCATATGTCCCTACCGCCCCAGACATCCTAAATGTCCCATATGTCCTTAACGTCCCAGACGTCCCAGCTGTCCCGTATGTCCCTAACGTCCCAGTCGTCCTAGACGTCCTAGATGTCCCATATGTCCTTAAGCTCCCAGACGTCCTAGATGTCCTATATTTCCCTAACGTCCCAGACGTCCCAGACGTCTCAGATGTCCCATATGTCCCATATGTCCCTAATGTCCTAGGCGCCCCAGATGTCCCTAATGTCCCAGGCGTCCTAAATGTCCCATATGTCTTTAATGTCTCAGACGTCCCAGACGTTCTAGATGTCCCATATGTCCTTAACGTCCCAGACGTCCCAGATGTCCCATATGTCCCTAACGTCCCAGACGTCTTAGCTGTCCCGTATAATCCTAACGCCCCAGGGGTCCCAGACGTCCTAGATGTACCATATGTCCCTAACGTCCCAGACGTCCCAGATGTCCCAAATGTCAATATCGTCCCAGACGTCCCAGATGTCCCATATGTCCCATATGTCCCTAATGTCCCAGACGTCTCAGATGTCTCATGTCTCCCTAACGTCCTTGACGTCCTAGATGTCCCATACGTCCTTAACGTTCCAGACGTCCCAGATGCCCCATATGTCCCTAACCTCCCAGACGTCCCAGATGTCCCATATGTCCCATATGTCCCTAATGTCCCAGGCGTCCCAGATGTCCCATATGTCCCATATGTCCTTAACGTCCCAGACGTCCCAGATGTTCCATATGTCCCTAAAGTCCCAGACGTCCCAGATACCCCATATGTCCCATATGTCCCTAATGTCCCAGGCGTCCTAGATGTTCCATATGTTTCTAACGTCCCAGACGTCCCAGATGTCCCAAATGTCAATATCGTCCCAGACGTCCCAGATGTCTCATATGTCCCATATGTCCCTAATGTCCCAGACGTTCCAGATGTCTCATATGTCACTAAAGTCCCAGACGTCTCAGATGTCTCATGTGTCCCTAACGTCCTTGACGTCCTAGATATCCCATACGTCCTTAACGTTCCAGACGTCCCAGATGCCTCATATGTCCATAACGTCCCAGACGTCCCAGATGTCCCATATGTCCCATATGTCCCTAATGTCCCAGGCGTCCCTGATGTCCCATATGCCCCATATGTCCTTAACGTCCCAGACGTCCCAGATGTTCCATATGTCCCTAAAGTCCCAGACGTCCCAGATACCCCATATGTCCCAAATGTCCCTAATGTCCCAGGCGTCCGAGATGTTCCAGATGTCCCTAACGTCCCAGACGTCCTAAATGTCCCATATATCCTTAACGCCCCAGACGTCCCAGCTGTCCCGTATGTTCCTAACGTTTAAGACGTCCCAGATGTCCTAGATGTCCCATATGTCCCATATGTCACTAATGTCCCAGACGTCCTAAATGTCCTATATGTCCCTAACGTCCCAAACGTCCTAAATGTTCCATATGTCCCATATGTTCCTAATGTCCCAGGCGTCCCAGATGTCCCATATGTCCCATATGTCACTAATGTCCCAGACGTCCTAAATGTTCTATATGTCCTTAACGTCCCAGACGTCCCAGACGTCCTAGATGTCCCATATGTCCTTAACGTCCCAGACGTCTTAGATGTCCCATATGTCCCGAAGTCCATAATGTCCAAGGCGTCCTAAATGCCCCATATGTCCTTAACGTCCCAGACGTCCCAGACGTCCTAGGTGTCCCATATGTTCTTAACGTCCCAGACGTCCCAGATGTCCCATATGTACCTAACGTCCCAGACGTCCCAGATGTCCCATATGTCCCTAATGTCCCAGGCGTCCCAGATGTTTCATATGTTCCATATGTCCTTAACGCCCCAGACGTCCTAGCTGTCCCGCATGTCCCTAACGTTCAAGACGTCCCGGATGTAGTAGATGTCCCATATGTCCCTAACGTCCCAGACGTCCTAGATGTCCTATATGTCCCTAACGTCCTAAACGTCCTAAATGTCCCATATGTCCCATATGTCTTTAATATCCCAGACGTCCCAGATGTCCCATATGTCCCATATATCACTAATGTCCCAGTCGTCCTAAATGTCCTATATGTCCTTAACGTCCCAGACGTCCCAGATGTCCCATATGTCCCCTATGTCCCTAATGTCCCAGGCGTTCTAAATGTCCCATATGTCCTTAACGTCCCAGACGTCCCAGACGTCCTAGATGTCCCATATGTCCTTAACGTCCCAGACGTCCCAGATGTCCCATATGTCCCTAACGTCCCAGACGTCCCAGATGTCCCATATTTCCCGTATGTCCCTAATGTCCCAGGCGTCCCAGATGTTTCATATGTCCCATATGTCCCTAATGTCCCAGGCGTTCTAAATGTTTCATATGTCCTTAACGTCCCTGACGTCCCAGACGTCCTAGATGTCCCATATGTCCTTAACGTCCCAGACGTCTCAGATGTTCCATATGTCGCTAACGTCCCAGACGTCCCAGATGTCCCATATGTTCCATATGTCCCTAATGTCCCAAGCGTCCTAGATGTTCCATATGTCCCTAACGTCCCAGACGTCAGAAATGTCTCATATGTCCCTAACGTAATAGACGTCCTAGATGTCCCATACGTCCTTAACGTCCTAGACGTCCCAGATGCCCCATATGTCCCTAACGTCAAAGAGGTCCCAGATGTCCCATATGTCCCATATGTCCCTAATGTCCCAGGCGTCCCAGATGTCCCATATGTCCCATATGTCCTTAATGTCCCAGGCGTCCTAAATGTCCCATACGTCGTTAACGTCCCAGACGTCCCAGACGTCCTAGATGTCCCATATGTCCTTAACGTCCTAGACATCCCGAATGTCCCATATGTCCCTAACGTCCCAGACGTCCCAGATGTCCCATATGTCTCATATATCTCTTATGTCCCAGGCGTCCCAGATGTCCCATATGTTCCATATGTCCCTAATGTCCCAGACGTCCTAAATGTCCCATATTTCCTTAACGTCCTAGACGTCCCAGACGTCCTAGATGTCACATATATCCTTAACCTCCCAGACGCTTCAGATGTCCCATATGTCCCTAATGTCCCAGGAGTCCTAAATGTCCCATATATCCTTAACGTCCCAGATGTCCTAGATGTCCCATATGTCCTTAACGTCCCAGACGTCCCAGATGTCCCATATGTCCCTAACGTCCCAGACGTCCCAGATGTCCCATATGTCCCATATGTCCCTAATGTCCCAGGCGTCCTAAATGTCCCATATGTCTTTAACGTCCCAGACGTCCCAGTCGTTCTAGATGTCCCATATATCGTTAACGTCCCAGACGTCCCAGATGTCCCATATGTTCCTGACGTCCCAGACGTCCCAGATGTCCCATATGTCCCATATGTCCCTAATGTCCCAGGCGTCCTAGATGTTCCATATGTCCCTAGCGTCCCAGACGTCCTAAATGTCCCATATGTCCCTAACGTCCCAGACGTTCAGCTGTCCCGTATGTCCCTAACGTCCCAGACGTCCCAGACTTGCTAGATGTCCCATATGTCCTTAACGTCCCAGACGTCCCAGATATCCCATATGTCCCTAATGTCTCAGGCGTCCTAAATGTCCCATATGTCCTTAACGTCCCAGACGTCCCAGATGTCCCATATGTCCCATATGTCCCTAATGTCCCAGGCGTCCCAGATGTTCCATATGTCACATATATCCCTAATGTCCCAGGCGTCCCAAATGTCCCATATGTCCTTAACGTCCTAGACGTCCCAGACGTCCCAGACGTCCTAGATGTCCCATATGTCCTTAACGTCGTAGACGTCCCAGATGTCCTATATGTCCCTAACGTCCCAGACGTCCCAGATGTCCCATATGTCCCTAATGTCCCAAGCGTCTTAGTTGTTCCATATGTCCCTAACGTCCCAGACGTCCTAAATGTCCATATGTCCCTAACGTCCCAGACGTCCCAGCTGTCCCGTATGTTCCTAACGTCCTAGACGTCCTAGACGTCCTAGATGTCCCATATGTCCCTAACGTCCCAGACGTCCTAGATGTCCTATATGTCCCTAGCGTCCCAGACATCCCAGACGTCCTAGATGTCCTATATGTTTCTAACGTCCCAGACGTCCTAGACGTCCTAGTTGTCCCATATGTCCTTAACGTCCCAGACGTCCCAGATGTCCCATATGTCCCTAACGTCTCAGGAGTCCTAGATGTCTCATATGTCCTTAAGGTCCCAGACGTCCCAAACGTCCTAGATGTCCCATATGTCCTTAACGTCCCAGACGTCCCAGATGTCCCATATGTCCCTAACGTCCCAGACGTCCCAGATGTCCCATATGTCCCATATGTCCCTAATGTCCCAAACGTCCTAGATGTTCCGTATGTCCCTAACGTCCCAGAAGTCCTAAATGTCCCATATGTCCTTAACGTCCTAGACGTCCCAGATGTCTCATATGTCCCTAACGTCCCAGACGTCCCAGCTGTCAAATATGTCCCATATGACCCTAATGTCCCAGGCGTCCTAAATGTTCCATATGTCCCTAACGTCCCAGACGTCCTGAATGTCCCATATCTCCCTAACGTCCCAGACGTCCCAGCTGTCCCTTATGTCCCTAACGTCCTAGACTTTCCAGACGCCCTAAATGTTCCATATGTCCCTAACGTCCCAGACGTCCTAGATGTCCTATATGTTCTTAACGTCCCAGACGTCCCAGACGTCCCAGATGTCCCATATGTTTTATGTGTCCCTAATGTCCCACACGTCCCAGATGTCCCATATGTCCCATATGACCCTAATGTCCCAGGCGTCCTAAATGTCCCATATGACCTTAACGTCCCAGACGTCCCAGACGTCCTAGATGTCCCATATGTCTTTAACGTCCCAGACGTCCCAGATGTCCCATATGTCCCATATGTCTTTAATCTCCCAGGCGTCCTAAATGTTCCATATGTCCTTAACGTCCCAGACGTCCCAGACGTCCTAGATGTCCCATAGGTCCCTAATGTCCCAGGCGTCCCAGATGTTCCATATGTCCCATATGTCCCTAATGTCCCAGGCGCTTTAAATGTCTCATATGTCCTTAACGTCCTAGACGTCCCAGATGTCCCATATGTCCCTAACGTCCCAGGCGTTCCAGATGTCCCATATGTTCCATAGGTCCCTAATGTCCCAGGTGTCCCAGATGTCCCATATGGCCCATATGTCCCTAATGTCCCAGGCGCTTTAAATGTCTCATATGTTCTTAACGTCCCAGACGTCCCAGATGTCGCATACGTCCCTAACGTCCAAGACGTCCCAGATGTCCCATATGTCCCATATGTCCCTAATGTCAAAGGCGTCCTAGATGTTCCATATGTCCCTACCGCCCCAGACATCCTAAATGTCCCATATGTCCTTAACGTCCCAGACGTCCCAGCTGTCCCGTATGTCCCTAACGTCCCAGTCGTCCTAGACGTCCTAGATGTCCCATATGTCCTTAAGCTCCCAGACGTCCTAGATGTCCTATATTTCCCTAACGTCCCAGACGTCCCAGACGTCTCAGATGTCCCATATGTCCCATATGTCCCTAATGTCCTAGGCGCCCCAGATGTCCCTAATGTCCCAGGCGTCCTAAATGTCCCATATGTCTTTAATGTCTCAGACGTCCCAGACGTTCTAGATGTCCCATATGTCCTTAACGTCCCAGACGTCCCAGATGTCCCATATGTCCCTAACGTCCCAGACGTCTTAGCTGTCCCGTATAATCCTAACGCCCCAGGGGTCCCAGACGTCCTAGATGTACCATATGTCCCTAACGTCCCAGACGTCCCAGATGTCCCAAATGTCAATATCGTCCCAGACGTCCCAGATGTCCCATATGTCCCATATGTCCCTAATGTCCCAGACGTCTCAGATGTCTCATGTCTCCCTAACGTCCTTGACGTCCTAGATGTCCCATACGTCCTTAACGTTCCAGACGTCCCAGATGCCCCATATGTCCCTAACCTCCCAGACGTCCCAGATGTCCCATATGTCCCATATGTCCCTAATGTCCCAGGGGTCCCAGATGTCCCATATGTCCCATATGTCCTTAACGTCCCAGACGTCCCAGATGTTCCATATGTCCCTAAAGTCCCAGACGTCCCAGATACCCCATATGTCCCATATGTCCCTAATGTCCCAGGCGTCCTAGATGTTCCATATGTTTCTAACGTCCCAGACGTCCCAGATGTCCCAAATGTCAATATCGTCCCAGACGTCCCAGATGTCTCATATGTCCCATATGTCCCTAATGTCCCAGACGTTCCAGATGTCTCATATGTCACTAAAGTCCCAGACGTCT
Organism: Agriotes lineatus; assembly: GCA_940337035.1. Taxonomy (NCBI): domain Eukaryota; kingdom Metazoa; phylum Arthropoda; class Insecta; order Coleoptera; family Elateridae; genus Agriotes; species Agriotes lineatus. Next base: position 50,337 of record CALNHX010000274.1, read on the forward strand.
CAGATGTCTCATGTGTCCCTAACGTCCTTGACGTCCTAGATATCCCATACGTCCTTAACGTTCCAGACGTCCCAGATGCCTCATATGTCCATAACGTCCCAGACGTCCCAGATGTCCCATATGTCCCATATGTCCCTAATGTCCCAGGCGTCCCTGATGTCCCATATGTCCCATATGTCCTTAACGTCCCAGACGTCCCAGATGTTCCATATGTCCCTAAAGTCCCAGACGTCCCAGATACCCCATATGTCCCAAATGTCCCTAATGTCCCAGGCGTCCGAGATGTTCCAGATGTCCCTAACGTCCCAGACGTCCTAAATGTCCCATATATCCTTAACGCCCCAGACGTCCCAGCTGTCCCGTATGTTCCTAACGTTTAAGACGTCCCAGATGTCCTAGATGTCCCATATGTCCCATATGTCACTAATGTCCCAGACGTCCTAAATGTCCTATATGTCCCTAACGTCCCAAACGTCCTAAATGTTCCATATGTCCCATATGTTCCTAATGTCCCAGGCGTCCCAGATGTCCCATATGTCCCATATGTCACTAATGTCCCAGACGTCCTAAATGTTCTATATGTCCTTAACGTCCCAGACGTCCCAGACGTCCTAGATGTCCCATATGTCCTTAACGTCCCAGACGTCTTAGATGTCCCATATGTCCCGAAGTCCCTAATGTCCAAGGCGTCCTAAATGCCCCATATGTCCTTAACGTCCCAGACGTCCCAGACGTCCTAGGTGTCCCATATGTTCTTAACGTCCCAGACGTCCCAGATGTCCCATATGTACCTAACGTCCCAGACGTCCCAGATGTCCCATATGTCCCTAATGTCCCAGGCGTCCCAGATGTTTCATATGTTCCATATGTCCTTAACGCCCCAGACGTCCTAGCTGTCCCGCATGTCCCTAACGTTCAAGACGTCCCGGATGTAGTAGATGTCCCATATGTCCCTAACGTCCCAGACGTCCTAGATGTCCTATATGTCCCTAACGTCCTAAACGTCCTAAATGTCCCATATGTCCCATATGTCTTTAATATCCCAGACGTCCCAGATGTCCCATATGTCCCATATATCACTAATGTCCCAGTCGTCCTAAATGTCCTATATGTCCTTAACGTCCCAGACGTCCCAGATGTCCCATATGTCCCCTATGTCCCTAATGTCCCAGGCGTTCTAAATGTCCCATATGTCCTTAACGTCCCAGACGTCCCAGACGTCCTAGATGTCCCATATGTCCTTAACGTCCCAGACGTCCCAGATGTCCCATATGTCCCTAACGTCCCAGACGTCCCAGAGGTCCCATATTTCCCGTATGTCCCTAATGTCCCAGGCGTCCCAGATGTTTCATATGTCCCATATGTCCCTAATGTCCCAGGCGTTCTAAATGTTTCATATGTCCTTAACGTCCCTGACGTCCCAGACGTCCTAGATGTCCCATATGTCCTTAACGTCCCAGACGTCTCAGATGTTCCATATGTCGCTAACGTCCCAGACGTCCCAGATGTCCCATATGTTCCATATGTCCCTAATGTCCCAAGCGTCCTAGATGTTCCATATGTCCCTAACGTCTCAGACGTCCTAAATGTCCCATATGTCCCTAACGTCCCAGACGTCCCAGCTGTCCCGTATGTTCCTTACGTCTCAGACGTACCAGAGGTCTTAGATGTCCCATATGTCTCTAACGTCCCAGACGTCCGAGACGTCCCAGATGTCCCATATGTCCCATATGTCCCTAATTTCCCAAGCGTCCCAGATGTCCCATATGTCCCATATGTCCCTAACGTCTCAGGCGTCCTAGATGTCTCATATGTCCTTAAGGTCCCAGACGTCTCAAACGTCCTAGATGTCCCATATGTCCTTAACGTCCCAGACGTCCCAGATGTCCCATATGTCCCTAACGTCCCAGACGTCCCAGATGTCCCATATGTCCCATATGTCCCTAATGTCCCAAACGTCCTAGATGTTCCGTATGTCCCTAACGTCCCAGACGTCCTAAATGTCCCATATGTCCTTAACGTCCTAGACGTACCAGATGTCCCATATGTCCCTAACGTCCCAGACGTCCCAGCTGTCAAATATGTCCCATATGTCCCTAATGTCCCAGGCGTCCTAAATGTTCCATATGTCCCTAACGTCCCAGACGTCCTGAATGTCCCATATGTCCCTAACGTCCCAGACGTCCCAGCTGTCCCGTATGTCCCTAACGTCCTAGACTTTCCAGACGCCCTAGATGTCCCATATGTCCCTAACGTCCCAGACGTCCTAGATGTCCTATATGTTCTTAACGTGCCAGACGTCCCAGACGTCCCAGATGTCCCATATGTTTTATGTGTCCCTAATGTCCCAAACGTCCCAGATATCCCATATGTCCCATATGTCCCTAATGTCCCAGGCGTCCTAAATGTCCCATATGTCCTTAACGTCCCAGACGTCCCAGACGTCCTAGATGTCCCATATGTCCTTAACGTCCCAGACGTCCCAGATGTCCCAAATGTCAAATATGTCTTTAATCTCCCAGGCGTCCTAAATGTTCCATATGTCCTTAACGTCCTAGACGTTCCAGACGTCCTAGATGTCCCATAGGTCCCTAATGTCCCAGGCGTACCAGATGTCCCATATGTCCCTAATGTCCCAGGCGCTTTAAATGTCTCATATGTCCTTAACGTCCTAGACGTCCCAGATGTCCCATATGTTCCTAACGTCCCAGGCGTCCCAGATGTTCCATATGTCCCATAGGTCCCTAATGTCCTAGGCGTCCCAGATGTCCCGTATGGCCCATATGTCCCTAATGTCCCAGGCGCTTTAAATGTCTCATATGTTCTTAACGTCCCAGACGTCCCAGATGTCCCATACGTCCCTAACGTCCAAGACGTCCCAGATGTCCCATATGTCCCATATGTCCCTAATGTCAAAGGCGTCCTAGATGTTCCATATGTCCCTACCGCCCCAGACGTCCTAAATGTCCCATATGTCCTTAACGTCCCAGACGTCCCAGCTGTCCCGTATGTCCCTAACGTCCCAGTCGTCCTAGACGTCCTAGATGTCCCATATGTCCCTAAGCTTCCAGACGTCCTAGATGTCCTATATTTCCCTAACGTCCCAGACGTCCCAGACGTCTCAGATGTCCCATATGTCCCATATGTCCCTAATGTCCTAGGCGCCCCAGATGTCCCATATGTCCCATACGTCCCTAATGTCCCAGGCGTCCTAAATGTCCCATATGTCTTTAACGTCCCAGACGTCCCAGACGTTCTAGATGTCCCATATCTCCTTAACGTCCCAGACGTCCTAGATGTACCATATGTTTCTAACGTCCCAGACGTCCCAGATGTCCCAAATGTCAATATCGTCCCAGACGTCCCAGGTGTCTCATATGTCCCATATGTCCCTAATGTCCCAGACGTTCCAGATGTCTCATATGTCCCTAACGTCCCAGACGTCTCAGATGTCTCATGTGTCCCTAACGTCCTTGACGTCCTAGATGTCCCATACGTTCTTAACGTTCCAGACGTCCCAGATGTCCCATATGTCCCATATGTCCCTAACGTCCCAGACGTCCTAGATGTCCTACATGTCCCTAACGTCCTAAACGTCCTAAATGTCCCATATGTTACATATGTCCTTAACGCCCCAGACGTCCCAGCTGTCCCGTATGTCCCTAACGTTTCAGACGTCCCAGATGTCCTAGATGTCCCATATGTCCCTAACGTCCCAGACGTCCTAGATGTCCTACATGTCCCTAACGTCCTAAACGTCCTAAATGTCCCATATGTTACATATGTCTTTAATATCCCAGGCGTCCCAGATGTCCCATATGTCCCATATGTCACTAATGTCCCAGACGTCCTAAATGTCCTATATATCCTTAACGTCCCAGACGTCCCAGACGTCCTAGATGTCCCATATGTCCTTAACGTCCCAGACGTCCCAGATGTCCCATATGTCCCTAACGTCCCAGACGTCCCAGATGTCCCATATTTCCCGTATGTCCCTAATGTCCCAGGCGTCCCAGATGTTTCATATGTCCCATATGTCCCTAATGTCCCAGGCGTCCTAAATGTTTCATATGTCCTGAACGTCCCAGACGTCCCAGACGTCCTAGATGTCCCATATGTCCTTAACGTCCCAGACGTCTTAGATGTCCCATATGTCCCGAAGTCCCTAATGTCCAAGGCGTCCTAAATGCCCCATATGTCCTTAACGTCCCAGACGTCCCAGACGTCCTAGGTGTCCCATATGTCCTTAACGTCCCAGACGTCCCAGATGTCCCATATGTCCCCTATGTCCCTAATGTCCCAGGCGTTCTAAATGTCCCATATGTCCTTAACGTCCCAGACGTCCCAGACGTCCTAGATGTCCCATATGTCCTTAACGTCCCAGACGTCGCAGATGTCCCATATGTCCCTAACGTCCCAGACGTCCCAGATGTCCCATATTTCCCGTATATCCCTAATGTCCCAGGCGTCCCAGATGTTTCATATGTCCCATATGTCCCTAATGTCCCAGGCGTTCTAAATGTTTCATATGTCCTTAACGTCCCTGACGTCCCAGACGTCCTAGATGTCCCATATGTCCTTAACGTCCCAGACGTCTCAGATGTTCCATATGTCGCTAACGTCCCAGACGTCCCAGATGTCCCATATGTTCCATATGTCCCTAATGTCCCAAGCGTCCTAGATGTTCCATATGTCCCTAACGTCTCAGACGTCCTAAATGTCCCATATGTCCCTAACGTCCCAGACGTCCCAGCTGTCCCGTATGTTCCTTACGTCTCAGACGTCCCAGAAGTCCTAGATGTCCCATATGTCTCTAACGTCCCAAACGTCCGAGACGTCCCAGATGTCCCATATGTCCCATATGTCCCTAATTTACCAAGCGTCCCAGATGTCCCATATGTCCCATATGTCCCTAACGTCTCAGGCGTCCTAGATGTCTCACATGTCCTTAAGGTCCCAGACGTTTCAAACGTCCTAGATGTCCCATATGTCCTTAACGTCCCAGACGTCCCAGATGTCCCATATGTCCCTAACGTCCCAGACGTCCCAGATGTCCCATATGTCCCATATGTCCCTAATGTCCCAAACGTCCTAGATGTCCCATATGTCCTTAACGTCCCAGACGTCCCAGATGTCCCATATGTCCCTAACGTCCCAGACGTCCCAGCTGTCAAATATGTCCCATATGTCCCTAATGTCCCAGGCGTCCTAAATGTTCCATATGTCCCTAACGTCCCAGACGTCCTGAATGTCCCATATGTCCCTAACGTCCCAGACGTCCCAGCTGTCCCGTATGTCCCTAACGTCCTAGACTTTCCAGACGCCCTAGATGTCCCATATGTCCCTAACGTCCCAGACGTCCTAGATGTCCTATATGTTCTTAACGTGCCAGACGTCCCAGACGTCCCAGATGTCCCATATGTTTTATGTGTCCCTAATGTCCCATATGTCCCTAACGTCCCAGACGTCCCAGCTGTCCCGTATGTCCCTAACGTCCTAGACTTTCCAGACGCCCTAGATGTCCCATATGTCCCTAACGTCCTAGACGTCCTAGATGTCCTATATGTTCTTAACGTGCCAGACGTCCCAGACGTCCCAGATGTCCCATATGTTTTATGTGTCCCTAATGTCCCAAACGTCCCAGATATCCCATATGTCCCATATGTCCCTAATGTCCCAGGCGTCCTAAATGTCCCATATGTCCTTAACGTCCCAGACGTCCCAGACGTCCTAGATGTCCCATATGTCCTTAACGTCCCAGACGTCCCAGATGTCCCAAATGTCAAATATGTCTTTAATCTCCCAGGCGTCCTAAATGTTCCATATGTCCTTAACGTCCTAGACGTCCCAGACGTCCTAGATGTCCCATAGGTCCCTAATGTCCCAGGTGTACCAGATGTCCCATATGTCCCTAATGTCCCAGGCGCTTTAAATGTCTCATATGTCCTTAACGTCCTAGACGTCCCAGATGTCCCATATGTTCCTAACGTCCCAGGCGTCCCAGATGTTCCATATGTCCCATAGGTCCCTAATGTCCCAGGCGTTCCAGATGTCCCGTATGGCCCATATGTCCCTAATGTCCCAGGCGCTTTAAATGTCTCATATGTTCTTAACGTCCCAGACGTCCCAGATGTCCCATACGTCCCTAACGTCCAAGACGTCCCAGATGTCCCATATGTCCCTAATGTCAAAGGCGTCCTAGATGTTCCATATGTCCCTACCGCCCCAGACGTCCTAAATGTCCCATATGTCCTTAACGTCCCAGACGTCCCAGCTGTCCCGTATGTCCCTAACGTCCCAGTCGTCCTAGACGTCCTAGATGTCCTATATGTCCCTAAGCTTCCAGACGTCCTAGATGTCCTATATTTCCCTAACGTCCCAGATGTCCCATATGTCCCTAATGTCCTAGGCGCCCCAGATGTCCCATATGTCCCATACGTCCCTAATGTCCCAGGCGTCCTAAATGTCCCATATGTCTTTAACGTCCCAGACGTCCCAGACGTTCTAGATGTCCCATATCTCCATAACGTCCCAGACGTCCTAGATGTACCATATGTTTCTAACGTCCCAGACGTCCCAGATGTCCCAAATGTCAATATCGTCCCAGACGTCCCAGATGTCTCATATGTCCCATATGTCCCTAATGTCCCAGACGTTCCAGATGTCTCATATGTCACTAACGTCCCAGACGTCTCAGATGTCTCATGTGTCCCTAACGTCCTTGACGTCCTAGATGTCCCATACGTCCTTAACGTTCCAGACGTCCCAGATGCCCCATATGTCCATAACGTCCCAGACGTCCCAGATGTCCCATATGTCCCATATGTCCCTAATGTCCCAGGCGTCCCTGATGTCCCATATGTCCCATATGTCCTTAACGTCCCAGACGTCCCAGATGTTCCATATGTCCCTAAAGTCCCAGACGTCCCAGATACCCCATATGTCCCATATGTCCCTAATGTCCCAGGCGTCCTAGATGTTCCATATGTCCCTAACGTCCCAGACGTCCTAAATGTCCCATATATCCTTAACGCCCCAGACGTCCCAGCTGTCCCGTATGTTCCTAACGTTTAAGACGTCCCAGATGTCCTAGATGTCCCATATGTCCCATATGTCACTAATGTCCCAGACGTCCTAAATGTCCTATATGTCCCTAACGTCCCAAACGTCCTAAATGTTCCATATGTCCCATATGTTCCTAATGTCCCAGGCGTCCCAGATGTCCCATATGTCCCATATGTCACTAATGTCCCAGACGTCCTAAATGTTCTATATGTCCTTAACGTCCCAGACGTCCCAGACGTCCTAGATGTCCCATATGTCCTTAACGTCCCAGACGTCTTAGATGTCCCATATGTCCCGAAGTCCCTAATGTCCAAGGCGTCCTAAATGCCCCATATGTCCTTAACGTCCCAGACGTCCCAGACGTCCTAGGTGTCCCATATGTTCTTAACGTCCCAGACGTCCCAGATGTCCCATATGTACCTAACGTCCCAGACGTCCCAGATGTCCCATATGTCCCTAATGTCCCAGGCGTCCCAGATGTTTCATATGTCCCATATGTCCTTAACGCCCCAGACGTCCTAGCTGTCCCGCATGTCCCTAACGTTCAAGACGTCCCGGATGTAGTAGATGTCCCATATGTCCCTAACGTCCCAGACGTCCTAGATGTCCTATATGTCCCTAACGTCCTAAACGTCCTAAATGTCCCATATGTCCCATATGTCTTTAATATCCCAGACGTCCCAGATGTCCCATATGTCCCATATGTCACTAATGTCCCAGACGTCCTAAATGTCCTATATGTCCTTAACGTCACAGACGTCCCAGACGTCCTAGATGTCCCATATGTCCTTAACGTCCCAGACGTCCCAGATGTCCCATATGTCCCCTATGTCCCTAATGTCCCAGGCGTTCTAAATGTCCCATATGTCCTTAACGTCCCAGACGTCCCAGACGTCCTAGATGTCCCATATGTCCTTAACGTCCCAGACGTCCCAGATGTCCCATATGTCCCTAACGTCCCAGACGTCCCAGATGTCCCATATTTCCCGTATGTCCCTAATGTCCCAGGCGTCCCAGATGTTTCATATGTCCCATATGTCCCTAATGTCCCAGGCGTTCTAAATGTTTCATATGTCCTTAACGTCCCTGACGTCCCAGACGTCCTAGATGTCCCATATGTCCTTAACGTCCCAGACGTCTCAGATGTTCCATATGTCGCTAACGTCCCAGACGTCCCAGATGTCCCATATGTTCCATATGTCCCTAATGTCCCAAGCGTCCTAGATGTTTCATATGTCCCTAACGTCTCAGACGTCCTAAATGTCCCATATGTCCCTAACGTCCCAGACGTCCCAGCTGTCCCGTATGTTCCTTACGTCTCAGACGTCCCAGAGGTCTTAGATGTCCCATATGTCTCTAACGTCCCAGACGTCCGAGACGTCCCAGATGTCCCATATGTCCCATATGTCCCTAATTTCCCAAGCGTCCCAGATGTCCCATATGTCCCATATGTCCCTAACGTCTCAGGCGTCCTAGATGTCTCATATGTCCTTAAGGTCCCAGACGTCTCAAACGTCCTAGATGTCCCATATGTCCTTAACGTCCCAGACGTCCCAGATGTCCCATATGTCCCTAACGTCCCAGACGTCCCAGATGTCCCATATGTCCCATATGTCCCTAATGTCCCAAACGTCCTAGATGTTCCGTATGTCCCTAACGTCCCAGACGTCCTAAATGTCCCATATGTCCTTAACGTCCTAGACGTACCAGATGTCCCATATGTCCCTAACGTCCCAGACGTCCCAGCTGTCAAATATGTCCCATATGTCCCTAATGTCCCAGGCGTCCTAAATGTTCCATATGTCCCTAACGTCCCAGACGTCCTGAATGTCCCATATGTCCCTAACGTCCCAGACGTCCCAGCTGTCCCGTATGTCCCTAACGTCCTAGACTTTCCAGACGCCCTAGATGTCCCATATGTCCCTAACGTCCCAGACGTCCTAGATGTCCTATATGTTCTTAACGTGCCAGACGTCCCAGACGTCCCAGATGTCCCATATGTTTTATGTGTCCCTAATGTCCCAAACGTCCCAGATATCCCATATGTCCCATATGTCCCTAATGTCCCAGGCGTCCTAAATGTCCCATATGTCCTTAACGTCCCAGACGTCCCAGACGTCCTAGATGTCCCATATGTCCTTAACGTCCCAGACGTCCCAGATGTCCCAAATGTCAAATATGTCTTTAATCTCCCAGGCGTCCTAAATGTTCCATATGTCCTTAACGTCCTAGACGTCCCAGACGTCCTAGATGTCCCATAGGTCCCTAATGTCCCAGGCGTACCAGATGTCCCATATGTCCCTAATGTCCCAGGCGCTTTAAATGTCTCATATGTCCTTAACGTCCTAGACGTCCCAGATGTCCCATATGTTCCTAACGTCCCAGGCGTCCCAGATGTTCCATATGTCCCATAGGTCCCTAATGTCCCAGGCGTCCCAGATGTCCCGTATGGCCCATATGTCCCTAATGTCCCAGGCGCTTTAAATGTCTCATATGTTCTTAACGTCCCAGACGTCCCAGATGTCCCATACGTCCCTAACGTCCAAGACGTCCCAGATGTCCCATATGTCCCATATGTCCCTAATGTCAAAGGCGTCCTAGATGTTCCATATGTCCCTACCGCCCCAGACGTCCTAAATGTCCCATATGTCCTTAACGTCCCAGACGTCCCAGCTGTCCCGTATGTCCCTAACGTCCCAGTCGTCCTAGACGTCCTAGATGTCCCATATGTCCCTAAGCTTCCAGACGTCCTAGATGTCCTATATTTCCCTAACGTCCCAGACGTCCCAGACGTCTCAGATGTCCCATATGTCCCATATGTCCCTAATGTCCTAGGCGCCCCAGATGTCCCATATGTCCCATACGTCCCTAATGTCCCAGGCGTCCTAAATGTCCCATATGTCTTTAACGTCCCAGACGTCCCAGACGTTCTAGATGTCCCATATCTCCTTAACGTCCCAGACGTCCTAGATGTACCATATGTTTCTAACGTCCCAGACGTCCCAGATGTCCCAAATGTCAATATCGTCCCAGACGTCCCAGGTGTCTCATATGTCCCATATGTCCCTAATGTCCCAGACGTTCCAGATGTCTCATATGTCCCTAACGTCCCAGACGTCTCAGATGTCTCATGTGTCCCTAACGTCCTTGACGTCCTAGATGTCCCATACGTTCTTAACGTTCCAGACGTCCCAGATGTCCCATATGTCCCATATGTCCCTAACGTCCTAGACGTCCTAGATGTCCTACATGTCCCTAACGTCCTAAACGTCCTAAATGTCCCATATGTTACGTATGTCCTTAACGCCCCAGACGTCCCAGCTGTCCCGTATGTCCCTAACGTTTCAGACGTCCCAGATGTCCTAGATGTCCCATATGTCCCTAACGTCCCAGACGTCCTAGATGTCCTACATGTCCCTAACGTCCTAAACGTCCTAAATGTCCCATATGTTACATATGTCTTTAATATCCCAGGCGTCCCAGATGTCCCATATGTCCCATATGTCACTAATGTCCCAGACGTCCTAAATGTCCTATATGTCCTTAACGTCCCAGACGTCCCAGACGTCCTAGATGTCCCATATCTCCTTAACGTCCCAGACGTCCCAGATGTCCCATATGTCCCTTATGTCCCTAATGTCCCAGGCGTTCTAAATGTCCAATATGTCCTTAACGTCCCAGACGTCCCAGACGTCCTAGATGTCCCATATGTCCTTAACGTCCCAGACGTCCCAGATGTCCCATATGTCCCTAACGTCCCAGACGTCCCAGATGTCCCATATTTCCCGTATGTCCCTAATGTCCCAGGCGTCCCAGATGTTTCATATGTCCCATATGTCCCTAATGTCCCAGGCGTCCTAAATGTTTCATATGTCCTGAACGTCCCTGACGTCCCAGACGTCCTAGATGTCCCATATGTCCTTAACGTAACAGACGTCTCAGATGTTCCATATGTCGCTAACGTCCCAGACGTCCCAGATGTCCCATATGTTCCATATGTCCCTAATGTCCCAAGCGTCCCAGATGTTCCATATGTCCCTAACGTCCCAGACGTCCTAAATGTCCTATATGACCCTAACGTCCCAGACGTCCCAGCTGTCCCGTATGTTCCTTACGTCTCAGACGTCCCAGAAGTCCTAGATGTCCCATATGTCTCTAACGTCCCAGACGTCCGAGACGTCCCAGATGTCCCATATGTCCCATATGTCCCTAATGTCCCAAGCGTCCCAGATGTCCCATATGTCCCATATGTCCCTAATTTCCCAGGCGTACTAAATGTCCCATATGTCCTTAACGTCCCAGACGTCCCAGACGTCCCATATGTCCCTAATTTTCCAGGTGTACTAAATGTACCATATGTCTTTAACGTCACAGACGTCCCAAATGTCCCATATGTCCCTAACGTTCCAGACGTCCCAGATGTCCCATATGTCCCATATGTCCCTAATTTCCCAGGCGTACTAAATGTCCCATATGTCTTTAACGTCACAGACGTCCCAAATGTCCCATATGTCCCTAACGTTCCAGACGTCCCAGATGTCCCATATGTCCCATATGTCCCTAATGTCCCAGGCGTCCTAGATGTTCCATATGTTCCTAACGTCCCAGACGTCCTAAATTTCCCATATGTCCTTAACGTCCCAGACGTCCCAGATGTCCCATATGTCCCTAACGTCCCAGACGTCCCAGATGTCCCATATGTCCCATATGTCCCTAATGTCCCAGGCGTCCTAAGTGTTCCATATGTCCCTAACGTCCCAGACGTCCTAAATGCCCCATATGTCCCTAACGTCCCAGACGTACCAGCTGTCCAGTATGTCCCTAACGTCCCAGACGTCCCAGACGTCCTAGATGTCCCATATGTCCCTAACGTCCCAGACGTCACAGATGTTTCATATGTCCCTAACGTCCCAGACGTCCCAGATGTCCCATATGTCCCATATGTCCCTAATGTCCCAGGCGTCCCAGATGTCCCATATGTCCCATATGTCCCTAATGTCCTAGGCGTCCTAAATGTCCCATACGTCCTTAACGTCCCAGACGTCCCAGACGTCCTAGATGTCCCATATGTCCTTAACGTCCTAGACATCCCGAATGTCCCATATGTCCCTAACGTCCCAGACTTCCTAGATGTCCCATATGTCCCATATATCTCTTATGTCCCAGGCGTCCCAGATGTCCCATATGTTCCATATGTCCCTAATGTCCCAGACGTCCTAAATGTCCCATATGTCCTTAACGTCCTAGACATTCCAGACGTCCTAGATGTCACATATATCCTTAACCTCCCAGACGCTTCAGATGTCCCATATGTCCCTTATGTCCCTAATGTCCCAGACGTCCTAGATGTCCCATATGTCCTTAACGTCCCAGACGTCCCAGATGTCCCATATTTCCCTAACGTCCCAGACGTCCCAGATGTCCCATATGTCCCATATGTCCCATATGTCCCTAATGTCCCAGGCGTCCTAAATGTCCCATATGTCCTTAACGTCCCAGACGTCCCAGTCGTCCTAGATGTCCCATATATCCTTAACGTCCCAGACGTATAAGATGTCCCATATGTTCCTAACGTCTTAGACGTCCCAGATGTCCCATATGTCCCATATGTCCCTAATGTCCCAGGTGTCCTAGATGTTCCATATGTCCCTAGCGTCCCAGACGTCCTAAATGTCTCATATGTCCCTAACGTCCCAGACGTTCAGATGTCCCGTATGTCCTTAACGTCCCAGACGTCCCAGACTTGCTAGATGTCCCATATGTCCTTAACGTCCCAGACGTCCCAGATATCCCATATGTCCCTAATGTGTCAGGCGTCCTAAATGTCCCATATGTCCTTAACGTCCCAGACGTCCCAGATGTCCCATATGTCCCATATATCCCTAATGTCCCAGGCGTCCCAAATGTCCCATATGTACCTAACGTCCCAGACGTCCCAGATGTCCCATATGTCCCTAATGTCCCAGGCGTCCCAGATGTTTCATATGTCCCATATGTCCTTAACGCCCTAGACGTCCCAGCTGTCCCGTATGTCCCTAACGTTCCAGACGTCCCAGATGTCCTAGATGTCCCATATGTCCCTAACGTGCCAGACGTCTTAGATGTGCTATATGTCCCTAACGTCCCAGACGTCCGAGACGTCCCAGATGTCCCATATGTCCCTAATGTCCCAAGCGTCCCAGATGGTTCATATGTCCCACATGTCCCTAATGTCCCAGGCGTACTAAATGTCCCATATGTCCCTAACGTGCCAGACGTCTTAGATGTGCTATATGTCCCTAACGTCCCAGACGTCCGAGACGTCCCAGATGTCCCATATGTCCCTAATGTCCCAAGCGTCCCAGATGGTTCATATGTCCCACATGTCCCTAATGTCCCAGGCGTACTAAATGTCCCATATGTCCTTAACGTCCCAGACGTCCCAGACGTCCAAGATGTCCCATATGTCCTTAACGTCACAGACGTCCCAGATGTCCCATATGTTCCTAACGTTCCAGACGTCCCAGATGTCCCATATGTCCCATATGTTCCTAATGTCCCAGGCGTCCTACATGTTCCATATGTCCCTAACCTCCCAGACGTCCTAAATGTCCCATATGTCCCTAACGTCCCAGACGTCCTAGCTGTCCCGTATGTCCTTAACGTCCCAGATGTCCCAGACGTAATGGATGTCCCATATGTCCATAACGTCCCAGACGTCCTAGACGTCCCATATGTCCTTAACGTCCCAGACGTCCCAGATGTCCCATATGTCCCTAACGTCCCAGACGTCCCAGGTGTCCCATATGTCCCATATGTCCCTAATGTCCCAGACGTCCTAAGTGTTCCATATGTCTCTAACGTCCCAGACGTCCTAAATGCCCCATATGTCCCTAACGTCCCACACGTCCCAGCTGTCCCGTATGTCCCTAACTTTCCAGACGTCCCAGACGTCCTAGATGTCCCATATGTCCCTAACGTTTCAGACCTCCCAGATGTTTCATATGTCCCTAACGTCCCAGACGTCCCATATGTCCCATATGTCCCTAATGTCCCAGACGTCCCAGATGTCCCATATGTCCCTAACGTCCCAGACGTCCCAGATGTTCCATATGTCCCTAACGTACTAGACGTCCTAGATGTCCCATACGTCCTTAACGTCCCAGACGTCCCAGATGCCCCATATGTCCCTAACGTCCCAGAGGTTCCAGATGTCCCATATGTCCCATATGTCCCTAATGTCCCAGGCGTCCCAGATGTCTCATATGTCCCATATGTCCCTAATGTCCCAGGCGTCCTAAATGTCCCATACGTCCTTAACGTCCCAGACGTCCTAGATGTCAAATATGTCCTTAACGTCCTAGACATCCCAAATGTCCCATATGTCCCTAACGTCCCAGACGTCCCAGATGTCCCATATGTCCCATATATCTCTAATGTCCCAGGCGTCCCAGATGTCCCATATGTTCCATATGTCCCTAATGTCCCAGACGTCCTAAATGCCCCATATGTCCTTAACGTCCTAGACGTCCCAGACGTCCTAGATGTCCCATATGTCCTTAACCTCCCAGACGCTTCAAATGTCCCATATGTCCCATATGTCCCTAATGTCCCAGCAGTCCTATATGTCCCATATATCCTTAACGTCCCAGACGTCCCAGACGTCCTAGATGTCCCATATGTCCTTAACGTCCCAGACGTCCCAGATGTGCCATATGTCCCTAACGTCCCAGATGTCCTAGATGTCCCATATGTCTCATATGTCCCTAATGTCCCAGGCGTCCTAAATGTCCCATATGTCCTTAACGTCCCAGACGTCCCAGACGTCCCAGATGTCCCATATGTCCCATATGTCCCTAATTTCCCAGGCGTACTAAATGTCCCATATGTCTTTAACGTCACAGACGTCCCAAATGTCCCATATGTCCCTAACGTTCCAGACGTCCCAGATGTCCCATATGTCCCATATGTCCCTAATGTCCCAGGCGTCCTAGATGTTCCATATGTTCCTAACGTCCCAGACGTCCTAAATTTCCCATATGTCCTTAACGTCCCAGACGTCCCAGATGTCCCATATGTCCCTAACGTCCCAGACGTCCCAGATGTCCCATATGTCCCATATGTCCCTAATGTCCCAGGCGTCCTAAGTGTTCCATATGTCCCTAACGTCCCAGACGTCCTAAATGCCCCATATGTCCCTAACGTCCCAGACGTACCAGCTGTCCAGTATGTCCCTAACGTCCCAGACGTCCCAGACGTCCTAGATGTCCCATATGTCCCTAACGTCCCAGACGTCACAGATGTTTCATATGTCCCTAACGTCCCAGACGTCCCAGATGTCCCATATGTCCCATATGTCCCTAATGTCCCAGGCGTCCCAGATGTCCCATATGTCCCATATGTCCCTAATGTCCTAGGCGTCCTAAATGTCCCATACGTCCTTAACGTCCCAGACGTCCCAGACGTCCTAGATGTCCCATATGTCCTTAACGTCCTAGACATCCCGAATGTCCCATATGTCCCTAACGTCCCAGACGTCCCAGATGTCCCATATGTCCCATATATCTCTTATGTCCCAGGCGTCCCAGATGTCCCATATGTTCCATATGTCCCTAATGTCCCAGACGTCCTAAATGTCCCATATGTCCTTAACGTCCTAGACATTCCAGACGTCCTAGATGTCACATATATCCTTAACCTCCCAGACGCTTCAGATGTCCCATATGTCCCTTATGTCCCTAATGTCCCAGACGTCCTAGATGTCCCATATGTCCTTAACGTCCCAGACGTCCCAGATGTCCCATATTTCCCTAACGTCCCAGACGTCCCAGATGTCCCATATGTCCCATATGTCCCATATGTCCCTAATGTCCCAGGCGTCCTAAATGTCCCATATGTCCTTAACGTCCCAGACGTCCCAGTCGTCCTAGATGTCCCATATATCCTTAACGTCCCAGACGTCCCAGATGTCCCATATGTTCCTAACGTCTTAGACGTCCCAGATGTCCCATATGTCCCATATGTCCCTAATGTCCCAGGTGTCCTAGATGTTCCATATGTCCCTAGCGTCCCAGACGTCCTAAATGTCTCATATGTCCCTAACGTCCCAGACGTTCAGATGTCCCGTATGTCCTTAACGTCCCAGACGTCCCAGACTTGCTAGATGTCCCATATGTCCTTAACGTCCCAGACGTCCCAGATATCCCATATGTCCCTAATGTGTCAGGCGTCCTAAATGTCCCATATGTCCTTAACGTCCCAGACGTCCCAGATGTCCCATATGTCCCATATATCCCTAATGTCCCAGGCGTCCCAAATGTCCCATATGTACCTAACGTCCCAGACGTCCCAGATGTCCCATATGTCCCTAATGTCCCAGGCGTCCCAGATGTTTCATATGTCCCATATGTCCTTAACGCCCTAGACGTCCCAGCTGTCCCGTATGTCCCTAACGTTCCAGACGTCCCAGATGTCCTAGATGTCCCATATGTCCCTAACGTGCCAGACGTCTTAGATGTGCTATATGTCCCTAACGTCCCAGACGTCCGAGACGTCCCAGATGTCCCATATGTCCCTAATGTCCCAAGCGTCCCAGATGGTCCATATGTCCCACATGTCCCTAATGTCCCAGGCGTACTAAATGTCCCATATGTCCTTAACGTCCCAGACGTCCCAGACGTCCTAGATGTCCCATATGTCCTTAACGTCACAGACGTCCCAGATGTCCCATATGTTCCTAACGTTCCAGACGTCCCAGATGTCCCATATGTCCCATATGTTCCTAATGTCCCAGGCGTCCTACATGTTCCATATGTCCCTAACCTCCCAGACGTCCTAAATGTCCCATATGTCCCTAACGTCCCAGACGTCCCAGCTGTCCCGTATGTCCTTAACGTCCCAGATGTCCCAGACGTAATGGATGTCCCATATGTCCATAACGTCCCAGACGTCCTAGACGTCCCATATGTCCTTAACGTCCCAGACGTCCCAGATGTCCCATATGTCCCTAACGTCCCAGACGTCCCAGGTGTCCCATATGTCCCATATGTCCCTAATGTCCCAGACGTCCTAAGTGTTCCATATGTCTCTAACGTCCCAGACGTCCTAAATGCCCCATATGTCCCTAACGTCCCACACGTCCCAGCTGTCCCGTATGTCCCTAACTTTCCAGACGTCCCAGACGTCCTAGATGTCCCATATGTCCCTAACGTTTCAGACCTCCCAGATGTTTCATATGTCCCTAACGTCCCAGACGTCCCATATGTCCCATATGTCCCTAATGTCCCAGACGTCCCAGATGTCCCATATGTCCCTAACGTCCCAGACGTCCCAGATGTTCCATATGTCCCTAACGTACTAGACGTCCTAGATGTCCCATACGTCCTTAACGTCCCAGACGTCCCAGATGCCCCATATGTCCCTAACGTCCCAGAGGTTCCAGATGTCCCATATGTCCCATATGTCCCTAATGTCCCAGGCGTCCCAGATGTCCCATATGTCCCATATGTCCCTAATGTCCCAGGCGTCCTAAATGTCCCATACGTCCTTAACGTCCCAGACGTCCTAGATGTCAAATATGTCCTTAACGTCCTAGACATCCCAAATGTCCCATATGTCCCTAACGTCCCAGACGTCCCAGATGTCCCATATGTCCCATATATCTCTAATGTCCCAGGCGTCCCAGATGTCCCATATGTTCCATATGTCCCTAATGTCCCAGACGTCCTAAATGTCCCATATGTCCTTAACGTCCTAGACGTCCCAGACGTCCTAGATGTCCCATATGTCCTTAACCTCCCAGACGCTTCAAATGTCCCATATGTCCCATATGTCCCTAATGTCCCAGCAGTCCTATATGTCCCATATATCCTTAACGTCCCAGACGTCCCAGACGTCCTAGATGTCCCATATGTCCTTAACGTCCCAGACGTCCCAGATGTGCCATATGTCCCTAACGTCCCAGATGTCCTAGATGTCCCATATGTCTCATATGTCCCTAATGTCCCAGGCGTCCTAAATGTCCCATATGTCCTTAACGTCCCAGACGTCCCAGACGTCCCAGATGTACCATATATCCTTAACGTCTCAGACGTCCCAGATGTCCCATATGTTCCTAACGTCCCAGACGTCCCAGATGTCCCATATGTACCATATGTCCCTAATGTCCCAGGCGTCCTAGATGTTCCATATATCCCTAGCGTCCCAGACGTTCTAAATGTCCCATATGTCCCTAACGTCCCAGACGTTCAGCTGTCCCGTATGTCCCTAACGTCCCAGACGTCCCAGACGTCCTAGATGTTCCATATGTCCTTAACGTCCCAGACTTCCTAGATGTCCCATATGTCCTTAACGTCCCAGACGTCCCAGATATCCCATATGTCTCTAATGTCCCAGGCGTCCTAAATGTCCCATATTACATACTATAATATAATAATATAACAAAAATATAAATACTAGCTTAGCTAGTAACATTTTCTTCTTTAGTTTCTTTCGCTCTAGTTTCTTCTTTAGTTTTTTCTTCATCTACTTCTTCTATAAATTTGTTTACTTCACTTAGCTGATGATGTAACCGAGACCTTCCATCAGATTTACAAAGGGCCTTCGATTTATCACATTATTTTGAAACAATTGACATACTTCTGCTCCATTTTCATATAATCTTTCTCTCGTGTGCAACTCTTCATCGGTATATCCGCTCCGCCCCATACCATACACCACTTCATGTCCTGCGTCGAATGCTAAGTCCTCACACAGACCTTGCAGATTTCCTATGGCGCTGCGCACATCTGTAGCTGGCGCTCGAGCAGCCTCCGAGTAACACATCCACATTACGACGACAGTTGCTGCCCAATTGCTTCTAGTTCAATATCACACCTAACACTGTCGCTAGCAAACGTCAGCAGTTCGTACAGACACAGAGCCTTCTCCGACAATTCGTCAAAGTTTTGTAACGTAACGTGCAGATTTTGAATATAATCCCCAGGTTGAGTTAGCGCTCGCGTTATTGCTGTTGAATAAAATTGAGGAAACTTTAAGTTCTTCAATTGTGCTAGTTTTCGTCGAATTAGAGTGCGAACTCTGTACAGCTCTTCCACAGTTTCTCTCCCCAGGTAAACATCCGATCCGTCCTGACCCTGTATGCGTAACACCTTCACCGCTTGAATCGTTGTGAATGATAGGAGTATGGGTGCCAACTGAAGCGCTGGCCACTGTCCAGCTCCGGAATAAAAATAATTTGTTATAATTTCCTCATTTTCTAACAGGATTCCCCACTCAGGTTCCAGCAGCTGAACCCAATTATGGTGATTTCCACGTATTTGTATTACTGGTACAAATCCACCGCTGGTTTGTAGACCCACACATACAAACTTAGTCTGTGAATTATTTAATCTATATGTACTACTGCCAAGGAGCACTGGACACTGTTGCGGTTTACACTTCGTGACACCATCGAACACTGCTTGCCCGCTCTTCACTAAGCCAAGAACTTTGGTAATGGTTTCCATTCTTAGTTGCACTGAATAAGAAGATGTTCTGCGATTCCTACTCCTGCCTGCTCTTTTTTTATCTACTTTTCGAAGGTAGTGGTAGAAGGGAGTTACAAGGTTGCCCACGGTCACGGTCAAGTAGGAGGAGTATCAAAACTAGTGGTGGGGGGAAAATTGGTCAGTTAGAAATAGCATTTCAACGAAGTAGCAGTTAAGCGAATCGTGTGTGCGTAGAAGCGTTAGAGTAAACTATAATGCCGCTGGATAAATTTGGAAGGCATCACCTTGGCCATCCCTCAGATCATTCCACTGGTTCTCCTCCTCAACTGTTTCCTTTCGAGAACTTGGCGGATTTTTACTATGAAAAGGACATACACTTTACAAGTCTAGGAGTTAACCCTGAAGGCTGGTATATTCTACTATCCGGTAAATTAAACTATACAGTTCAATTCGCTGAGGCTGTTATATCTTCTGTCAATACGAATCCTGCAACTCCTACACTTATTTTGAATGATAGCCATCTTAGCGCTACAGAGTTGACTGGAAAGACCCTGAAAAGGGGTGACGTGCTGAAATTTAAAGCAGTCAACGGCATTCCTGTTATGTATGTGGAATTTCATCTCAAGGCTCCCATTCTAGTGGAGTCGCCCGGTCAGCCTTGAACAGCTATTCCCCCCTCTCATTCTGGATTACCAACTATATAAGCGTGTCACAACCTTACAGAGTAACAGTCGCTAGTTTTCATTTAACCATGTGTCTCGAAGTATTTCCGCCATACCTCCGCCGATACGAGCACCGCATCCAGACCTACAAAAACTGGACTGGTGTCATACCTGCAGCCTCGCTTGCACTGGTTGGATTTTTCTACCTTCAAGACAGCGATGAAGTGCAGTGCTTTTGTTGTGAAATTCGTATCCACAAATGGGTACCGGAAGATGATCCTCTAGAGAAACATTTGCGCTGGTCCGAACATTGCGTCTTTGCGAAGATGTGTAAAAAGTTGCAACAATTACAAAACGAGTTAGAAGAGGTCAAACATTTTTTGGTTGCGGATCAACTTAACATAAGTGATGCCTTACAAAGAATTAGTGCACTAGACTTGACAATTCCTAATTAATGTATTTATACTTAATAAATGAATTTATAACACTTCTTTCGTTTTTATTCATTGTCGTTGTTCCTTTAGCCGTCTTCACAAGTACATTCTTCTACGCCAACGAGCGAGCATCATTTCAACAATATGAATCTCACAACCCCCGCAGTTCGTGGAGGTTCTTGTTTGAAAGGGTTTGGAACAAGGTTAAGTCAAGCTAACCATCCAAATACGATTTAGCCTTGAACTTAAAAGCAGAGGTCCTTGAACTTAAAAGCTGAAGTCCTTGACTTTAAATATTTTTTCTTTGGAGTGTTCTGAGACAAGGTCAGGTCAAGGTTGCCACCCCCCACCACTCGACCCGCCACCTACCACCAACACTTAGCCTTGACCTTAATATTTATGGTGGTGGGAGGTGGCGGGTCGAGTGGTGGGGGGTGGCAACCTTGACCAGACCTTGTCTCAGAACACTCCAAAACACCCTACTGTCCCATATGCCCTAATGTCCCAGGCGTTCTAAATGTCCCATATGTCCTTAACGTCCCAGACGTCCCAGACGTCCTAGATGTCCTATATGTCCTTAACGTAACAGACGTCCCAGATGTCCCATATATCCCTAACGTCACAGACGTCCCAGATGTCCCTAATGTCCCACATGTCTCGAATGTCCCAGGTGTCCTGGATGTTCCATATGTCCCTAACGTCCCAGACGTACTAAATGTCCCATTGTCCCTAACGTCCCAGACGTCAAAGCTGTCCCGTATGTCCCTAACGTCCCAGACGTCTCAGACGTCCTAGATTATATGTCCCTAACGTCCCAGACGTACTAAATGTCCCATATGTCCCTAACGTCCCAGACGTCCCAGCTGTCCTATATGTCCGTAACGTTCCAGACGTCCCAGATGTCTCAGACGTCCCAGACGCGCCAGATGTCCCATATGTCTTATATGTCACTAATGTCCCAAATCTCCCAGATGTCCCATATGTCCCATATGTCCCTAATGTCCTAGGCGTCCTAAATGTCCCATATGTCCTTAACGTCCCAGACGTCCCAGACGTCCTAGATGTCCCATATGTCCTTAACGTCCCAGACGTCCCAGATGTCCCATATGTCCCATATGTCTTTAATGTCCCAGGCGTCCTAAATGTCCCATATGTCCTTAACGTCCCAGACGTCCCAGACGTCCTAGATGTCCCATATGTCCTTAACGTCCTAGACGTCCCAGATGTCCCATATGTCCCTAACGTGCCAGGCGTCCCAGATGTCCCATATGTCCCATATGTCCCTAATGTCCCAGGCGTCCCAGATGTCCCATATGTCCCATATGTCTCTAACGTCCCAGACGTCCCAGATGTCCCATACGTCCCTAACGTGCCAGGCGTCCCAGATGTCCCATATTTCCCATATGTCCCTAATGTCCCAGGCGTCCCAGATGTCCCATATGTCCTATATGTCCCTAATGTCCCAGGCGTCCTAAATGTTCCATATGTCCTTAACGTCCCAGACGTCCCAGACGTCCTAGATGTCCCATATGTCCTTAACGTCCTAGACGTCCCAGATGTCCCATATGTCCCTAACGTGCCAGGCGTCCCAGATGTCCCATATGTCCCATATGTCCCTAATGTCCCAGGCGTCCCAGATGTCCCATATGTCCCATATGTCTCTAACGTCCCAGACGTCCCAGATGTCCCATACGTCCCTAACGTCCCAGACGTCCCAGATGTCCAATATGTCCCATATGTCCATAATGTCCCAGGCGTCCTAGATGTTCCATATGTCCCTACCGCCCCAGACGTCCTAAATGTCCCATATGTCCCTAACCTCCCAGACGTCCCAGCTGTCCCGTATGTTACTAACGTCCCAGTCGTCCTAGACGTCCTAGATGTCCCATATGTCCCTAACGTCCCAGACGTCCCGGACGTCCCAGATGTCCCATATGTCCCATATGTCCCTAATGTCCTAGGCGCCTCAGATGTCCCATATGTCCCATATGTCCCATATGTCCCTAATGTCCTAGGCGCCCCAAATGTCCCATATGTCCCATATGTCCCTAATGTCCCAGGCGTCCTAAATGTCCCATATGTCTTTAACGTCCCAGACGTCCCAGACGTTCTAGATGTCCTATTTGTCGTTAACGTCCCAGACGTCCCAGATGTGCCATATGTCCCTAACGTCCCAGACGTCTCAGCTGTCCCGTATGTCCCTAACGCCCTAGACGTCCCAGACGTCCTAGATGTCCCATATGTCCCTAACGTCCCAGACGTCCTAAATGTCCCATATGTCCCTAACGTCCTTGACGTCCCAGATGTCCCATTCGTCCTTAACGTTCCAGACGTCCCAGATGCCCCATATGTCCCTAACGTCCCAGACGTCCCAGATGTCTCATATGTCCCTAACGTCCTTGACGTCCTAGATGTCCCATACGTCCTTAACGTTCCAGACGTCCCAGATGCCCCATATGTCCCTAACGTCCCAGACGTCCCAGATGTCCCATATGTCCCATATGTCCCTAATGTCCCAGGCGTCCCAGATGTCCCATATGTCCCATATGACCTTAACGTCCCAGACGTCCCAGATGTTTCATATCTCCCTAAAGTCCCAGACGTCCCAGATTTCCCATATGTCCCATATGTCCCTAATGTCCCAGGCGTCCTAGATGTTCCATATGTCCCTAACGTCCCAGACGTCCTAAATGTCCCATATGTCCTTAACGCCCCAGACGTCCCAGCTGTCCCGTATGTCCCTAACGTTCCAGACGTCCCAGATGTCCCATATGTCCTTAACGTCCCAGATGTCCCAGATGTCCCATATGTCCCCTATGTCCCTAATGTCCCAGGCGTCCTAAATGTCCCATATGTCCTTAACGTCCCAGACGTCCCAGACGTCCTAGATGTCCCATATGTCCTTAACGTCCCAGACGTCCCAGATGTCCCATATGTCCCTAACGTCCCAGACGTCCCAGATGTCCCATATGTTCCGTATGTCCCTAATGTCCCAGGCGTCCCAGATGTTTCATATGTCCCATATGTCCCTAATGTCCCAGGCGTCCTAAATGTTTCATATGTCTTTAACGTCCCTGACGTCCTAAATGTCCCATATGTCCCTAACGTCCAAGACGTCCCAGCTGTCCCGTATGTTCCTTACGTCTCAGACGTCCCAGAAGTCCTAGATGTCCCATACGTCCTTAACGTCCCAGACGTCTCAGATGTACCATATGTCGCTAACGTCCCAGACGTCCCAGATGTCCCATATGTTCCATATGTCCTTAATGTCCCAAGCGTCCTAGATGTTCCATATGTCCCTAACGTCCCAGACGTCCTAAATGTCCCATATGTCCCTAACGTCCCAGACGTCCCAGCTGTCCCGTATGTTCCTTACGTCTCAGACGTCCCAGAAGTCCTAGATGTCCCATATGTCCCTAACGTCCCAGACGTCCGAGACGTCCCAGATGCCCCATATGTCCCATATGTCCCTAATGTCCCAAGCGTCCCAGATGTCCCATATGTCCCATATGTCCCTAATGTCCCAAGCGTCCCAGATGTCCCATATGTCCCTAATGTCCCAGGCGTACTAAATGTCCCATATGTCCTTAACGTCCCAGACGTCCCAGACGTCCTAGATGTCCCATATGTCCTTAACGTCACAGACGTCCCAGATGTCCCATATGTCCCTAACGTTCCAGACGTCTCAGATGTCCCATATGTCCCATATGTCCCTAATGTCCCAGGCCTCCTAGATGTTCCATATGTCCCTAACGTCCCAGACGTCCTAAATGTCCCATATGTTCCTAACGTCCCAGACGTCCCAGCTGTCCCGTATGTCCTTAACGTCCCAGATGTCCCAGACGTCCTAGATGTCCCATATGTCCATAACGTCCAAGACGCCCTAGACGTCCCATATGTCCTTAACGTCCCAGACGTCCCAGATGTCCCATATGTCCCTAACGTCCCAGACGTCCCAGATGTCCCATATGTCCCTAATGTCCCAGGCGTCCTAAGTGTTCCATATGTCCCTAACGTCCCAGACGTCCTAAATGCCCCCTATGTCCCTAACGTCCCAGACGTCCCAGCTGTCCCGTATATCCCTAACGTCCCAGACGTCCCAGACGTCCTAGATGTCCCATATGTCCCTAACGTCCCAGAAGTCCCAGATGTTTCATATGTCCCTAACGTCCCAAACGTCCCAGATGTCCCATATGTCCCATATGTCCCCAATGTCCCAGACGTCCCAGATGTCCCATATGTCCCTAACGTCCCAGACGTCCCAGATGTCTCATATGTCCCTAACGTACTAGACGTCCTAGATGTCCCATACGTCCTTAACGTCCCAGAAGTCCCAGATGCCCCATATGTCCCTAACGACCCAGAGGTCCCAGATGTCCCATATGTCTCATATGTCCCTAATGTCCCAAGCGTCCCAGATGTCCCATATGTCCCATATGTCCCTAATGTCCCAGGCGTCCTAAATGTCCTATACGTCCTTAACGTCCCAGACGTCCCAGACGTCCTAGATGTCCCATATGGGACATCTGGGACGTCTGGGACGGTATTGACATATGGGACATCTGGGACGTCTGGGACGTTAGGGACATATGGTACATCTAGGACGTCTGGGACCTCTGGGGCGTTAGGATTATACGGGACAGCTAAGACGTCTGGGACGTTAGGGACATATGGGACATCTGGGACGTCTGGGACGTTAAGGACATATGGGACATCTAGAACGTCTGGGACGTCTGGGACGTTAAAAACATATGGGACATTTAGGACGCCTGGGACATTAGGGACGTATGGGACATATGGGACATTTGGGGCGCCTAGGACATTAGGGACATATGGGACATATGGGACATCTGGGACGTCTGGGACGTCTAGGACGTTAGGGAAATATAGGACATCTAGGACGTCTGGGAGGTTAGGGACATATGGGACATCTAGGACGTCTAGGACGACTGGGACGTTAGGGACATACGGGACAGCTGGGACGTCTGGGACGTTAAGGACATATGGGCCATTTAGGACGTCTGGGGCGGTAGGGACATATGGAACATCTAGGACGCCTTTGACATTAGGGACATATGGGACATATGGGACATCTGGGACGTCTTGGACGTTAGGGACGTATGGGACATCTGGGACGTCTGGGACGTTAAGAACATATGAGACATTTAAAGCGCCTGGGACATTAGGGACATATGGGACATCTGGGGCGTCTGGGACGTTAGGAACATATGGGACATCTGGGACGTCTGGGACGTTAAGGATATATGGGACATCTAGGAGGACTGGGACGTCTGGGACGTTAAGGACATATGGGACATTTAGGACGCCTGGGACATTAGGGACATATGGGACATATGGGACATCTGGGACGTCTGGAACGTTAGGGACATATGGGACATCTGGGACGTCTGGGACGTTAAGGACATATGGGACATCTAGGACATCTGGGACGTTAAGGACATATGGGACATTTAGGACTCCTGGGACATTAGGGACATATGGGACATCTGAAGCGTCTGGGAGGTTAAGGATATATGTGACATCTAGGACGTCTGGGACGTCTAGGACGTTAAGGAAATATGGGACATTTAGGACGTCTGGGACATTAGGGACATATGGAACATATGGGACATCTGGGACGCCTGGGACATAAGAGATATATGGGACATATGGGACATCTGGGACGTCTGGGACGTTAGGGACATATGGGACATTCGGGATGTCTAGGACGTTAAGGACGTATGGGACATTTAGGACGCCTGGGACATTAGGGACATATGGGACATATGGGACATCTGGGACGCCTGGGACATTAGGGACATATGAGACATATGGGACATCTGGGACCTCTGGGACGTTAAGGACGTATGGGACATCTAGGACGTCTAGTACGTTAGGGACATATGAGACATCTGGGACGTCTGGGACGTTAGAGACATATGGGACATCTGGGACGTCTAGGACATTGGGGACATATGGGACATATGGGACATCTGGGACGTCTGGGACGTTAGGGACATACGGGACAGCTGGGACGTCTGGGACGTTAGGGACATATGGGGCATTTAGGACGTCTGGGAGGTTAGGGACATATGGAACACTTAGGACGCCTGGGACGTTAGGGACATATGGGACATATGGGACATCTGGGACGTCTGGGACGTTAGGGACATATGGGACATCTGGGACGTCTGGTACGTTAAGGACGAATGGGACATCTAGGACGTCTGGGACGTTATGGACATATGGGACATCTAGGACGTCTGGGACATCTGGGACGTTAAGGACATACGGGACAGCTGGGACGTCTGGGACGTTAGGGACATATGGGACATTTAGGACGTCTGGGACGTTAGGGACATATGGAACATCTAGGACGCCTGGGACGTTAGGGACATATGGGACATATGGGACATCTGGGACGTCTGGAACGTTAGGGACATATGGGACATCTGGGACGTCTGTTATGTTAAGGACATATGGGACATCTAGGACGTCTGGGACGTCTGGGACGTGAAGGACATATGGGACATTTAGTACCCTGGGACATTAGGGACATATGGGACGTATGGGACATCTGGGACGCTTGGGACATTAGGGACATATGGGACATATGGGACATCTGGGACGTCTCGGACGTCTGGGACGTTAGGGGCATATGGGACATCTAGGACTTCTGGGACGTCTGAGACGTAAGGAACATACGGGACAGCTGGGACGTCTGGGACGTTAGGGACATATGGGACATTTAGGACGTCTGGGATGTTAGGGACATATGGAACATCTAGGACGCTTGGGACATTAGGGACATATGGAACATATGGGACATCTGGGACGTCTGGGACGTTAGCGACATATGGAACATTTGAAACGTCTGGGACGGTAAGGACATATGGGACATCTAGGACGTCTGGGACGTCAGGGACGTTAAGGACATATGAAACATTTAGGACGCCTGGGACATTAGGGACATACGGGACATATGAGACATCTGGGACGTCTGGGACGTTAGTAACATATGGGACATCTGGGACGTCTGGGACGTTAAGGACATATGGGACATCTAGGACGTCTGGGACGTCTGGGACGTTAAAGACATATGGGACATTTATGACGCCTGGGACATTAGGGACATAGGGGACATATGGGACATCTGGGACGTCTGGGACGTTAGGGACATACGGGACATCTGGGACGTCTGGGACGTTAAGGACATATGGGACGTCTAGGACGTCTGGGACGTTATGGACATATGGGACATCTAGGACGTCTGGGACATCTGGGACGTTAAGGACATACGGGACAGCTGGGACGTCTGGGACGTTAGGGACATATGGGAAATTTAGGACGTCTGGGACGTTAGGAACATATGGAACATCTAGGACGCCTGGGACATTAGGGACATATGGGACATATGGGACATCTGGGACGTCTGGAACGCTTGGGACATTAGGGACATATGGGACATATGGGACATCTGGGACGTCTCGGACGTCTGGGACGTTAGAGACATATGGGACATCTAGGACTTCTGGGACGTCTGAGACGTAAGGAACATATGGGACATCTGGGACGTCTCGGACGTCTGGGAAGTTAGGGACATATGGGACATTTAGGACGTCTGGGACGTTAGGGACATATGGAACATCTAGGACGCTTGGGACATTAGGGACATATGGAACATATGGGACATTTGGTACGTCTGGGACGTTAGCGACATATGGAACATCTGAGACGTCTGGGACGTTAAGGACATATGGGACATCTAGGACGTCTGGGACGTCAGGGACGTTAAGGACATATGAAACATTTAGGACGCCTGGGACATTAGGGACATATGGGACGCCTGGGACATTAGGGACATACGGGAAATATGGGACATCTGGGACGTCTGGGACGTTAGGGACATATGGGACATCTGGGACGTCTGGGACGTTAAGGACATATGGGACATCTAGGACGTCTGGGACGTCTGGGACGTTAAGGACATATGGGACATTTAGAACGCCTGGGACATTAGGGACATAGGGGACATATGGGACATCTGGGACGTCTGGGACGTTAAATACATATGGGACATCTAGGACGTCTGGGACGACTGGGACGTTAAGGACATATAGAACATTTAGGACGTCTGGGACATTAGTGACATATGGGACATATGGGACATCTGGGACGCCTGGGATATTAAAGACATATGGGACATATAGGACATCTAGGACGTCTGGGACGTTAGGGACTTATGGGACATCTAGGACATCTGGGACGTCTGGAACGTTAGGGACATACGGGACAGCTGGGACGTCTGGGGCGTTAAGGACATATGGAACATATGAAACATCTGGGACGCCTGAGACATTAGGGACATATGGGACATCTGGGACGTCTGGGACGTTAAGAACATATGAGACATTTAAAGCGCCTGGGACATTAGGGACATATGGGACATATGGGACATCTGGGACGCCTGGGACATTAGGGACCTATGGGACATATGGGACATCTGGGACGCCTGGGACGTTAGGGACATATGCGACATCAGGGACGTCTAGGACGTTAAGGACATATGAGACATTTAAAGCGCCTGGGACATTAGGGACATATGGGGCATATGGAACATCTGAGACGTCTGGGACGTTAAAGACATATGGGACATTTATGACGCCTGGGACATTAGGGACATAGGGGACATATGGGACATCTGGGACGTCTGGGACGTTAGGGACATACGGGACATCTGGGACGTCTGGGACGTTAAGGACATATGGGACGTCTAGGACGTCTGGGACGTTATGGACATATGGGACATCTAGGACGTCTGGGACATCTGGGACGTTAAGGACATACGGGACAGCTGGGACGTCTGGGACGTTAGGGACATATGGGAAATTTAGGACGTCTGGGACGTTAGGAACATATGGAACATCTAGGACGCCTGGGACATTAGGGACATATGGGACATATGGGACATCTGGGACGTCTGGAACGCTTGGGACATTAGGGACATATGGGACATATGGGACATCTGGGACGTCTGGGACGTTAAGGACATATGAGACATCTAGAACGTCTGGGACGTCTGGGACGTTAAAGACATATGGGACATTTAGGACGCTTGGGACATTAGGGACGTATGGGACATATAGGACATCTGGGGCGCCTAGGACATTAGGGACATATGGGACATATGGGACATCTAGGACGTCTGGGACGTCTGGGACGTTAGGGAAATATAGGACATCTAGGACGTCTAGGACGACTATGACGTTAGGGACATATGGGACATTTAGGACGTCTGGGGCGGTAGGGACATATGGAACATCCAGGACGCCTTTGACATTAGGGACATATGGGACATAGGGGACATCTGGGACGTCTTGGACGTTAGGGACGTATGGGACATCTGGGACGTCTGGGACGTTAAGAACATATGAGACATTTAACGCCTGGGACATTAGGGACATATGGGACATATGGGACATCTGGAACGCCTGGGACATTAGGGACCTATGGGACATATGGGACATCTGGGACGCCTGGGACGTTAGGGACATATGGGACATCTGGGACGTCTAGGACGTTAAGGACATATGAGACATTTAAAGCGCCTGGGACATTAGGAACATATGGGACATATGGGACATCTGGAACGCCTGGGACATTAGGGACCTATGGGACATATGAGACATCTGGGACGCCTGGGACGTTAGGGACATACGGGACAGCTGGGACGTCTGGGACGTTAAGGACATATGGGACATTTAGGACGTCTGGGGCGGTAGGGACATATGGAACATCCAGGACGCCTTTGACATTAGGGACATATGGGACATAGGGGACATCTGGGACGTCTTGGACGTTAGGGACGTATGGGACATCTGGGACGTCCGGGACGTTAAGAACATATGAGACATTTAAAGCGCCTGGGACATTAGGGACATATGGGACATATGGGACATCTGGAACGCCTGGAACATTAGGGACCTATGGGACATATGGGACATCTGGGACGCCTGGGACGTTAGGGACATATGGGACATCTGGGACGTCTAGGACGTTAAGGACATATGAGACATTTAAAGCGCCTGGGACATTAGGGACATATAGGACATATGGGACATCTGGGACGCCTGGGACATTAGGGACCTATGGGACATCTAGGACGTCTGAGACGTCTGGGACGTTAAGGACATATGGGACATTTAGGACGCCTGGGACATTAAAGACATATGGGACATATGGGATATCTGGGACGTCTGGGACGTTAAGGACATATGGGACATCTAGGACGTCTGGGACGTCTGGGACGTTAAGGACATATGGGACATTTAGGACACCTGGGACATTAGGGACATATGGGACATATGGGACATCTGGAACGTTTGGGACATTAGGGACACATAAAACATATGGGACATCTGGGACGTTAGGGACATATGGGACATCTAGGACGTCTGGGAAGTCTAGGACGTTAGGGACATACGGGACAGCTGGGACGTCTGAGACGTTAGGGACATATGGGACATTCAGGACGTCTGGGACGTTAGGGATATATGGAACATTTAGGACGCCTGGGACATTAGGGACATATGGGACATATTTGACAGCTGGGACGTCTGGGACGTTAGGGACATATCTGACATCTGGGACGTCTAGGACGTTAAGGACATATGGGACATTTAGGACGTCTGGGACGTTAGGGACATACGGAACATCTAGGACGCTTGGGACATTAGGGACATATGGGACATATGGGACATCTGGGACGTCTGGGACGTTAGGGACATATAGGACATCTAGGACGTCTGGGACGTTAGGGACATATGGGACATCTAGGACGTCTGGGAAGTCTAGGACGTTAGGGACATACGGGACAGCTGGGACGTCTGAGACGTTAGGGACATATGGGACATTCAGGACGTCTGGGACGTTAGGGATATATGGAACATTTAGGACGCCTGGGACATTAGGGACATATGGGACATATTTGACAGCTGGGACGTCTGGGACGTTAGGGACATATCTGACATCTGGGACGTCTAGGACGTTAAGGACATATGGGACATTTAGGACGTCTGGGACGTTAGGGACATACGGAACATCTAGGACGCTTGGGACATTAGGGACATATGGGACATATGGGACATCTGGGACGTCTGGGACGTTAGGGACGTATGGGACATCTGGGACGTCTGGGACGTTAAGGACATATGGGACATCTAGGACGTCTGGGACGTCTGGGACCTTAAGGACATATGAGACATCTAGGACGCCTGAGACGTTAGGGACATATGGGACATCTGAGACGTCTGGTACGTTAAGGACATATGGGACAACTAGGACGTCTAGGACGTCTGGGACGTTAGAAACATATAGGACATCTGGGACGTCTGGGACGTTAAGGACATATGGGACATCTAGGACGTCTGGGACGTCTGGGACGCTAGGGACATATAGGACATCTAGGACGTCTGGGACGTTAGGGACATATGGGACATCTAGGACGTCTAGGACGTCTGGGACGTTAGGAACATACGGGACAGCTGAGACGTCTGGGACGTTAGGGACATATGGGACATTTAGGACGTCTGGGACTTTAGGGACATATGGAGCAACTAAGACGCCTGGGACATTAGGGACATATGGGACATCTGGGACGTCTGGGACGTTAGGGACATATGGGACATCTGGGACGTCTACGACGTTAAGGACATATGGAACATCTAGGACGTCTGGGTCGTCTAGGACGTTAAGGACATATGGGACATTTGGGACGCCTGGGACATTAGGGATATATGTGACATATGGGACATCTGGGACGCCTGGGACATTAGGGACATATGGGACATATGGGACATCTGGGACGTCTGGGACGTTAAGGACATATGGGACATTTAGGACGCCTGAGACATTAGGGACATATGGGATATCTGGGACGTCTGGGACGTTAAGGACATATGGGACATCTAGCAAGTCTGGGACGTCTGGGACGTTAGGGACATACGGGACAGCTGAACGTCTGGGACGTTAGGGACATATGGAACATTTAGGACGTCTGGGACGCTAGGGACATATGGAACATCTAGGACGCCTGGGACATTAGGGACATATGGGACATATGGAACATCTGGGACGTCTGGGACGTTAGGAACATATGGGACATCTGGGACGTCTGGGACGTTACAGATATATGGGACATCTAGGACGACTGGGACGTCTGGGACGTTAGAGACATATGGGACATTTAGGACGCCTGGGACATTAGGGACATATGGGACATATGGGACATCTGGGACGTCTGGGACGTTAGGGACATATGGGACATCTGGGACGTCTGGGACGTTAAGGACAAATGGGACATCTAGGACATCTGGGACGTTAAGGACATATGGGACATTTAGGACTCCTGGGACATTAGGGACATATGGGACATCTGAAGCGTCTGGGAGGTTAAGGATATATATGACATCTAGGACGTCTGGGACGTCTGGGACGTCAAGGAAATATGGGACATTTAGGACGTCTGGGACATTAGGGACATATGGAACATATGGGACATCTGGGACGCCTGGGACATAAGAGATATATAAGACATATGGGACATTCGGGATGTCTAGGACGTTAAGGACATATGGGACATCTAGGACGTCTGGGACGCCTGGGACATTAGGGACATATGGGACATACGGGACATCTGGGACCTCTGGGACGTTAGGGACATATGGGGCATCTGGGACGTCTGGGACGTTAAGGACGTATGGGACATCTAGGACGTCTAGTACGTTAGGGACATATGAGACATCTGGGACGTCTGGGAGGTTAGGGACATATGAAATATCTGGGACGTCTGGGACGTTAGGGACATACGGGACATCTAGGACGTCTGGGACGTCTGGGACGTTAGGGACATACGGGAAAGCTGGGACGTCTGGGACGTTAGGGACATATGGGGCATTTAGGACGTCTGGGAGGTTAGGGACATATGGAACACTTAGGACGCCTGGGACATTAGGGACATATGGGACATATGGGACATCTGGGACGTCTGGGACGTTAGGGACATATGGGACATCTGGGACGTCTGGGACGTTAAGGACGTATGGGACGTCTAGGACATCTGGGACGTTAAGGACATACGGGACAGCTGGGACGTCTGGGACGTTAGGGACATATGGGACATCTGGGACGTCTGGAACGTTAGGGACATATGGGACATCTGGGACGTCTGTGACGTTAAGGACATATGGGACATCTAGGACGTCTGGGACGTCTGAGACGTTAAGGACATATGGGACATTTAGCACGCCTGGGACATTATGGACATATGGGACATCTGGGACGCTTGGGACATTAGGGACATATGGGACATATGGGACATCTGGGACGTCTCGGACGTCTGGGACGTTAGGGGCATATGGGACATCTAGGACTTCTGGGACGTCTGAGACGTAAGGAACATACGGGACAACTGAGACGTCTGGGACGTTAGGGACATATGGGACATTTAGGACGTCTGGGACGTTAGGGACATATGGAACATCTAGGACGCTTGGGACATTAGGGACATATGGAACATATGGGACATCTGGAACGTCTGGGACGTTAGCGACATATGGAACATCTGAGACGTCTGGGACGTTAAGGACATATGGGACATCTAGGACGTCTGGGACGTCAGGGACGTTAAGGACATATGAAACATTTAGGACGCCTGGGACATTAGGGACATACGGGGCATATGGGACATCTGGGACGTCTGGGACGTTAGGGACATATGGGACATCTGGGACGTCTGGGACGTTAAGGACATATGGGACATCTAGGACGTCTGGGACGTTAAGGACATATGGGACATTTAGGACGCCTGGGACATTAGGGACATAGGGGACATATGGGACATCTGGGACGTCTGGGACGTTAGGGACATATGGGACATTTGGGACGTCTGGGACGTTAAGGACATATGGGACGTCTAGGACGTCTGGAACGTTATGGACGTATGGGACATCTAGGACGTCTGGGACATCTGGGACGTTAAGGACATACGGGATAGCTGGGACGTCTGGGACGTTAGGGACATGTGGGAAATTTAGGACGTCTGGGACGTTAGGAACATATGGAACATCTAGGACACCTGGGACATTTATTTATTTATTTATTGTTGCCTGAACAGGCTGTTAGCCTAATTACACAGACAACACAACAATGTACATTAAATTATTACATGTCAATGCATATGTAATATATATAATAAAAAAAAATAAGAATAAATGTGTCTAGGTAGTGTTGGTCACATTCAATCAGATATGGAGGGGCAACATCAAACAGCAAACGTTATTTATCTTTATAATAGTCACGTAATAGATTTTTAAATTGTTTAATTGGAAGTGATAGATCCAAATCAGAAATACGTTTCATCAGTTCGTTCATAAGCCGCGGCATTAGAATTATGGGAGCATTAGATGTATGATTTACTATTGGTATGTGAAACATTAGGGAGGCTTGAATACGCCGAGGTGGAACTTTCAATTTTAGATATGATAATATGTTGCTGTCATCAATCAAATTATTCCAAATTTTGTAGCAGCACATAGCTAAATTTAACTTACGTCGACTTTCTAGACTTACGACTTTAAATTCACCCATTAAGTCTGCAGTTCGAACATGATTGTAGTCAGGGTATCGTTTATACTTTTTAAAATAGAGAAATCTCAGAAACTTCTTTTGAATTTTTTCTATTTCATTTGACTGATATATAAAAAGTGGATTCCAAATAACAGATGCATATTCTAGTTGAGGTCTGACTAGTGTTTCATATAATTTTCTTATTGTAGCAATATTGTTAAATTTATACGTTTGTCTCATAATAAATCCCAGAGTACGAAAAGCACCCGACTGGATGTTTGATATGTGTTGGTTGTAACTCAATGTGCAATCGTAAGTTACTCCTAAATCTTTCACACTATCAGTGCGTCTGAGTACAGCTCCACCAATGTTATAGTCAAACATAATGGAAACACCCCTGGAATTAAAACTAATAATTTGACATTTATTTATATTAAAATGTAATTTGTTTAGAATACTCCATTCATATACAGCATCACAATCCTTTTGGAGTGCCTCGGCATCTTGATCATCCTTAACAATTCTAAAAAACTTTAAATCGTCAGCAAAAAGTAAACATTTTGAAAACCTCAGTACTTCTGGCAAATCGTTTATAAATATTAGGAATTATAAAAGTCCCAAATTGGAACCCTGCGGTACCCCAGAATTCGGCGTGAATTTTCCTGAGGTGTTTCCACCATATTTAACAGCATACCTGCGGATTTGCAGATATGACGCAAAGAATTTTAATACAGGATGTAAACCATAGGTAAATAATTTTTTTAACAATACATCATGATCCACAGTGTCAAATGCCTTTCGGAAATCTGTATAAATAGCATCAGTTTGGAGTTTAGACTCAAATGCGTTCAGTACGTCGTTTGTAAAAGTTAACAAATTAGATACAGTAGATCTTTTGGGAACAAATCCGTGTTGACAATTAGATATGTGTGGCATGATGTGACAAGATAATTTAGTATAAATTAGTTGCTCAAACAATTTTGCTGGAGCAGACAATATCGCTATTGGTCTATAATTTTCTATGACTTTTTTATTCCCCGCTTTGAAAATAGGCGTTACTAAAGATTCCCCCCACAGTTCTGGGAAAACTTGAGTTTGTATTGAGAGATTGAATATGTACAGCAGAACATCTTTTAGCCAGTCGCCACAGCCTTTTAAGACGTAGGGTGGAATGTTGTCTGGTCCAGCAGATCTTTTGGGTTTTAGTTTTTTTATAGCTAAGTTATACTCTGCATCTGTAATTTCGGTAAAGTAAAACAGTTCATTACTGACCACATCTCCAGCTAAATGTTCAATATCATAAGATGACACGATGTTTGAATAAACCGATTGAAAATAATTTGCAAACTCATCCGCTACTTGGGATCCACTTATAATTTTATCTCCTACAATAAAGGAATCTGTTGAGGTATCATTTTGTTTAGTATATTTTATATAGTTCCAAAACTGATTAGTATCTTGTTTAATACAAGATTCAATATCGTTTAAGTAATTTTTGTATGCAGTGTTAATAAGAGACTTCAATCTAGCTCTGTGTTCTTTATATGCTTGTTGATATGATGGAGATAGTTTCCTGAGTTTGTAATGTTTCGTTTTTAATTTTAAGCAGTTTATTATCTCCTCATCAAACCATATAGGATACTTATTTCTCCTGCTTTTTATTTTCGGTACACAGTTGTCAAAAATGTGATATAGTATCTCGTAAAATTTGCTTAACGCAGCATTTACATCTTTCATTTCAAACACATGTGTCCAGTTGGCGTCTCTAATTAGAAACGCTAAAAGAAGAAAGTCGCATTTTTTAAAATTATAAAACCTGGGACTATTATTTTGCTCACTTATTGCAGTGCGGTTTACTTCTATTTGAATTGTTAATGGCGGATGGTGTGGTACTACGTTAAGAAGAGGGGTTTCCTCCTTAGTTATTTGAAATGTGCTAAGTTTATCACTTCTTCCCAGTACCAAATCTAACGTTCTCCCGTTTTCATTAATAATATGATTTAATTGAGCTAAATTATTTAAATTTATAAAATTCAATAATTCGCGAACTTTGGTGGAATAATTAGTTTTAAAATTTATATCGGTGCCATTCAGTTCTGGGAGATTGAAGTCTTCCACAATACATACATCAGATACCTCAACAGTTTGCCGGTTCTCATCAAAAAAGACGTCTGGGACGTTAGGGACATATAAGACATCTAGGACGTCTGGGACGTTAAAGACATATGGGACATCTAGGACGTCTGAGACGTCTGGGACGTTAGGGACATACGGGACATTTAGGACGTCTGGGACGTTAGGGACCTATGGGACATATGGGACATCTGAGACGTCTGGGGCGTTAGGGACTTATGGGACATCTGGGACGTCTGGGACGTTAAGGACATATGGGACATCTAAGACGTCTGGGACGTCTGGGACGTTAAAGATATATGGGAAATTTAGGACGCCTGGGACATTACGGACATATGGGACATATGGGACATCTGGGACGCCTGGGACATTAGGGACATATAGGACATATGGGACATTTGGCACGTCTGGGGCGTTAGGAACATATGACACATCTGGGACGTTAGGGACGTTAAGGACCTATGGGACATATAGGACGTCTGGGACGTCTGGGACGTTAGGGACATATGGGACATTTGGGACGCCTGGGACATTAAGGACATATGGGACATATGGGACAACTGGGACGTCTGGGACGTTAGGGACATATCTGACATCTGGGACGTCTGGGACGTTAAGGACATATGGGACATCTAGGACGTCTGGGACGTCTGGGACGTTTGGGACATATGGGACATCTGGAAAATCTGGGACGTCTGGGACGTTAGGGACATATGGGACATCTGGGACGTCTGGGACGTTAAGGACATATGGGACATATGGGACATCTGTTACGACTGGGACATTAGGGACATATGGGACATATGAAACATCTGGGACGCCTGGGACATTAGGGACATACGGGAAATATGGGACATCTGGGACGTCTGGGACGTTAGGGACATATGGGACATCTGGGACGTCTGGGACGTTAAGGACATATGGGACATCTAGGACGTCTGGGACGTCTGGGACGTTAAGGACATATGGGACATTTAGAACGCCTGGGACATTAGGGACATAGGGGACATATGGGACATCTGGGACGTTAAGGACATATGGGACATCTAGGACGTCTGGGACGTCTGGGACGTTAAGGACATATAGGACATTTAGGACGTCTGGGACATTAGTGACATATGGGACATATGGGACATCTGGGACGCCTGGGACATTAGGGACATATGGGACATATGGGACATCTGGGACGTCTGAGACGTCTGGGACGTTAGGGACATATAAGACATCTAGGACGTCTGGGACGTTAAAGACATATGGGACATCTAGGACGTCTGAGACGTCTGGGACGTTAGGGACATATGGGACATTTAGGACGTCTGGGACGTTAGGGACCTATGGGACATATGGGACATCTGAGACGTCTGGGGCGTTAGGGACTTATGGGACATCTGGGACGTCTGGGACGTTAAGGACATATGGGACATCTAAGACGTCTGGGACGTCTGGGACATCTGGGACGTTAAAGGCATATGGGACATTTAGGACGCCTGGGATATTACGGACATATGGGACATATGGGACATCTGGGACGCCTGGGACATTAGGGACATATGGGACATATGGGACATTTGGCACGTCTGGGACGTTAGGAACATATGACAAATCTGGGACGTTAGGGACGTTAAGGACATATGGGACATCTAGGACGTCTGGGACGTCTGGGACGTTAGGGACATATGGGACATTTGTGACACCTGGGACATTAAGGACATATGGGACATATGGGACAACTGGGACGTCTGGGACGTTAGGGACATATCTGACATCTGGGACGTCTGGGACGTTAAGGACATATGGGACATCTAGGACGTCTGGGACGTCTGGGACGTTTGGGACATGTGGGACATCTGGGAAATCTGAGACGTCTGGGACGTTAGGGACATATGGGACATCTGGGACGTCTGGGACGTTAAGGACATATGGGACATATGGGACAGCTGTTACGACTGGGACATTAGGGACATATGGGACACATCGGACATATGGGACATCTGAGACGTCTAAGACGTTAGGGACATATGGGACATTTGGGACGTCTGGGACGTAAAGGAAATATGGGACATCTAGGACGTCTGGGACGTTAGGGACATATGAAACATCTGGGACGTCTGGGACGTTAGGGACATATGGGACGTCTGGGACGTTAGGGACATATGGGACATTTAGGACGTCTGGGACGTTAGGGACATACGGGACAGCTGGGACGTCTGGGACGTTAGGGAAGTATGGGACATTTAGGACGTCTGGGACGTTACGGACATGTGGAACATCTAGGAAGCCTGGGACATTAGGGACATATGGGACATATGGGACGTCTGGGACGTTAAGAACATATGGGACATTTAGGACTCCTGGGACATTAGGGACATATGGGACATATGGGACATCTGGGACGCCTGGGACATTAGGGACATATGGGACATATGGGACATGTAGGACGTCTGGGAAGTTAGGGACATATGGGACATATGGGACATCTGGGACGTCTGGGACGTTAAGGACATATGGGACATTTAGGACGCCTGAGACATTAGGGACATATGGGA
The DNA here is from genome assembly GCA_940337035.1 of Agriotes lineatus. Classification (NCBI taxonomy): domain Eukaryota; kingdom Metazoa; phylum Arthropoda; class Insecta; order Coleoptera; family Elateridae; genus Agriotes; species Agriotes lineatus. The sequence continues at coordinate 90,269 of CALNHX010000274.1, forward strand.
TATCTGGGACGTCTGGGACGTTAAGGACATATGGGACATCTAGCAAGTCTGGGACGTCTGGGACGTTAGGGACATACGGGACAGCTGAACGTCTGGGACGTTAGGGACATATGGAACATTTAGGACGTCTGGGACGCTAGGGACATATGGAACATCTAGGACGCCTGGGACATTAGGGACATATGGGACATATGGAACATCTGGGACGTCTGGGACGTTAGGAACATATGGGACATCTGGGACGTCTGGGACGTTACAGATATATGGGACATCTAGGACGACTGGGACGTCTGGGACGTTAGAGACATATGGGACATTTAGGACGCCTGGGACATTAGGGACATATGGGACATATGGGACATCTGGGACGTCTGGGACGTTAGGGACATATGGGACATCTGGGACGTCTGGGACGTTAAGGACAAATGGGACATCTAGGACATCTGGGACGTTAAGGACATATGGGACATTTAGGACTCCTGGGACATTAGGGACATATGGGACATCTGAAGCGTCTGGGAGGTTAAGGATATATATGACATCTAGGACGTCTGGGACGTCTGGGACGTCAAGGAAATATGGGACATTTAGGACGTCTGGGACATTAGGGACATATGGAACATATGGGACATCTGGGACGCCTGGGACATAAGAGATATATAAGACATATGGGACATTCGGGATGTCTAGGACGTTAAGGACATATGGGACATCTAGGACGTCTGGGACGCCTGGGACATTAGGGACATATGGGACATACGGGACATCTGGGACCTCTGGGACGTTAGGGACATATGGGGCATCTGGGACGTCTGGGACGTTAAGGACGTATGGGACATCTAGGACGTCTAGTACGTTAGGGACATATGAGACATCTGGGACGTCTGGGAGGTTAGGGACATATGAAATATCTGGGACGTCTGGGACGTTAGGGACATACGGGACATCTAGGACGTCTGGGACGTCTGGGACGTTAGGGACATACGGGAAAGCTGGGACGTCTGGGACGTTAGGGACATATGGGGCATTTAGGACGTCTGGGAGGTTAGGGACATATGGAACACTTAGGACGCCTGGGACATTAGGGACATATGGGACATATGGGACATCTGGGACGTCTGGGACGTTAGGGACATATGGGACATCTGGGACGTCTGGGACGTTAAGGACGTATGGGACGTCTAGGACATCTGGGACGTTAAGGACATACGGGACAGCTGGGACGTCTGGGACGTTAGGGACATATGGGACATCTGGGACGTCTGGAACGTTAGGGACATATGGGACATCTGGGACGTCTGTGACGTTAAGGACATATGGGACATCTAGGACGTCTGGGACGTCTGAGACGTTAAGGACATATGGGACATTTAGCACGCCTGGGACATTATGGACATATGGGACATCTGGGACGCTTGGGACATTAGGGACATATGGGACATATGGGACATCTGGGACGTCTCGGACGTCTGGGACGTTAGGGGCATATGGGACATCTAGGACTTCTGGGACGTCTGAGACGTAAGGAACATACGGGACAACTGAGACGTCTGGGACGTTAGGGACATATGGGACATTTAGGACGTCTGGGACGTTAGGGACATATGGAACATCTAGGACGCTTGGGACATTAGGGACATATGGAACATATGGGACATCTGGAACGTCTGGGACGTTAGCGACATATGGAACATCTGAGACGTCTGGGACGTTAAGGACATATGGGACATCTAGGACGTCTGGGACGTCAGGGACGTTAAGGACATATGAAACATTTAGGACGCCTGGGACATTAGGGACATACGGGGCATATGGGACATCTGGGACGTCTGGGACGTTAGGGACATATGGGACATCTGGGACGTCTGGGACGTTAAGGACATATGGGACATCTAGGACGTCTGGGACGTTAAGGACATATGGGACATTTAGGACGCCTGGGACATTAGGGACATAGGGGACATATGGGACATCTGGGACGTCTGGGACGTTAGGGACATATGGGACATTTGGGACGTCTGGGACGTTAAGGACATATGGGACGTCTAGGACGTCTGGAACGTTATGGACGTATGGGACATCTAGGACGTCTGGGACATCTGGGACGTTAAGGACATACGGGATAGCTGGGACGTCTGGGACGTTAGGGACATGTGGGAAATTTAGGACGTCTGGGACGTTAGGAACATATGGAACATCTAGGACACCTGGGACATTTATTTATTTATTTATTGTTGCCTGAACAGGCTGTTAGCCTAATTACACAGACAACACAACAATGTACATTAAATTATTACATGTCAATGCATATGTAATATATATAATAAAAAAAAATAAGAATAAATGTGTCTAGGTAGTGTTGGTCACATTCAATCAGATATGGAGGGGCAACATCAAACAGCAAACGTTATTTATCTTTATAATAGTCACGTAATAGATTTTTAAATTGTTTAATTGGAAGTGATAGATCCAAATCAGAAATACGTTTCATCAGTTCGTTCATAAGCCGCGGCATTAGAATTATGGGAGCATTAGATGTATGATTTACTATTGGTATGTGAAACATTAGGGAGGCTTGAATACGCCGAGGTGGAACTTTCAATTTTAGATATGATAATATGTTGCTGTCATCAATCAAATTATTCCAAATTTTGTAGCAGCACATAGCTAAATTTAACTTACGTCGACTTTCTAGACTTACGACTTTAAATTCACCCATTAAGTCTGCAGTTCGAACATGATTGTAGTCAGGGTATCGTTTATACTTTTTAAAATAGAGAAATCTCAGAAACTTCTTTTGAATTTTTTCTATTTCATTTGACTGATATATAAAAAGTGGATTCCAAATAACAGATGCATATTCTAGTTGAGGTCTGACTAGTGTTTCATATAATTTTCTTATTGTAGCAATATTGTTAAATTTATACGTTTGTCTCATAATAAATCCCAGAGTACGAAAAGCACCCGACTGGATGTTTGATATGTGTTGGTTGTAACTCAATGTGCAATCGTAAGTTACTCCTAAATCTTTCACACTATCAGTGCGTCTGAGTACAGCTCCACCAATGTTATAGTCAAACATAATGGAAACACCCCTGGAATTAAAACTAATAATTTGACATTTATTTATATTAAAATGTAATTTGTTTAGAATACTCCATTCATATACAGCATCACAATCCTTTTGGAGTGCCTCGGCATCTTGATCATCCTTAACAATTCTAAAAAACTTTAAATCGTCAGCAAAAAGTAAACATTTTGAAAACCTCAGTACTTCTGGCAAATCGTTTATAAATATTAGGAATTATAAAAGTCCCAAATTGGAACCCTGCGGTACCCCAGAATTCGGCGTGAATTTTCCTGAGGTGTTTCCACCATATTTAACAGCATACCTGCGGATTTGCAGATATGACGCAAAGAATTTTAATACAGGATGTAAACCATAGGTAAATAATTTTTTTAACAATACATCATGATCCACAGTGTCAAATGCCTTTCGGAAATCTGTATAAATAGCATCAGTTTGGAGTTTAGACTCAAATGCGTTCAGTACGTCGTTTGTAAAAGTTAACAAATTAGATACAGTAGATCTTTTGGGAACAAATCCGTGTTGACAATTAGATATGTGTGGCATGATGTGACAAGATAATTTAGTATAAATTAGTTGCTCAAACAATTTTGCTGGAGCAGACAATATCGCTATTGGTCTATAATTTTCTATGACTTTTTTATTCCCCGCTTTGAAAATAGGCGTTACTAAAGATTCCCCCCACAGTTCTGGGAAAACTTGAGTTTGTATTGAGAGATTGAATATGTACAGCAGAACATCTTTTAGCCAGTCGCCACAGCCTTTTAAGACGTAGGGTGGAATGTTGTCTGGTCCAGCAGATCTTTTGGGTTTTAGTTTTTTTATAGCTAAGTTATACTCTGCATCTGTAATTTCGGTAAAGTAAAACAGTTCATTACTGACCACATCTCCAGCTAAATGTTCAATATCATAAGATGACACGATGTTTGAATAAACCGATTGAAAATAATTTGCAAACTCATCCGCTACTTGGGATCCACTTATAATTTTATCTCCTACAATAAAGGAATCTGTTGAGGTATCATTTTGTTTAGTATATTTTATATAGTTCCAAAACTGATTAGTATCTTGTTTAATACAAGATTCAATATCGTTTAAGTAATTTTTGTATGCAGTGTTAATAAGAGACTTCAATCTAGCTCTGTGTTCTTTATATGCTTGTTGATATGATGGAGATAGTTTCCTGAGTTTGTAATGTTTCGTTTTTAATTTTAAGCAGTTTATTATCTCCTCATCAAACCATATAGGATACTTATTTCTCCTGCTTTTTATTTTCGGTACACAGTTGTCAAAAATGTGATATAGTATCTCGTAAAATTTGCTTAACGCAGCATTTACATCTTTCATTTCAAACACATGTGTCCAGTTGGCGTCTCTAATTAGAAACGCTAAAAGAAGAAAGTCGCATTTTTTAAAATTATAAAACCTGGGACTATTATTTTGCTCACTTATTGCAGTGCGGTTTACTTCTATTTGAATTGTTAATGGCGGATGGTGTGGTACTACGTTAAGAAGAGGGGTTTCCTCCTTAGTTATTTGAAATGTGCTAAGTTTATCACTTCTTCCCAGTACCAAATCTAACGTTCTCCCGTTTTCATTAATAATATGATTTAATTGAGCTAAATTATTTAAATTTATAAAATTCAATAATTCGCGAACTTTGGTGGAATAATTAGTTTTAAAATTTATATCGGTGCCATTCAGTTCTGGGAGATTGAAGTCTTCCACAATACATACATCAGATACCTCAACAGTTTGCCGGTTCTCATCAAAAAAGACGTCTGGGACGTTAGGGACATATAAGACATCTAGGACGTCTGGGACGTTAAAGACATATGGGACATCTAGGACGTCTGAGACGTCTGGGACGTTAGGGACATACGGGACATTTAGGACGTCTGGGACGTTAGGGACCTATGGGACATATGGGACATCTGAGACGTCTGGGGCGTTAGGGACTTATGGGACATCTGGGACGTCTGGGACGTTAAGGACATATGGGACATCTAAGACGTCTGGGACGTCTGGGACGTTAAAGATATATGGGAAATTTAGGACGCCTGGGACATTACGGACATATGGGACATATGGGACATCTGGGACGCCTGGGACATTAGGGACATATAGGACATATGGGACATTTGGCACGTCTGGGGCGTTAGGAACATATGACACATCTGGGACGTTAGGGACGTTAAGGACCTATGGGACATATAGGACGTCTGGGACGTCTGGGACGTTAGGGACATATGGGACATTTGGGACGCCTGGGACATTAAGGACATATGGGACATATGGGACAACTGGGACGTCTGGGACGTTAGGGACATATCTGACATCTGGGACGTCTGGGACGTTAAGGACATATGGGACATCTAGGACGTCTGGGACGTCTGGGACGTTTGGGACATATGGGACATCTGGAAAATCTGGGACGTCTGGGACGTTAGGGACATATGGGACATCTGGGACGTCTGGGACGTTAAGGACATATGGGACATATGGGACATCTGTTACGACTGGGACATTAGGGACATATGGGACATATGAAACATCTGGGACGCCTGGGACATTAGGGACATACGGGAAATATGGGACATCTGGGACGTCTGGGACGTTAGGGACATATGGGACATCTGGGACGTCTGGGACGTTAAGGACATATGGGACATCTAGGACGTCTGGGACGTCTGGGACGTTAAGGACATATGGGACATTTAGAACGCCTGGGACATTAGGGACATAGGGGACATATGGGACATCTGGGACGTTAAGGACATATGGGACATCTAGGACGTCTGGGACGTCTGGGACGTTAAGGACATATAGGACATTTAGGACGTCTGGGACATTAGTGACATATGGGACATATGGGACATCTGGGACGCCTGGGACATTAGGGACATATGGGACATATGGGACATCTGGGACGTCTGAGACGTCTGGGACGTTAGGGACATATAAGACATCTAGGACGTCTGGGACGTTAAAGACATATGGGACATCTAGGACGTCTGAGACGTCTGGGACGTTAGGGACATATGGGACATTTAGGACGTCTGGGACGTTAGGGACCTATGGGACATATGGGACATCTGAGACGTCTGGGGCGTTAGGGACTTATGGGACATCTGGGACGTCTGGGACGTTAAGGACATATGGGACATCTAAGACGTCTGGGACGTCTGGGACATCTGGGACGTTAAAGGCATATGGGACATTTAGGACGCCTGGGATATTACGGACATATGGGACATATGGGACATCTGGGACGCCTGGGACATTAGGGACATATGGGACATATGGGACATTTGGCACGTCTGGGACGTTAGGAACATATGACAAATCTGGGACGTTAGGGACGTTAAGGACATATGGGACATCTAGGACGTCTGGGACGTCTGGGACGTTAGGGACATATGGGACATTTGTGACACCTGGGACATTAAGGACATATGGGACATATGGGACAACTGGGACGTCTGGGACGTTAGGGACATATCTGACATCTGGGACGTCTGGGACGTTAAGGACATATGGGACATCTAGGACGTCTGGGACGTCTGGGACGTTTGGGACATGTGGGACATCTGGGAAATCTGAGACGTCTGGGACGTTAGGGACATATGGGACATCTGGGACGTCTGGGACGTTAAGGACATATGGGACATATGGGACATCTGTTACGACTGGGACATTAGGGACATATGGGACACATCGGACATATGGGACATCTGAGACGTCTAAGACGTTAGGGACATATGGGACATTTGGGACGTCTGGGACGTAAAGGAAATATGGGACATCTAGGACGTCTGGGACGTTAGGGACATATGAAACATCTGGGACGTCTGGGACGTTAGGGACATATGGGACGTCTGGGACGTTAGGGACATATGGGACATTTAGGACGTCTGGGACGTTAGGGACATACGGGACAGCTGGGACGTCTGGGACGTTAGGGAAGTATGGGACATTTAGGACGTCTGGGACGTTACGGACATGTGGAACATCTAGGAAGCCTGGGACATTAGGGACATATGGGACATATGGGACGTCTGGGACGTTAAGAACATATGGGACATTTAGGACTCCTGGGACATTAGGGACATATGGGACATATGGGACATCTGGGACGCCTGGGACATTAGGGACATATGGGACATATGGGACATGTAGGACGTCTGGGAAGTTAGGGACATATGGGACATCTAGGACGTCTGGGGCGTCTGGGACGTTAGGGACATACGGGACAGCTGGGACGTCTGGGACGTTAGTTACATATGGGACATTTAGGACGTCTGGGACGTTAGGGACATATAGGACATCTAGGACGTCTGGGACGTTAGGGACATATGGGACATCTAGGACGTCTGGGGCGTCTGGGACGTTAGGGACATACGGGACAGCTGGGACGTCTGGGACGTTAGTTACATATGGGACATTTAGGACGTCTGGGACGTTAGGGACATATGGAACATCTAGGATGCCTGGTACATTAAGGACATATGGGACACATGGGACATCTGGGACGTCTGGGACGTTAGGGACATATGGGACATCTGGGACGTCAGGGACGTTAAGGTCATATGGGACATCTAGGACGTCTGGGACGTCTGGGACGTTAAGGACATATGGGACATTTAAGACGCCTGGGACATTAGGGACATATGGGACTTATGGGACATCTGGGACGTCTGGGACGTTAAGTTCATATGGGACTTCTGGGACGTCTGGGACGTTAAGGACATATGGGGCATCTAGGACGTCTGGGACGCTTGGGACGTTAAAGACATATGGGATATTTAGGACGCCTGGGACATTAGGGACATATGGGACATCTGGGGCGCCTAAAACATGAGGGACATATGGGACATATGGGACATCTGGGACGTCTGGGACGTCTGGGACGTTAGGAAAATATAGGACATCTAGGACGTCTGTGACGTTAGGGACATATGGGACATCTAGGACGTCTAGGACGTCTGGGACGTTAGGGACATACGGGACAGCTGGGACGTCTGGGACGTTAGGGACATATGGGACATTTAAGACGTCTGGGGCGTTAGGGACATATGGGACATCTAGGACGCCTGGGACATTAGGGACATATGGGACATATGGGACATCTGGGACGTCTGGGACGTTAGAGACGTATGGGACATCTAGGACGTCTGGGACGTCTGGGACGTTAAGAACATATGAGACATTTAAGTCGCCTGGAACATTAGGGACATATGGGACATATGGGACATTTGGGACGCCTGGGACGTTAGGGACATATGGGACATCTAGTACGTCTAGGACGTTAAGGACATATGGGACATCTAGGACGTCTGGGACGTCTGGGACGTTAAGGACATATGGGACATTTAGGACGCCGGGGAAATTAGGGACATATGGGGCATATGGGACATCTGGGACGCCTGGGACGTTAGGGACATATGGGACATCTGGGACGTATAGGACGTTAAGGACATATGGGACATCTAAGACGTCTGGGACGTCTGGGACGTTAAGGACATATGGGACATTTAGGACGCCTGGGACATTAGGGACATATGGGACATATGGGACATCTGGGACGCCTGGGACGTTAGGGACGTATGGGACATCTGGGACGTCTAGGACGTTCAGGACATATTTGACATCTAAGACGTCTGGGACGTCTGGGACGTTAAGGACATATGGGACATTTAGGACGTCTGGGACGTTAGGGACATACGGGACAGCTGGGACGTCTGGGACGACTGGGACGTTAGGGACATACGGGACAGCTGAGACGTCTGCGACGTTAGGGACATATGGGACATCTAGGACGTCTGGGACGTCTGGGACGTTTGGGACATACGAAAAAGCTGGGACGTCTGGGACGTTAGGGACATATGGGACATTTAGGACGTCTGGGACGCTAGGGACATATGGGACATACGGAATAGCTGGGACGTCTGGGACGTTAGGGACATATGGGACATCTAGGACGTCTGGGACGTCTGGGACGTTAGGGACATACGGGACAGCTGGGACGTCTGCGACGTTAGGGACATATGGGACATCTAGGACGTCTGGGACGTCTGGGGCGTTAGGGACATACGGAAAAGCTGGGACGTCTGGGACGTTAGGGACATATGGGACATTTAGGACGTCTGGGACGTTAGGGACATATGGAACATCTAGGCCGCCTGGGACATTAGGGACATAAGGGACATATGGGACATATGGGACATCTGGGACGTCTGGGACGTTAGGGACATTTGAGACATCTGGGACGACTGGGACGTTAAGGACATATGGGACATCTAGGACGTCTGAGACGTCTGGGACGTTAAGGACATGTAGGTCATTTAGGACGCCTGGGACATTAGGGATGTATGGGACATTTGGGACGCCTGGGACATTAGGGACATATGGGACATCTGGGACGTCTGGGACGTTAGGGACATTTGGGACATCTAGGACGTCTGGGACATTAGGGACATATGGGACATATGAGACATCTGGGACGTCTGGGACGTCTGGGACGTTAGGGACATATAGGACATTAAGGACGTCTGGGACGTTAGGGACATATGGGACATCTAGGACGTCTGGGACGTCTGGGACGTTAGGGACATACGGGACAGCTGTCACGTCAGGGACGTTAGGGACATATGGGACATATGGGACATCTAAGACGTCTGGGACGTTAGGGACATATGGGACATCTGGGACGTCTGGGACGTTAAGGTCATATGGGACATTTAGGACGTCTGGGACGTCTGGGACGTTAAGGACATATGGGACATTTAGGACGCCTGGGACATTAGGGGCATATGGGACATATGGGACATCTGAGACGCCTGGGACATTAGGGACATATGGGACATATGAGACATCTGGGACGTCTGGGACGTCTGGGACGTTAGGGACATATAGGACATCTAGGACGTCTGGGACGTCTGGGACGTTAAGGAAATACGGGACAGCTAGTACGTCTGGAACGTTAGAGACATATGGCACATTTAGGACGTCTGGGACGTTAGGGACATACGGGACAGCTGAACGTCTGGGACGTTAGGGACATATGGGACATTTGGGACGTCTGGGACGCTAGGGACATATGGAACATCTAGGACGCCTGGGACATTAGGGACATATGGGACATATGGGACATCTGGGACGTCTGGGACGTTAGGAACATATGGGACATCTGGGACGTCTGGGACATTAGGGACATATAAGGCATTTAGGACGCCTGGGACATTAGGGACATATGGGACATATGGGACATCTAGGACGCCTGGGACATTAGGGACATATAAGACATTTGGGACATCTGGGACGTCTGGAACGTTAGGGACATATGGGACATCTGGGACGTCTGGGACGTTAAGGACATATGGGACATCTAGGACATCTGGGACGTTAAGGACATATGGGACATTTAGGACTCCTGGGACATTAGGGACATATGGGACATCTGAAGCGTCTGGGAGGTTAAGGATATATGTGACATCTAGGACGTCTGGGACGTCTAGGACGTTAAGGAAATATGGGACATTTAGAACGTCTAGGACATTAGGGACATATGGAACATATGGGACATCTGGGACGCCTGGGACATAAAAGATATATGGAACATATGGGACATCTGGGACGTCTGGGACGTTAGGGACATATGGGACATTCGGGATGTCTAGGACGTTAAGGACATATGGGACATCTAGGACGTCTGGGACGTCTGGGACGTTAAGGACGTATGGGACATTTAGGACGCCTGGGACATTAGGGACATATGGGACATATGGGACATCTGGGACCTCTGGGACGTTAGGGACATATGGGGCATCTGTGACGTCTGGGACGTTAAGGACGTATGGGACATCTAGGACGTCTAGTACGTTAGGGACATATGAGACATCTGGGACGTCTGGGACGTTAGGGACATATGGGACATCTGGGACGTCTGGGACGTTAGGGTCATACGAAATATCTGGGACGTCTGGGACGTTAGGGACATACGGGACATCTAGGACGTCTGGGACGTCTGGGACGTTAGGGACATACGGGACAGCTGGGACGTCTGGGACGTTAGGGACATATGGGGCATTTAGGACGTCTGGGAGGTTAGGGACATATGGAACACTTAGGACGCCTGGGACATTATGGACATATGGGACATATGGGACATCTGAGACGTCTGGGACGTTAGGGACATATGGGACATCTGGGACGTCTGGGACGTTAAGGACGTATGGGACGTCTAGGACGTCTGGGACGTTATGGACATATGGGACATCTAGGACGTCTGGGACATCTGGGACGTTAAGGACATACGGGACAGCTGGAACGTCTGGGACGTTAGGGACATATGGGACATTTAGGACGTCTGGGACGTTAGGGACACATGGAACATCTAGGACGCCTGGGACGTTAGGGATATATGGGACATATGGGACATCTGGGACGTCTGGAACGTTAGGGACATATGGGACATCTGGAACGTCTGTGACGTTAAGGACATATGGGACATCTAGGACGTCTGGGACATTAGGGACATATGGGACATCTGGGACGCTTGGGACATTAGAGACATGTGGGACATATGGGACATCTGGGACGTCTCGGACGTCTGGGACGTTAGGGGCATATGGGACATCTAGGACTTCTGGGACGTCTGAGACGTAAGGAACATACGGGACAGCTGGGACGTCTGGGACGTTAGGGACATATGGGACATTTAGGACGTCTGGGACGTTAGGGACATATGGAACATCTAGGACGCTTGGGACATTAGGAACATATGGAACATATGGGACTTTTGAGACGTCTGGGACGTTAGCGACATATGGAACATCTGAGACGTCTGGGACGTTAAGGACATATGGGACATCTAGGACGTCTGGGACGTCAGGGACGTTAAGGGCATATGAAACATTTAGGACGCCTGGGACATTAGGGACATACGGGGCATATGGGACATCTGGGACGTCTGGGACGTTAGGGACATATGGGACATCTGGGACGTCTGGGACGTTAAGGACATATGGGACATCAAGGTCGTCTATGACGTCTGGGACGTTAAGGACATATGGGACATTTAGGACGCCTGGGACATTAGGGACATATGGGACATATGGGACATCTGGGACGCCTGGGACCTTAGGGACATATGGGACATATGGGACATCAGTTACGTCTGGGACGTTAGAGACATATGGGACATCTAGGACGTTTGGGATGTTAGGGACATATGGAACATCTGGGACGTCTGAGACGTTAGGGACATATGGGACAGTTAGGACGGCCTGCGACATTAGGGACATATGAGACATATGGAACATCTGGGACGTCTGGGACGTTAGGGACATATAGCGCATCTAGGACGTCTGGGACGTTAGGGACATATGGGACATCTAGGACGTCTGGGGCGTCTGGGACGTTAGGGACATGCGGGGCAGCTGGGACGTCTAGGAAGTTAGAAACATATGGGACATTTAGGACGTCTGGGACGTTAGGGACATATGGAATATCTAGGACGCCTGGGACATTAAGGACATATGGGACATATGGGACATCTGGCACGTCTGGGACGTTGGGGACATATGGGATATCTGGGACGTCTGGGACGTTAACGACATATGGGACATCTGGGTCGTCTGGGACGTTAGGGACATATAAGGCATTTAGGACGCCTGGGACATTAGGGACATATGGGACATATGGGACATCTGGACGCCTGGGACATTAGGGACATATAAGACATTTGGGACATCTGGGACGTCTGGAACGTTAGGGACATATGGGACATCTGGGACGTCCGGGACGTTAAGGACATATGGGACATCTAGGACGTCTGGGACGTTAAGGACATATGGGACACCTGGGACGTCTGGAACGTTAAGGACATATGGGACATCTGGGACGTCTGAGACGTTAGGGACATACGGGACAGCTGAGACGTCTGGGACGTTAGGGATATATGGGACATTTAATACGTCTGGGATGTCTGGGACGTTAAGGACATATGGGACATTTAGGACGCCTGGGACATTAGGGACTTATGGGACATATGCGACATCTGCGACGTCTGGGACATTAAGGACATATAGAACATATGGGACATCTGGGACGTCTGGGACGTCTGGGACGTTAAGGACATATGGGACATCTAGGACGTCTGGAACGTCTGGCACGTTAAGGACATATAGGACATTTAGGGCGCCTGGGACATTAGGGACATATGGGACATATGGACATCTGGGACGCCTGGGACATTAGGGACATATATGACATATGGGACATCTGGGACGTTAGGGACATATAGGACATCTAAGACGTCTGGGACGTTAAAGACATATGGGACATCTAGGACGTCAGGGACGTCTGGGACGTTAAGGACATATGGGACATTTAGGACGCCGGGAAATTAGGGACATATGGGGCATATGGGACATCTGGGACGCCTGGGACGTTAGGGACATATGGGACATCTGGGACGTATAGGACGTTAAGGACATATGAGACATTTAAGACGCCTGGAACATTAGGGACATATGGGACATATGGGACATTTGGGACGCCTGGGACGTTAGGGACATATGGGACATCTAGTACGTCTAGGACGTTAAGGACATATGGGACATCTAGGACGTCTGGGACGTCTGGGACGTTAAGGACATATGGGACATTTAGGACGCCGGGGAAATTAGGGACATATGGGGCATATGGGACATCTGGGACGCCTGGGACGTTAGGGACATATGGGACATCTGGACGTATAGGACGTTAAGGACATATGGGACATCTAAGACGTCTGGGACGTCTGGGACGTTAAGGACATATGGGACATTTAGGACGCCTGGGACATTAGGGACATATGGGACATATGGGACATCTGTGACGCCTGGGACGTTAGGGACGTATGGGACATCTGGGACGTCTAGGACGTTCAGGACATATTTGACATCTAAGACGTCTGGGACGTCTGGGACGTTAAGGACATATGGGACATTTAGGACGTCTGGGACGTTAGGGACATACGGGACAGCTGGGACGTCTGGGACGACTGGGACGTTAGGGACATACGGGACAGCTGAGACGTCTGCGACGTTAGGGACATATGGGACATCTAGGACGTCTGGGACGTCTGGGACGTTTGGGACATACGAAAAAGCTGGGACGTCTGGGACGTTAGGGACATATGGGACATTTAGGACGTCTGGGACGCTAGGGACATATGGGACATACGGAATAGCTGGGACGTCTGGGACGTTAGGGACATATGGGACATCTAGGACGTCTGGACGTCTGGGACGTTAGGGACATACGGGACAGCTGGGACGTCTGCGACGTTAGGGACATATGGGACATCTAGGACGTCTGGGACGTCTGGGGCGTTAGGGACATACGGAAAAGCTGGGACGTCTGAGACGTTAGGGACATATGGGACATTTAGGACGTCTGGGACGTTAGGGACATATGGAACATCTAGGCCGCCTGGGACATTAGGGACATAAGGGACATATGGGACATATGGGACATCTGGGACGTCTGGGACGTTAGGGACATTTGAGACATCTGGGACGACTGGGACGTTAAGGACATATGGGACATCTAGGACGTCTGAGACGTCTGGGACGTTAAGGACATGTAGGACATTTAGGACGCCTGGGACATTAGGGATGTATGGGACATTTGGGACGCCTGGGACATTAGGGACATATGGGACATCTGGGACGTCTGGGACGTTAGGGACATTTGGGACATCTAGGACGTCTGGGACATTAGGGACATATGGGACATATGAGACATCTGGGACGTCTGGACGTCTGGGACGTTAGGGACATATAGGACATTAAGGACGTCTGGGACGTTAGGGACATATGGGACATCTAGGACGTCTGGGACGTCTGGGACGTTAGGGACATACGGGACAGCTGTCACGTCAGGGACGTTAGGGACATATGGGACATATGGGACATCTAAGACGTCTGGGACGTTAGGGACATATGGGACATCTGGGACGTCTGGGACGTTAAGGTCATATGGGACATTTAGGACGTCTGGGACGTCTGGGACGTTAAGGACATATGGGACATTTAGGACGCCTGGGACATTAGGGGCATATGGGACATATGGGACATCTGAGACGCCTGGGACATTAGGGACATATGGGACATATGAGACATCTGGGACGTCTGGGACGTCTGGGACGTTAGGGACATATAGGACATCTAGGACGTCTGGGACGTCTGGGACGTTAAGGAAATACGGGACAGCTAGTACGTCTGGAACGTTAGAGACATATGGCACATTTAGGACGTCTGGGACGTTAGGGACATATGGGACATTTAGGACGCCTAAAACATTAGGGACATATGGGATATCTGGGACGTCTGGGACGTTAAGGACATATGGGACATCTAGCAAGTCTGGGACGTTTGGGACGTTAGGGACATACGGGACAGCTGAACGTCTGGGACGTTAGGGACATATGGGACATTTGGGACGTCTGGGACGCTAGGGACATATGGAACATCTAGGACGCTTGGGACATTAGGGACATATGGGACATATGGGACATCTGGGACGTCTGGTACGTTAGGAACATATGGGACATCTGGGACGTCTGGGACGTTAAGGATATATGGGACATCTAGGACGACTGGGACGTCTGGAAGTTAAAGACATATGGGACATTTAGGACGCCTGGGACATTAGGGACTTATGGGACATATGGGACATCTGGGACGTCTGGACGTTAGGGACATATGGGACATCTGGGACGTCTGGGACGTTAAGGACATATGGGACATCTAGGACATCTGGGACGTTAAGGACATATGGGACATTTAGGACTCCTGGGACATTAGGGACATATGGGACATCTGAAGCGTCTGGGAGGTTAAGGATATATGTGACATCTAGGACGTCTGGGACGTCTAGGACGTTAAGGAAATATGGGACATTTAGAACGTCTAGGACATTAGGGACATATGGAACATATGGGACATCTGGGACGCCTGGGACATAAAAGATATATGGGACATATGGGACATCTGGGACGTCTGGGACGTTAGGGACATATGGGACATTCGGGATGTCTAGGACGTTAAGGACATATGGGACATCTAGGACGTCTGGGACGTCTGGGACGTTAAGGACGTATGGGACATTTAGGACGCCTGGGACATTAGGGACATATGGGACATATGGGACATCTGGGACCTCTGGGACGTTAGGGACATATGGGGCATCTGTGACGTCTGGGACGTTAAGGACGTATGGGACATCTAGGACGTCTAGTACGTTAGGGACATATGAGACATCTGGGACGTCTGGGACGTTAGGGACATATGGGACATCTGGGACGTCTGGGACGTTAGGGTCATACGAAATATCTGGGACGTCTGGGACGTTAGGGACATACGGGACATCTAGGACGTCTGGGACGTCTGGGACGTTAGGGACATACGGGACAGCTGGGACGTCTGGGACGTTAGGGACATATGGGGCATTTAGGACGTCTGGGAGGTTAGGGACATATGGGACATCTGGGACGCTTGGGACATTATGGACATATGGGACATATGGGACATCTGAGACGTCTGGGACGTTAGGGACATATGGGACATCTGGGACGTCTGGGACGTTAAGGACGTATGGGACGTCTAGGACGTCTGGGACGTTATGGACATATGGGACATCTAGGACGTCTGGGACATCTGGGACGTTAAGGACATACGGGACAGCTGGAACGTCTGGGACGTTAGGGACATATGGGACATTTAGGACGTCTGGGACGTTAGGGACACATGGAACATCTAGGACGCCTGGGACGTTAGGGATATATGGGACATATGGGACATCTGGGACGTCTGGAACGTTAGGGACATATGGGACATCTGGAACGTCTGTGACGTTAAGGACATATGGGACATCTAGGACGTCTGGGACATTAGGGACATATGGGACATCTGGGACGCTTGGGACATTAGAGACATGTGGGACATATGGGACATCTGGGACGTCTCGGACGTCTGGGACGTTAGGGGCATATGGGACATCTAGGACTTCTGGGACGTCTGAGACGTAAGGAACATACGGGACAGCTGGGACGTCTGGGACGTTAGGGACATATGGGACATTTAGGACGTCTGGGACGTTAGGGACATATGGAACATCTAGGACGCTTGGGACATTAGGAACATATGGAACATATGGGACTTTTGAGACGTCTGGGACGTTAGCGACATATGGAACATCTGAGACGTCTGGGACGTTAAGGACATATGGGACATCTAGGACGTCTGGGACGTCAGGGACGTTAAGGGCATATGAAACATTTAGGACGCCTGGGACATTAGGGACATACGGGGTATATGGGACATCTGGGACGCCTGGGACATTATGGACATATGGGACATATGGGACATCTGAGACGTCTGGGACGTTAGGGACATATGGGACATCTGGGACGTCTGGGACGTTAAGGACGTATGGGACGTCTAGGACGTCTGGGACGTTATGGACATATGGGACATCTAGGACGTCTGGGACATCTGGGACGTTAAGGACATACGGGACAGCTGGAACGTCTGGGACGTTAGGGACATATGGGACATTTAGGACGTCTGGGACGTTAGGGACACATGGAACATCTAGGACGCCTGGGACGTTAGGGATATATGGGACATATGGGACATCTGGGACGTCTGGAACGTTAGGGACATATGGGACATCTGGAACGTCTGTGACGTTAAGGACATATGGGACATCTAGGACGTCTGGGACATTAGGGACATATGGGACATCTGGGACGCTTGGGACATTAGAGACATGTGGGACATATGGGACATCTGGGACGTCTCGGACGTCTGGGACGTTAGGGGCATATGGGACATCTAGGACTTCTGGGACGTCTGAGACGTAAGGAACATACGGGACAGCTGGGACGTCTGGGACGTTAGGGACATATGGGACATTTAGGACGTCTGGGACGTTAGGGACATATGGAACATCTAGGACGCTTGGGACATTAGGAACATATGGAACATATGGGACTTTTGAGACGTCTGGGACGTTAGCGACATATGGAACATCTGAGACGTCTGGGACGTTAAGGACATATGGGACATCTAGGACGTCTGGGACGTCAGGGACGTTAAGGGCATATGAAACATTTAGGACGCCTGGGACATTAGGGACATACGGGGCATATGGGACATCTGGGACGTCTGGGACGTTAGGGACATATGGGACATCTGGGACGTCTGGGACGTTAAGGACATATGGGACATCAAGGTCGTCTATGACGTCTGGGACGTTAAGGACATATGGGACATTTAGGACGCCTGGACATTAGGGACATATGGGACATATGGGACATCTGGGACGCCTGGGACCTTAGGGACATATGGGACATATGGGACATCAGTTACGTCTGGGACGTTAGAGACATATGGGACATCTAGGACGTTTGGGATGTTAGGGACATATGGAACATCTGGGACGTCTGAGACGTTAGGGACATATGGGACAGTTAGGACGCCTGCGACATTAGGGACATATGAGACATATGGAACATCTGGGACGTCTGGGACGTTAGGGACATATAGCGCATCTAGGACGTCTGGGACGTTAGGGACATATGGGACATCTAGGACGTCTGGGGCGTCTGGGACGTTAGGGACATGCGGGGCAGCTGGGACGTCTAGGAAGTTAGAAACATATGGGACATTTAGGACGTCTGGGACGTTAGGGACATATGGAATATCTAGGACGCCTGGGACATTAAGGACATATGGGACATATGGGACATCTGGCACGTCTGGGACGTTGGGGACATATGGGATATCTGGGACGTCTGGGACGTTAACGACATATGGGACATCTGGGTCGTCTGGGACGTTAGGGACATATAAGGCATTTAGGACGCCTGGGACATTAGGGACATATGGACATATGGGACATCTGGGACGCCTGGACATTAGGGACATATAAGACATTTGGGACATCTGGGACGTCTGGAACGTTAGGGACATATGGGACATCTGGGACGTCCGGGACGTTAAGGACATATGGGACATCTAGGACGTCTGGGACGTTAAGGACATATGGGACACCTGGGACGTCTGGAACGTTAAGGACATATGGGACATCTGGGACGTCTGAGACGTTAGGGACATACGGGACAGCTGAGACGTCTGGGACGTTAGGGATATATGGGACATTTAGGACGTCTGGGATGTCTGGGACGTTAAGGACATATGGGACATTTAGGACGCCTGGGACATTAGGGACTTATGGGACATATGCGACATCTGCGACGTCTGGGACATTAAGGACATATAGAACATATGGGACATCTGGGACGTCTGGGACGTCTGGGACGTTAGGGACATATGGGACATCTAGGACGTCTGGAACGTCTGGCACGTTAAGGACATATAGGACATTTAGGGCGCCTGGGACATTAGGGACATATGGGACATATGGGACATCTGGGACGCCTGGGACATTAGGGACATATATGACATATGGGACATCTGGGACGTTAGGGACATATAGGACATCTAAGACGTCTGGGACGTTAAAGACATATGGGACATCTAGGACGTCAGGGACGTCTGGGACGTTAAGGACATATGGGACATTTAGGACGCCGGGGAAATTAGGGACATATGGGGCATATGGGACATCTGGGACGCCTGGGACGTTAGGGACATATGGGACATCTGGGACGTATAGGACGTTAAGGACATATGAGACATTTAAGACGCCTGGAACATTAGGGACATATGGGACATATGGGACATTTGGGACGCCTGGGACGTTAGGGACATATGGGACATCTAGTACGTCTAGGACGTTAAGGACATATGGGACATCTAGGACGTCTGGGACGTCTGGGACGTTAAGGACATATGGGACATTTAGGACGCCGGGGAAATTAGGGACATATGGGGCATATGGGACATCTGGGACGCCTGGGACGGGGACATATGGGACATCTGGGACGTATAGGACGTTAAGGACATATGGGACATCTAAGACGTCTGGGACGTCTGGGACGTTAAGGACATATGGGACATTTAGGACGCCTGGGACATTAGGGACATATGGGACATATGGGACATCTGTGACGCCTAGGACGTTAGGGACGTATGGGACATCTGGGACGTCTAGGACGTTCAGGACATATTTGACATCTAAGACGTCTGGGACGTCTGGGACGTTAAGGACATATGGGACATTTAGGACGTCTGGGACGTTAGGGACATACGGGACAGCTGGGACGTCTGGGACGACTGGGACGTTAGGGACATACGGGACAGCTGAGACGTCTGCGACGTTAGGGACATATGGGACATCTAGGACGTCTGGGACGTCTGGGACGTTTGGGACATACGAAAAAGCTGGGACGTCTGGGACGTTAGGGACATATGGGACATTTAGGACGTCTGGGACGCTAGGGACATATGGGACATACGGAATAGCTGGGACGTCTGGGACGTTAGGGACATATGGGACATCTAGGACGTCTGGGACGTCTGGGACGTTAGGGACATACGGGACAGCTGGGACGTCTGCGACGTTAGGGACATATGGGACATCTAGGACGTCTGGGACGTCTGGGGCGTTAGGGACATACGGAAAAGCTGGGACGTCTGGGACGTTAGGGACATATGGGACATTTAGGACGTCTGGGACGTTAGGGACATATGGAACATCTAGGCCGCCTGGGACATTAGGGACATAAGGGACATATGGGACATATGGGACATCTGGGACGTCTGGGACGTTAGGGACATTTGAGACATCTGGGACGACTGGGACGTTAAGGACATATGGGACATCTAGGACGTCTGAGACGTCTGGGACGTTAAGGACATGTAGGACATTTAGGACGCCTGGGACATTAGGGATGTATGGGACATTTGGGACGCCTGGGACATTAGGGACATATGGGACATCTGGGACGTCTGGGACGTTAGGGACATTTGGGACATCTAGGACGTCTGGGACATTAGGGACATATGGGACATATGAGACATCTGGGACGTCTGGGACGTCTGGGACGTTAGGGACATATAGGACATTAAGGACGTCTGGGACGTTAGGGACATATGGGACATCTAGGACGTCTGGGACGTCTGGGACGTTAGGGACATACGGGACAGCTGTCACGTCAGGGACGTTAGGGACATATGGGACATATGGGACATCTAAGACGTCTGGGACGTTAGGGACATATGGGACATCTGGGACGTCTGGGACGTTAAGGTCATATGGGACATTTAGGACGTCTGGGACGTCTGGGACGTTAAGGACATATGGGACATTTAGGACGCCTGGGACATTAGGGGCATATGGGACATATGGGACATCTGAGACGCCTGGGACATTAGGGACATATGGGACATATGAGACATCTGGGACGTCTGGGACGTCTGGGACGTTAGGGACATATAGGACATCTAGGACGTCTGGGACGTCTGGGACGTTAAGGAAATACGGGACAGCTAGTACGTCTGGAACGTTAGAGACATATGGCACATTTAGGACGTCTGGGACGTTAGGGACATATGGGACATTTAGGACGCCTAAAACATTAGGGACATATGGGATATCTGGGACGTCTGGGACGTTAAGGACATATGGGACATCTAGCAAGTCTGGGACGTTTGGGACGTTAGGGACATACGGGACAGCTGAACGTCTGGGACGTTAGGGACATATGGGACATTTGGGACGTCTGGGACGCTAGGGACATATGGAACATCTAGGACGCTTGGGACATTAGGGACATATGGGACATATGGGACATCTGGGACGTCTGGTACGTTAGGAACATATGGGACATCTGGGACGTCTGGGACGTTAAGGATATATGGGACATCTAGGACGACTGGGACGTCTGGGAAGTTAAAGACATATGGGACATTTAGGACGCCTGGGACATTAGGGACTTATGGGACATATGGGACATCTGGGACGTCTGGGACGTTAGGGACATATGGGACATCTGGGACGTCTGGGACGTTAAGGACATATGGGACATCTAGGACATCTGGGACGTTAAGGACATATGGGACATTTAGGACTCCTGGGACATTAGGGACATATGGGACATCTGAAGCGTCTGGGAGGTTAAGGATATATGTGACATCTAGGACGTCTGGGACGTCTAGGACGTTAAGGAAATATGGGACATTTAGAACGTCTAGGACATTAGGGACATATGGAACATATGGGACATCTGGGACGCCTGGGACACAAAAGATATATGGGACATATGGGACATCTGGGACGTCTGGGACGTTAGGGACATATGGGACATTCGGGATGTCTAGGACGTTAAGGACATATGGGACATCTAGGACGTCTGGGACGTCTGGGACGTTAAGGACGTATGGGAAGTTTAGGACGCCTGGGACATTAGGGACATATGGGACATATGGGACATCTGGGACCTCTGGGACGTTAGGGACATATGGGGCATCTGTGACGTCTGGGACGTTAAGGACGTATGGGACATCTAGGACGTCTAGTACGTTAGGGACATATGAGACATCTGGGACGTCTGGGACGTTAGGGACATATGGGACATCTGGGACGTCTGGGACGTTAGGGTCATACGAAATATCTGGGACGTCTGGGACGTTAGGGACATACGGGACATCTAGGACGTCTGGGACGTCTGGGACGTTAGGGACATACGGGACAGCTGGGACGTCTGGGACGTTAGGGACATATGGGGCATTTAGGACGTCTGGGAGGTTAGGGACATATGGAACACTTAGGACGCCTGGGACATTATGGACATATGGGACATATGGGACATCTGAGACGTCTGGGACGTTAGGGACATATGGGACATCTGGGACGTCTGGGACGTTAAGGACGTATGGGACGTCTAGGACGTCTGGGACGTTATGGACATATGGGACATCTAGGACGTCTGGGACATCTGGGACGTTAAGGACATACGGGACAGCTGGAACGTCTGGGACGTTAGGGACATTTAGGGACGTCTGGGACGTTAGGGACACATGGAACATCTAGGACGCCTGGGACGTTAGGGATATACGGGACATATGGGACATCTGGGACGTCTGGAACGTTAGGGACATATGGGACATCTGGAACGTCTGTGACGTTAAGGACATATGGGACATCTAGGACGTCTGGGACATTAGGGACATATGGGACATATGGGACATCTGGGACGCTTGGGACATTAGAGACATGTGGGACATATGGGACATCTGGGACGTCTCGGACGTCTGGGACGTTAGGGGCATATGGGACATCTAGGACTTCTGGGACGTCTGAGACGTAAGGAACATACGGGACAGCTGGGACGTCTGGGACGTTAGGGACATATGGGACATTTAGGACGTCTGGGACGTTAGGGACATATGGAACATCTAGGACGCTTGGGACATTAGGAACATATGGAACATATGGGACTTTTGAGACGTCTGGGACGTTAGCGACATATGGAACATCTGAGACGTCTGGGACGTTAAGGACATATGGGACATCTAGGACGTCTGGGACGTCAGGGACGTTAAGGGCATATGAAACATTTAGGACGCCTGGGACATTAGGGACATACGGGGCATATGGGACATCTGGGACGTCTGGGACGTTAGGGACATATGGGACATCTGGGACGTCTGGGACGTTAAGGACATATGGGACATCAAGGTCGTCTATGACGTCTGGGACGTTAAGGACATATGGGACATTTAGGACGCCTGGGACATTAGGGACATATGGGACATATGGGACATCTGGGACGCCTGGGACCTTAGGGACATATGGGACATATGGGACATCAGTTACGTCTGGGACGTTAGAGACATATGGGACATCTAGGACGTTTGGGATGTTAGGGACATATGGAACATCTGGGACGTCTGAGACGTTAGGGACATATGGGACAGTTAGGACGCCTGCGACATTAGGGACATATGAGACATATGGAACATCTGGGACGTCTGGGACGTTAGGGACATATAGCGCATCTAGGACGTCTGGGACGTTAGGGACATATGGGACATCTAGGACGTCTGGGGCGTCTGGGACGTTAGGGACATGCGGGGCAGCTGGGACGTCTAGGAAGTTAGAAACATATGGGACATTTAGGACGTCTGGGACGTTAGGGACATATGGAATATCTAGGACGCCTGGGACATTAAGGACATATGGGACATATGGGACATCTGGCACGTCTGGGACGTTGGGGACATATGGGATATCTGGGACGTCTGGGACGTTAACGACATATGGGACATCTGGGACGTCTGGGACGTTAGGGACATATAAGGCATTTAGGACGCCTGGGACATTAGGGACATATGGGACATATGGGACATCTGGGACGCCTGGGACATCAGGGACATATAAGACATTTGGGACATCTGGGACGTCTGGAACGTTAGGGACATATGGGACATCTGGGACGTCCGGGACGTTAAGGACATATGGGACATCTAGGACGTCTGGGACGTTAAGGACATATGGGACACCTGGGACGTCTGGAACGTTAAGGACATATGGGACATCTGGGACGTCTGAGACGTTAGGGACATACGGGACAGCTGAGACGTCTGGGACGTTAGGGATATATGGGACATTTAGGACGTCTGGGATGTCTGGGACGTTAAGGACATATGGGACATTTAGGACGCCTGGGACATTAGGGACTTATGGGACATATGCGACATCTGCGACGTCTGGGACATTAAGGACATATAGAACATATGGGACATCTGGGACGTCTGGGACGTCTGGGACGTTAAGGACATATGGGACATCTAGGACGTCTGGAACGTCTGGCACGTTAAGGACATATAGGACATTTAGGGCGCCTGGGACATTAGGGACATATGGGACATATGGGACATCTGGGACGCCTGGGACATTAGGGACATATATGACATATGGGACATCTGGGACGTTAGGGACATATAGGACATCTAAGGCGTCTGGGACGTTAAAGACATATGGGACATCTAGGACGTCAGGGACGTCTGGGACGTTAAGGACATGTGGGACATCTAGGACGTCTGGGACGTCTGCGACGTTAAGGACATATGGGACATTTAGGACGCCTGGGACATTAGGGACATATGGGACATCTGGGACGCCTGGGACATTAGGGACATATATGACATATGGGACATCTGGGACGTCTGGGACTTCTGGGACGTTAGGGACGTATAGGACATCTAAGACGTCTGGGACGTTAAAGACATATGGGACATCTAGGACGTCAGGGACGTCTGGGACGTTAAGGACATATGGGACATCTAGGACGTCTGGGACGTCTGGGACGTTAAGGACATATGGGACATTTAGGACGATTGGAACGTTAAAGACATATGTTACATCTAGGACGTCTGGGACGTCAGGGACGTTAAGGACATACGGGACAGCTGTTACGTCTGCGACGTTAGGGACATATGGGACATTTAGGACGTCTGGGACGTTAGGGACATTGGAAACATCTAGGACGCCTGGGACGTTAAGGACATATGGGACATCTGAGACGTCTGGGACGTTAAGGACATATGGGACATTTAGGACGCCTGGAACATTAGGGACATATGGAACATATGGGACATCTAGGACGCCTGGGACATTAGGGACATATGGGCCATATGGGACATCTGGGACGTCTGGGACGTTAGGGACATATGGGACGTTTGGGACGTTAAGGACATATGGGACATCTAGGACGTCTGGGACGTCTGGGACGTTAAGGATATATGGGACATTTAGGACGCCTGGGACATTAGGGACATATGGGACATATGGGACATCTGTGACGTCTGGGACGTTAAGGACATATGGGACATCTAGGACGTCTGGGACGTCTGGGACGTTAAGGACATATGGGAAATTTAGGACGCCTGGGACATTAGAGACATATGGGACAAATGGGACATCTAGGACGCCTGGGACATTAGGGACATATGGGACATCTGGGACGTCTGGGACGTTAACGACATATGGGACATCTGGGACGTCTGGGACATTAGGGACATATAAGGCATTTAGGACGCCTGGGACATTAGGGACATATGGGACATATGGGACATCTAGGACGCCTGGGACATTAGGGACATATAAGACATTTGGGACATCTGGGACGTCTGGAACGTTAGGGACATATGGGACATCTGGGACGTCCGGGACGTTAAGGACAAATGGGACATCTAGGACGTCTGGGACGTTAAGGACATATGGGACACCTGGGACGTCTGGAACGTTAGGGACATATGGGACATCTGGGACGTCTGAGACGTTAGGGACATACGGGACAGCTGAGACGTCTGGGACGTTAGGGATATATGGGACATTTAGGACGTCTGGGATGTCTGGGACGTTAAGGACATATGGGACATTTAGGACGCCTGGGACATTAGGGACTTATGGGACATATGCGACATCTGCGACGTCTGGGACATTAAGGACATATAGAACATATGGGACATCTGGGACGTCTGGGACGTCTGGGACGTTAAGGACATTAGGGACATATATGACATATGGGACATCTGGGAAGTTAGGGACATATAGGACATCTAAGACGTCTGGGACGTTAAAGACATATGGGACATCTAGGACGTCAGGGACGTCTGGGACGTTAAGGACATGTGGGACATCTAGGACGTCTGGGACGTCTGCGACGTTAAGGACATATGGGACATTTAGGACGCCTGGGACATTAGGGACATATGGGACATCTGGGACGCCTGGGACATTAGGGACATATATGACATATGGGACATCTGGGACGTCTGGGACGTCTGGGACGTTAGGGACGTATAGGACATCTAAGACGTCTGGGACGTTAAAGACATATGGGACATCTAGGACGTCAGGGACGTCTGGGACGTTAAGGACATATGGGACATCTAGGACGTTCGGGACGTCTGGGACGTTAAGGACATATGGGACATTTAGGACGCCTGGAACGTTAAAGACATATGTTACATCTAGGACGTCTGGGACGTCTGGGACGTTAAGGACATACGGGACAGCTGTTACGTCTGCGACGTTAGGGACATATGGGACATTTAGGACGTCTGGGACGTTAGGGACATTGGAAACATCTAGGACGCCTGGGACGTTAAGGACATATGGGACATCTGAGACGTCTGGGACGTTAAGGACATATGGGACATCTAGGACGTCTGGGACGTCTAGGACGTTAAGGACATATGGGACATTTAGGACGCCTGGAACATTAGGGACATATGGAACATATGGGACATCTAGGACGCCTGGGACATTAGGGACATATGGGCCATATGGGACATCTGGGACGTCTGGGACGTTAAGGACATATGGGACATCTAGGACGCCTGGGACGTCTGGGACGTTAAGGATATATGGGACATTTAGGACGCCTGGGACATTAGGGACATATGGGCATATGGGACATCTGTGACGTCTGGGACGTTAAGGACATATGGGACATCTAGGACGTCTGGGACGTCTGGGACGTTAAGGACATATGGGAAATTTAGGACGCCTGGGACATTAGGGACATATGGGACAAATGGGACATCTAGGACGCCTGGGACATTAGGGACATATGGGACATATGGGACATCTGGGACGTCTGGGACGTTAGGAACATATGGGACACCTGGAACATCTGAAACGTTAAGGACATATGGGACATGTAGGTCGTCTGGGACGTCTGGGATGTTAGGGACATACGGGACAGTTGGGACGTCTGGGACGTTAGGAACATATGGGACATTTAGAACATCTGGGACGTTAGGGACATATAGAACATCTAGGACGCCTGGAACATTAGGGACATATGGGACATATGGGACATCTGGGACGTCTGGGACGTTAGGGAAATATGGGACATTTGGGACGTCTGGGACGTTAAGGACATGTGGGACATCTAGAACGTCTGGTACGTCTGGAAAGTTAAGGACATATGGGACATTTAGGACGCCTGGGTCATTAGGGACATATGGAACATCTGAGACATCTGGGACGCCTGGGACATTAGGGACATATGGGACATATGGGACATCTGGGACGTCTGGGACGTTTGGAACGTTAGGGACATATAGGACGTCTAGGACGTCTGGGACGTTAGAGACATATGGGACATCTAGGACGTCTGGGACGTTAGGGACATACGGGACAGCTGGGACGTCTGGGACGTTAGGGACATATGGGACATTTAGGACGTTTTGGACGTTAGGGACATATGAAACATCTAGGACGCCTGGGACATTAGGGACATATAGGACATATGGGACATCTGGGACGTCTGGGACGTTCGGGTCATATGAGACATCTGGGACGTCTGGGACGTTAAGGACATATGGGACATCTAGGACGTCTGGGACGTCTGGGACGTTAGGGACATGCGGGACAGCTGGGACGTCTGGGAAGTTAGAAACATATGGGACATTTAGGACGTCTTGCACGTTAGGGACATATGGAATATCTAAGACGCCTGGGACATTAGGGACATATGGGACATATGGGACATCTGGCACGTCTGAGACGTTGGGGACATATGGGACATCTGGGACGTCTGGGACGTTAACGACATATGGGACATTTGGGACGTCTGGGACGTTAGGGACATATGGGGCATTTAGGACGACTGGGACATTAGGGACATATGGGACATCTGGGACGTCTGGGACGTTAGGGACATATGGGGCATTTAGGACACCTGGGACATTAGGGACATTAGGGACATATGGGCCATATGGGACATCTGGGACGTCTGGGACGGTAGGGACATATGGGACATCTGGGACGTTTGGGACGTTAAGGACATATGGGACATCTAGGACGTCTGGGACGTCTGGGACGTTAAGGATATATGGGACATTTAGGACGCCTGGGACATTAGGAACATATGGGACATATGGGACATCTGTGACGTCTGGGACGTTAAGGACATATGGGACATCTAGGACGTCTGGGACGTCTGGGACGTTAAGGACATATGGGACATTTAGGACGCCTGGGACATTAGGGACATATGGGACAAATGGGACATCTGGGACGCCTGGGACATTAGGGACATATGGGACATAGACATCTGGGACATCTGGGACGTTAGGGACATATGGGACATCTGGGACGTCTGAGACGTTAAGGACATATGGGACATGTAGGTCGTCTGAGACGTCTGGGACGTTAGGGACATACGGGACAGTTGGGACGTCTGGGACGTTAGGAACATATGGGACATTTAGAACATCTGGGACGTTAGGGACATATAGAACATCTAGGACGCCTGAGACATTAGGGACATATGGGACATATGGGACATCTGGGACGTTAGGGAAATATGGGACATTTGGGACGTCTGGGACGTTAAGGACATATGGGACATCTAGAACGTCTGGTACGTCTGGAAAGTTAAGGACATATGGGACATTTAGGACGCCTGGGTCATTAGGGACATATGGAACATATGGGACATCTGGGACGCCTGGTACATTAGGGACATATGGGACATATGGGACATCTGGGACGTCTCGGACGTCTGGGACGTTACGGACATATGAGACATCTGGGACGTCTGGGACGTTAAGAACATATGGGACATCTAAGACGTCTGGGACGTCTGGGACGTTAAAAACATATGGGACATTTAGGACGCCTGGGACATTAGGGACATATGGGACATATGGGACATCTGGGACGTCTGGGACGTTAGGGACATATGGGACATCTGGGACGTCTGGGACGTTAAGGACATATGGGACATCTAGGACGTCTGGGACGTCTGGGACCTTAAGGACATATGAGACATCTGGGACGTCTGGGACGTTAAGGACATATGAGACATCTAGGACGTCTGGGACTTTAGAGACATATAGGACATCTGGGACGTCTGGGACGTTAATCACATATGGGACATCTAGGACGTCTGGGACGTCTGGGCCGCTAGGGACATATAGGACATCTAGGACGTCTGGGACGTTAGGGACAGATGGGACATCTAGGACGTCTAGGACGTCTGGGACGTTAGGAACATACGGGACAGCTGGGACGTCTGGGACGTTAGGGACATATGGGACATTTAGAACGTCTGGGACGTTAGGGACATATGGAACACTTAGGACGTCTGGGACATTAGGGACATATGGGACATATGGGACATATGGGGCATTTAGGACGTCTGGGACGTTAGGGACATATGGAACACTTAGGACGTCTGGGACATTAGGGACATATGGGACATATGGGACATATGGGACGTCTAGGACGTCTGGGACGTTATTTATTTATTTATTTATTTAATTAACCTGTTTTACAAGGTATAACTACCCAATTACAAAACAGTTGTATAGAGAACATGGATACATAATATTCCAAAAAACTTCTTTGTAACAAGCAAAAAACAAAACAAAACAAAACAAAACGACTGAACACAAAACTGCGTAAATTTTATGATTCGTTTAGTTCGTAAAGAAGTAAGATTTTATTTGCTTCACAGTACAACAAAAGATGTCAATGTCCTGACTAACTGAGTTGCAAATCTGTGCCATTTTATGCAAAGGAGAATTTTTTAAGATATTTGTTCTAGGGCTTTCAAGGTATAAGCAGTTCTTATTTCTAGCTGCTTGTCGAGGAATGTTAAAAAGCCAATTGTTGTAACAAATTAGGGGTTTTTACTTTATTTTGCACAATTTTGCTTAATAGGGAAAGGGAATGGCACTCGCGTCTTTTTTTCTAAGCTAAAAAAATCAGTTTATTCAGCAGTTCGTCATGTGGTATGCCTCTCCTGCGGATATGTCACATCAGTTTTAAGACTTAAAGCTTTTAAAAACCGTCTTTGAATCGATTCCAATCTGTCAATGTGATTCCGATAGTACGGGCTCCATATAACTGAAGCATATTCAAGCTTAGATCTTACAAAGCTATAGTAAAGCGTCTTCAAAGTGTTAATATCTTTAAAATCGCGGCTGCTGCGCATTATAAAACCATATGCTTGATATGCTGATGATATGATGGCATCAATGTGATCAGTAAAAGTGAGAGTTCTATCGAAGGTAACGCCCAAATCCACAAAAGTATTTGGTCTCTGAAGTACATCATTAGCTATACTATAGTTATACTCAATAGGATTTGATTTTAGGCTGTAAGACATTACTTTGCACTTGGAGATGTTAAGGCTCAAATGATTTTCTTGACACCAAAAAGCAATGGCGATTCAAGTTCACTGATAACCGTTCACAATCCGAGATATCCGTTATAACACTATATAGCTTCAAGTCGTCGGCATACAACAAAAAATTTGAATCAACAACTTTCGAAATGTCATTGATGAAAATAATAAACATTAACGGCCCCCAGGTTAGAGCCTTGCGGAACTCCAGATGTTGCGACGTACTCAACAGACTGAAAACCATTTACTTGAACATATTGCAATCTACTGGTCAAATATGAATGAAATAATTCGACTAATGGACGAGATAAGCCAACTGATAGTAATTTGTTCAGCAATATACCATGGTCCAGTCTGTCAAAAGCTTTAGAGAAATCAGTATAGATTACATCTGTCTGGGACCGCTTGTCAATACCCTCAGCAATGAACTGCGTTATTTCCGTTAAATTAGTTACAGTAGAACGTCCTTCCATGAAACCATGCTGGTTGATGGAAATAATGTTACTTACATGACTAGCGATTCTTTTTTCCAACAACATTTCAAATACCTTACAAAAATTACAAATTATAGAGATAGGCCTGTAATTACTGATATTATGTTTATCGCCCTTTTTATAAATTGGGCATACTTTAGATACTTTCCAGGTGGAGGGAAACTTACTTGACCTAAGGCAAATATTAATCAAAATAGAAAGGGGACGCATAAGTGCAGAGGCACAGTCTTTTAGAATGAAAGCGGGAATGTTATCAGACCCAGTTGTTCTTTTTGGTTTAATCTGCTTGAGTATTTCAAATACTTCCTCCTCGCTAACTTCATGAAAATTCAAATAATTACTGCAGGTATTACCCTCTATAATATCATTAACCGAAGAATTCCACGGTGTGGAGATAATATAAGACTGCTTAAATAAATCTGCAAAAGCATTAAGAATGTCTTGTGAGTTATCCAGTACTTGGTTTTTGTAAGTCATAGTATCGCCGATTTTTGAAGAACATTTCTTATTATTAATAAATGCCCAAAATTTGTTTGGATTGTTTGAAATATCTTCCTCGGCATTCTTAACATATCTATAGTAAGCAGTGCTTATTTCACGTTTAACTGTTGCTCGAAATCGTTTAAATTCATGAAATGCATAACTGTCATTATCGCGCTTATACTTCCGCCAAAACTTGCTTTGATTTTAATTAATTTAATGATGTCACTGTTATAACCATGGAGGGTAATTATTATTGGACTTTTTAGAGTATTTTGGCACACATTGATCTAAAATATCATAAATCTTGCCATAAAAAGTAACCGCAGGCATCATCAGCATCAGTAACCGCCTCTAAAAAGGACCAATCAATTTTTGATAAGGAATCGTACAATAACGGAAAGTTTGCTTTACGAAAATTGTAGCAGTTTTGAAATAATGATTGAAATGTATCTTTATGCTTATTGTCTGCTCTTAATGATAACGTGATATCAAGTGCTGGATGGTGTCCGTCTTCAGAGACCAGGGCATCAAGCGATTTTTCAACAAAGCAATGATTATTATGTAAAACGAGATCAAGTATACGATTGAATTCGTTATAGACAAAATTAGCTTGTGATATACTCAAAAAACTGCATAAATTATTTAGGTATGAGATTTGCTTATTATGTGTAGAAATCTCGTATAAAGTCTGCATATTCAGTAATATTAAAATCCCCCACTATCAAAACCATGCCACAGAGACTACATGAATCGATTCAAGTGCTTCAAACAATTGTTCATATTCTGAAACTTTAGCTCTAGGTGGTACATAAACGCAAATCAAGTAAAGGCAAACCAAAGGACAGTGTAATTTTTACTGCTATTAAATCAATAAAATGAAAAATAGGGATAGAAAGATCTACTATATTAAGTTGCATTGATTTATACTTGTTATGAATTGCAATCAGTACGCCTCCTCCCCTCGTTGCAAATTTTCTGTCTGATCTATAAACAGTAAAATAATTAGGAAATAGTTCTGAATCGTTAATGGAAGATTCAAGCCAGGTTTCAGTTAAAGCAAATATCTTGTATTCACTCTGACTCACTGAATTAAAAAACTCTGTCGTTTTTGTGCGTAAACCTCGCGTGTTTTGATAAAGAACTGATAAAATGTGTTTGCTCTCACCTAAGCCTGATTCAACTCCAGACAGATTTACGAGGGGCGTATGACAATTACTCACTGATTGCTATTTGACTGCAAGTATTATTTTTTTAAATTTATTCAGTGCCTCAGCGTAAGCTGTGCATTTTTCTCTTTCCCATACAGCATGTTCAACAGATATACTTTGGTTTTTTAAATTAACACAATTTGAACACTTACGTAAATTAGAACTGCAATTTTTTACGTCATGGCCTTCCCCACACAGTGGGCAACTAACTGACTTTTCACAATTTCTCGATGAATGATTATATTCGTTACATGTAAAACACCTCTGCAATTCAACGGCATCATATACACTGCAACTGTCATAAGCTACGAAAACATTGCCTGCCCTTAATGCTCGTTCATAAACTTGTTGGTCGACCTGAATGATTGCTTGAAAGATATTAGGATTTTTTTTTGTAGCAAAGATCTTTAAGACCTTGCACTCAGATTTATCGAGAAAAACTCCTGCATTACCCGCTAAAAGATATTCTTTAAGGCTATCAGGCGAAAGTTTTTCGGACATCCCTACTATTTTCATTCTAGGTAGTATACCGCCAATTATTTTTACATTATAAGAATCAGACATCTTTTGTTGTACTATGTTCTTCAGCTTCTCATTATCTATTTTTTCTTTACATCCTATCACAATGCCGCCATCCTTGACTGACTTCACCTTCGACAGCTGCAAATTCTCTTGGCATGGATTAATGTTACGTAGAATATCTGCCTTAGTTGTAGTTGGTAGCTGATTGTTATTCTTCGGTTGAATCAAAATTACGGGCTGCGATTTGTCTCTTAACACTTCGGAGTATTTTGGCTGCTGTACAAGAGGCTTGGTAGCAGTTGCCATTTTCGATATATCAGACTTCAATTGATCCTTGAAAGAATCCAACGCATCGTTGATTTTAGTCTCAACCAGACTTTGAACACCTGTGGGATCAAGCACCAGACAATTCTTTACACATTGGGTGCATTTCCATGATAGCCCCGGTATAGTGTCTAAAAGTCTAATAATATCATCATTTTTTAACACACACGATGCATGGCATTGCCTTTTGCAGCCTTCACAAGAAATTCCTTGCCGATTTCTGCTGATAGGGGTTGAACAGGCTGTGCAGTTAACCATTGGCACACATAAAGTTATCACTATCTTCAAATGCGCCAGTCACAATGGGCTTGAACGTGACGTATGCGTGGCGTAGGTATACCGTGGTATGCGCCTCGGAATGCGTACACTAAAACCCACCCAGAACAGGTGCTTTGATTTCGCCACAATTTCTAAGTTTCTTTTCACAGCCTGCCGCTACCGATCTTTATCACCTTTATCACCTTTTTTAACTCTTCGCGTGTTTGCACTACTGAACCACTTTCCACTTTTTATAAACTGCTTCCTTATTAACAAACACTTAGTTTTCGCACAGACTGACGCCAAACCTAACCTGTCATCTCAGCTGTACAATTATGACGTTATGGACATATGGGACATCTAGGGACGTCTTTGACATCTGGGACGTTAAGGACATACGGGACAGTTGGGACGTCTGGGCCGTTAGGGACATATGGGACATTTAGGACGTCTGAGAGGTTAGGGACAAATGGAACATCTAGGACGCCTGGAACATTAGGGACATATAGGACATATGGGACATCTGGGACGTCTAAGACGTTAGGGTCATATGAGACATCTGGGACGTCTGGGACGTTAGGGACATATGGGACATCTGGGACGTCTGGGACATTAGGGACATATGGGACATATGGAACATCTGGGACGTGTGGGACGTTAGGGACATATGAAACATCTGGGACGTCTGGGACGTTAGGGACATATGGGGACATCTAGCACGTCTGGGACGTCTGGGACGTTAGGGACATACGGGACAGCTGGGACGTGTCGGACGTTAGGGACATATGGGGCATTTAGGACGTCTGGGACGTTAGGGACATATGGAACACTTAGGACGTCTGGGACATTAGGGACATATGGGACATATGGGACATATGGGACGTCTAGGACGTCTGGGACGTTATGGACATATGGGACATCTAGGACGTCTGGGACATCTGGGACGTTAAGGACATACGGGACAGCTGGGACGTCTGGGACGTTAGGGACATATGGGACATTTAGGACGTCTGAGAGGTTAGGGACAAATGGAACATCTAGGACGCCTGGAACATTAGGGACATATAGGACATATGGGACATCTGGGACGTCTGGGACGTTAGGGTCACATGAGACATCTGGGACATTTGGGACGTTAAGGACATATGGGACATCTAGGACGTCTGGGACGTCTGGGACGTTAAAGACATATCAAACATTTAGGACGCCTGGGACATTAGGGACATATGGGGACATATGGGATATCTGAGACGTCTGGCACGTTAGGGACATATGTGACATCTGGGACGTCTGGGACGTTAAGGACATATGGGACATCTAGGACGTCTGGGACGCCTGGGACCTTAAGGGCATATAAGACATCTAGGACGCCTGAGACGTTAGGGACATTTGGGACATCTGGGACGTTAAGGACATATGGGACAACTAGGACGTCTAGGACGTCTGGGACGTTAGAGACATATAGGACGTCTGGGACGTCTGGGACGTTAAGGACATATGGGACAACTAGGACGTCTAGGACGTCTGGGACGTTAGAGACATATAGGACATCTGGGACGTCTGGGACGTCTGGGACCTTAAGGACATATGAGACATCTAGGACGCCTGAGACGTTAATGACATATGGGACATCTGGGACGTTAAGGACATATGGGACAACTAGGACGTCTAGGACGTCTGGGACGTTAGAGACGTATAGGACGTCTGGGACGTCTGGGACGTTAGAGACATATAGGACGTCTGGGACGTCTGGGACGTTAAGGACATATGGGACAACTAGGACGTCTAGGACGTCTGGGACGTTAGAGACATATAGGACATCTGGGACGTCTGGGACGTCTGGGACCTTAAGGACATATGAGACATCTAGGACGCCTGAGACGTTAATGACATATGGAACATCTGGGACGTTAAGGACATATGGGACATCTAGGACGTCAGGGACGTCTGGGACGTTAAGGACATGTGGGACATCTAGGACGTCTGGGACGTCTGGGACGTTAAGGACATATGGGACATTTAGGACGCCTGGGACATTAGGGACATATGGGACATCTGGGACGCCTGGGACATTAGGGACATATATGACATATGGGACATCTTTGACGTCTGGGACGTCTGGGACGTTTGGGACGTATAGGACATCTAAGACGTCTGGGACGTTAAAGACACATGGGACATCTAGGACGTCAGGGACGTCTGGGACGTTAAGGACATATGGGGCATCTAGGACGTCTGGGACGTCTGGGACGTTAAGGACATATGGGACATTTAGGACGCCTGGGACATTAGGGACATATGGGACGTCTGGGACGTCTGCGACGTTAGGGACATATAGGACATCTAGGACGTCTGGAACGTTAAAGACATATGGGACATCTAGGACGTCTGGGACGTCTGGGACGTTAAGGACATACGGGACAGCTGTTACGTCTGCGACGTTAGGGACATATGGGACATTTAGGACGTCTGGGACGTTAGGGACATTGGGAACATCTAGGACGTCTGGTACGTCTAGGACGTTAAGGACATATGGGACATTTAGGACGCCTGGAACATTAGGGACATATGGGACATATGGGACATCTGGGACGCCTGGGACATTAGGGACATATGGGCCATATGGGACATCTGGGACGTCTGGGACGGTAGGGACATATGGGACATCTGGGACGTTTGGGACGTTAAGGACATATGGGACATCTAGGACGTCTGGGACGTCTGGGACGTTAAGGATATATGGGACATTTAGGACGCCTGGGACATTAGGAACATATGGGACATATGGGACATCTGTGACGTCTGGGACGTTAAGGACATATGGGACATCTAGGACGTCTGGGACGTCTGGGACGTTAAGGACATATGGGACATTTAGGACGCCTGGGACATTAGGGACATATGGGACAAATGGGACATCTGGGACGCCTGGGGCATTAGGGACATATGGGACATATGGGACATCTGGGACGTCTGGGACGTTAGGGACATATGGGACATCTGGGACGTCTGAGACGTTAAGGACATATGGGACATGTAGGTCGTCTGAGACGTCTGGGACGTTAGGGACATACGGGACAGTTGGGACGTCTGGGACGTTAGGAACATATGGGACATTTAGAACATCTGGGACGTTAGGGACATATAGAACATCTAGGACGCCTGGGACATTAGGGACATATGGGACATATGGGACATCTGGGACGTTAGGGAAATATGGGACATTTGGGACGTCTGGGACGTTAAGGACATATGGGACATCTAGAACGTCTGGTACGTCTGGAAAGTTAAGGACATATGGGACATTTAGGACGCCTGGGTCATTAGGGACATATGGAACATATGGGACATCTGGGACGCCTGGTACATTAGGGACATATGGGACATATGGGACATCTGGGACGTCTCGGACGTCTGGGACGTTACGGACATACGGGACAGCTGGGACGTCTGGGACGTTAGGGACATATGGGACATTTAGGACGTCTTGGACGTTAGGGACATATGGGACATCTAGGACGTCTGGGACTTTAGAGACATATAGGACATCCGGGACGTCTGGGACGTTAAGGACATATGGGACATCTAGGACGTCTGGGACGTCTGGGACGTTAGGGACATATGGGACATCTGGGACGTCTGGGACGTTAAGGACATATGGGACATCTAGGACGTCTGGGACGTCTGGGACGTTAAAAACATATGGGACATTTAGGACGCCTGGGACATTAGGGACATATGGGGCATATGGGACATCTGGGACGTATGGGACGTTAGGGACATATGGGACATCTGGGACGTCTGGGACCTTAAGGACATATGAGACATCTGGGACGTCTGGGACGTTAAGGACATATGGGACATCTAGGACGTCTGGGACTTTAGAGACATATAGGACATCCGGGACGTCTGGGACGTTAAGGACATATGGGACATCTAGGACGTCTGGGACGTCTGGGCCGCTAGGGACATATAGGACATCTAGGACGTCTGGGACTTTAGGGACATATGGGACATCTAGGACGTCTAGGACGTCTGGACGTTAGGAACATAGGGGACAGCTGGGACGTCTGGGACGTTAGGGACATATGGGACATTTAGGACGTCTGGGACGTTAGGGACATATGGAACATCTAAGACGCCTGGGACATTAGGGACATATGGGACATCTGGGACGTCTAGGACGTTAAGGACATATGGGACATCTAGGACGTCTGGGACGTCTAGGACGTTAAGGACATATGGGACATTTGGGACGCCTGGGACATTAGGGACATATGGGACACATGGGACATCTGGTACGCCTGGGACCTTAGGGACATATGGGACATATGGGACATCAGTTACGTCTGGGACGTTAGAGACATATGGGATATCTGGTACGTCTGGGACGTTAAGGACAAATGGGACATCTAGGACGTTTGGAATGTTAGGGACATATTTAACATCTGGGACGTCTGAGACGTTAGGGACATATGGGACATTTAGGACGTCTGGGACGTTAGGGACATATGCAACATCTAGGACGCCTGGGACATTAGGGACATATGAGACATATGGAACATCTGGGACGTCTGGGACGTTAGGGACATATAGGACATCTAGGACGTCTGGGACGTTAGGGACATATGGGACATCTAAGACGTCTGGGACGTCTGGGAAGTTAGAAACATATGGGACATTTAGGACGTCTTGCACGTTAGGGACATATAGAATATCTAGGACGCCTGGGACATTAGGGACATATGGGACATATGGGACATCTGGCACGTCTGGGACGTTGGGGATATATGGGACATCTGGGACGTCTGGGACGTTAACGACATATGGGACACCTGGGACGTCTGGGACGTTAGGGACATATGGGGCATTTAGGACGCCTGGGACATTATCGACATATGGGACATATGGGACATCTGGGACGCCTGGGACATTAGGGAGATATAAGACATTTGGGACATCTGGGACGTCTGGAACGTTAGGGACATATGGGACATCTGGGACGTCTGGGACGTTAAGGACATATGGGACATCTAGGACGTCTGGGACGTTAAGGACATATGGGACATCTGGGACGTCTGGGACGTTAGGGACATATGGGACATCTGAGACGTCTGGGACGTTAGGGATATATGGGACATTTAGGACGTCTGGGACGTCTGGGACGTTAAGGACATATGGGACATTTAGGACGCCTGGGACATTAGGGACTTATGGGACATATGCGACATCTGCGACGTCTGGGACATTAAGGACATATAGAACATATGGGACATCTGGGACCTCTGGGACGTCTGGGACGTTAAGGACATATGGGACATCTAGGACGTCTGGAACGTCTGGGACGTTAAGGACATATGGGACATTTAGGACGCCTGGGACATTAGGGACATATGGGACATATGGGACATCTGGGACGCCTGGGACATTAGGGACATATATGACATATGGGACATCTGGGACGTCTGGAACGTCTGGGACGTTAGGGACATATAGGACATCTAAGACGTCTGGGACGTTAAAGACATATGGGACATCTAGGACGTCAGGGACGTCTGGGACGTTAAGGACATGTGGGACATCTAGGACGTCTGGGACGTCTGGGACGTTAAGGACATATGGGACATCTAGGACGTCTGGGACGTCTGGGACGTTAGGGACATATGGGACATCTGGGACGTCTGGGACGTTAAGGACATATGGGACATCTAGGACGTCTGGGACGTCTGGGACGTTAAAAACATATGGGACATTTAGGACGCCTGGGACATTAGGGACATATGGGGCATATGGGACATCTGGGACGTATGGGACGTTAGGGACATATGGGACATCTGGGACGTCTGGGACCTTAAGGACATATGAGACATCTGGGACGTCTGGGACGTTAAGGACATATGGGACATCTAGGACGTCTGGGACTTTAGAGACATATAGGACATCCGGGACGTCTGGGACGTTAAGGACATATGGGACATCTAGGACGTCTGGGACGTCTGGGCCGCTAGGGACATATAGGACATCTAGGACGTCTGGGACTTTAGGGACATATGGGACATCTAGGACGTCTAGGACGTCTGGACGTTAGGAACATAGGGACAGCTGGGACGTCTGGGACGTTAGGGACATATGGGACATTTAGGACGTCTGGGACGTTAGGGACATATGGAACATCTAAGACGCCTGGGACATTAGGGACATATGGGACATCTGGGACGTCTAGGACGTTAAGGACATATGGGACATCTAGGACGTCTGGGACGTCTAGGACGTTAAGGACATATGGGACATTTGGGACGCCTGGGACATTAGGGACATATGGGACACATGGGACATCTGGTACGCCTGGGACCTTAGGGACATATGGGACATATGGGACATCAGTTACGTCTGGACGTTAGAGACATATGGGATATCTGGTACGTCTGGGACGTTAAGGACAAATGGGACATCTAGGACGTTGGAATGTTAGGGACATATTTAACATCTGGGACGTCTGAGACGTTAGGGACATATGGGACATTTAGGACGTCTGGGACGTTAGGGACATATGCAACATCTAGGACGCCTGGGACATTAGGGACATATGAGACATATGGAACATCTGGGACGTCTGGGACGTTAGGGACATATAGGACATCTAGGACGTCTGGGACGTTAGGGACATATGGGACATCTAAGACGTCTGGGACGTCTGGGAAGTTAGAAACATATGGGACATTTAGGACGTCTTGCACGTTAGGGACATATAGAATATCTAGACGCCTGGGACATTAGGGACATATGGGACATATGGGACATCTGGCACGTCTGGGACGTTGGGGATATATGGGACATCTGGGACGTCTGGGACGTTAACGACATATGGGACACCTGGGACGTCTGGGACGTTAGGGACATATGGGGCATTTAGGACGCCTGGGACATTATCGACATATGGGACATATGGGACATCTGGGACGCCTGGGACATTAGGGAGATATAAGACATTTGGGACATCTGGGACGTCTGGAACGTTAGGGACATATGGGACATCTGGGACGTCTGGGACGTTAAGGACATATGGGACATCTAGGACGTCTAGGACGTTAAGGACATATGGGACATCTGGGACGTCTGGGACGTTAGGGACATATGGACATCTGAGACGTCTGGGACGTTAGGGATATATGGGACATTTAGGACGTCTGGGACGTCTGGGACGTTAAGGACATATGGGACATTTAGGACGCCTGGGACATTAGGGACTTATGGGACATATGCGACATCTGCGACGTCTGGGACATTAAGGACATATAGAACATATGGGACATCTGGGACCTCTGGGACGTCTGGGACGTTAAGGACATATGGGACATCTAGGACGTCTGGAACGTCTGGGACGTTAAGGACATATGGGACATTTAGGACGCCTGGGACATTAGGGACATATGGGACATATGGGACATCTGGGACGCCTGGGACATTAGGGACATATATGACATATGGGACATCTGGGACGTCTGGAACGTCTGGGACGTTAGGGACATATAGGACATCTAAGACGTCTGGGACGTTAAAGACATATGGGACATCTAGGACGTCAGGGACGTCTGGGACGTTAAGGACATGTGGGACATCTAGGACGTCTGGGACGTCTGGGACGTTAAGGACATATGGGACATCTAGGACGTCTGGGACGTCTGGGACGTTAGGGACATATGGGACATCTGGGACGTCTGGGACGTTAAGGACATATGGGACATCTAGGACGTCTGGGACGTCTGGGACGTTAAAAACATATGGACATTAGGACGCCTGGGACATTAGGGACATATGGGGCATATGGGACATCTGGGACGTATGGGACGTTAGGGACATATGGGACATCTGGGACGTCTGGGACCTTAAGGACATATGAGACATCTGGGACGTCTGGACGT
This sequence comes from Agriotes lineatus, assembly GCA_940337035.1. Classification (NCBI taxonomy): domain Eukaryota; kingdom Metazoa; phylum Arthropoda; class Insecta; order Coleoptera; family Elateridae; genus Agriotes; species Agriotes lineatus. Next base: position 132,736 of record CALNHX010000274.1, read on the forward strand.
TAAGGACATATGGGACATCTAGGACGTCTGGGACTTTAGAGACATATAGGACATCCGGGACGTCTGGGACGTTAAGGACATATGGGACATCTAGGACGTCTGGGACGTCTGGGCCGCTAGGGACATATAGGACATCTAGGACGTCTGGACTTTAGGGACATATGGGACATCTAGGACGTCTAGGACGTCTGGACGTTAGGAACATAGGGGACAGCTGGGACGTCTGGGACGTTAGGGACATATGGGACATTTAGGACGTCTGGGACGTTAGGGGACATATGGAACATCTAAGACGCCTGGGACATTAGGGACATATGGGACATCTGGGACGTCTAGGACGTTAAGGACATATGGGACATCTAGGACGTCTGGGACGTCTAGGACGTTAAGGACATATGGGACATTTGGGACGCCTGGGACATTAGGGACATATGGGACACATGGGACATCTGGTACGCCTGGGACCTTAGGGACATATGGGACATATGGGACATCAGTTACGTCTGGGACGTTAGAGACATATGGGATATCTGGTACGTCTGGGACGTTAAGGACAAATGGGACATCTAGGACGTTTGGAATGTTAGGGACATATTTAACATCTGGGACGTCTGAGACGTTAGGGACATATGGACATTTAGGACGTCTGGGACGTTAGGGACATATGCAACATCTAGGACGCCTGGGACATTAGGGACATATGAGACATATGGAACATCTGGGACGTCTGGGACGTTAGGGACATATAGGACATCTAGGACGTCTGGGACGTTAGGGACATATGGGACATCTAAGACGTCTGGGACGTCTGGGAAGTTAGAAACATATGGGACATTTAGGACGTCTTGCACGTTAGGGACATATAGAATATCTAGGACGCCTGGGACATTAGGGACATATGGGACATATGGGACATCTGGCACGTCTGGGACGTTGGGGATATATGGGACATCTGGACGTCTGGGACGTTAACGACATATGGGACACCTGGGACGTCTGGACGTTAGGGACATATGGGCATTTAGGACGCCTGGGACATTATCGACATATGGGACATATGGGACATCTGGGGACGCCTGGGACATTAGGGAGATATAAGACATTTGGGACATCTGGACGTCTGGGAACGTTAGGGACATATGGGACATCTGGGACGTCTGGACGTTAAGGACATATGGGACATCTAGGACGTCTAGGACGTTAAGGACATATGGGACATCTGGGACGTCTGGGACGTTAGGGACATATGGGACATCTGAGACGTCTGGGACGTTAGGGATATATGGGACATTTAGGACGTCTGGGACGTCTGGGACGTTAAGGACATATGGGACATTTAGGACGCCTGGGACATTAGGGACTTATGGGACATATGCGACATCTGCGACGTCTGGGACATTAAGGACATATAGAACATATGGGACATCTGGGACCTCTGGGACGTCTGGGACGTTAAGGACATATGGGACATCTAGGACGTCTGGAACGTCTGGGACGTTAAGGACATATGGGACATTTAGGACGCCTGGGACATTAGGGACATATGGGACATATGGGACATCTGGGACGCCTGGGACATTAGGGACATATATGACATATGGGACATCTGGGACGTCTGGAACGTCTGGACGTTAGGGACATATAGGACATCTAAGACGTCTGGGACGTTAAAGACATATGGGACATCTAGGACGTCAGGGACGTCTGGGACGTTAAGGACATGTGGGACATCTAGGACGTCTGGGACGTCTGGGACGTTAAGGACATATGGGACATTTAGGACGCCTGGGACATTAGAAACATATGGGACATCTGGGACGCCTGGGACATTAGGGACATATATGACATATGGGACATCTGGGACGTCTGGGACGTCTGGACGTTTGGGACGTATAGGACATCTAAGACGTCTGGACGTTAAAGACACATGGGACATCTAGGACGTCAGGGACGTCTGGGACGTTAAGGACATATGGGGCATCTAGGACGTCAGGACGTCTGGGACGTTAAGGACATATGGGGCATCTAGGACGTCTGGGACGTCTGGGACGTTAAGGACATATGGGACATTTAGGACGCCTGGGACATTAGGGACATATGGGACGTCTGCGACGTCTGCGACGTTAGGGACATATAGGACATCTAGGACGTCTGGAACGTTAAAGACATATGGGACATCTAGGACGTCTGGGACGTCTGGGACGTTAAGGACATACGGGACAGCTGTTACGTCTGCGACGTTAGGGACATATGGGACATTTAGGACGTCTGGGACGTTAGGGACATTGGGAACATCTAGGACGTCTGGTACGTCTGGGACGTTAAGGACATATGGACATTTAGGACGCCTGGAACATTAGGGACATATGGGACATATGGGACATCTGGGCCGCCTGGGACATTAGGGACATATGGGCCATATAGGACATCTGGGACGTCTGGGACGGTAGGGACATATGGGACATCTGGGACGTTTGGGACGTTAAGGACATATGGGACATCTAGGACGTCTGGGACGTCTGGGACGTTAAGGATATATGGGACATTTAGGACGCCTGGGACATTAGGAACATATGGGACATATGGGACATCTGTGACGTCTGGGACGTTAAGGACATATGGGACATCTAGGACGTCTGGGACGTCTGGGACGTTAAGGACATATGGGACATTTAGGACGCCTGGGACATTAGGGACATATGGGACATTTAGGACGTCTGAGAGGTTAGGGACAAATGGAACATCTAGGACGCCTGGAACATTAGGGACATATAGGACATATGGGACATCTGGGACGTCTAAGACGTTAGGGTCATATGAGACATCTGGGACGTCTGGGACGTTAGGGACATATGGGACATCTGGGACGTCTGGGACATTAGGGACATATGGGACATATGGGACATCTGGGACGTGTGGGACGTTAGGGACATATGAAACATCTGGGACGTCTGGACGTCTGGGACGTTAGGGACATATGGGACATCTAGCACGTCTGGACGTCTGGGACGTTAGGGACATACGGGACAGCTGGGACGTGTCGGACGTTAGGGACATATGGGGCATTTAGGACGTCTGGGACGTTAGGGACATATGGAACACTTAGGACGTCTGGGACATTAGGGACATATGGGACATATGGACATATGGGACGTCTAGGACGTCTGGGACGTTATGGACATATGGGACATCTAGGACGTCTGGGACATCTGGGACGTTAAGGACATACGGGGACAGCTGGGACGTCTGGGACGTTAGGGACATATGGGACATTTAGGACGTCTGAGAGGTTAGGGACAAATGGAACATCTAGGACGCCTGGATCATTAGGGACATATAGGACATATGGGACATCTGGGACGTCTGGGACGTTAGGGTCATATGAGACATCTGGGACATCTGGGACGTTAAGGACATATGGGACATCTAGGACGTCTGGGACGTTTGGGACGTTAAAGACATATCAAACATTTAGGACGCCTGGGACATTAGGGACATATGGGACATATGGGATATCTGAGACGTCTGGCACGTTAGGGACATATGTGACATCTGGGACGTCTGGGACGTTAAGGACATATGGGACATCTAGGACGTCTGGGACGTCTGGGACCTTAAGGACATATAAGACATCTAGGACGCCTGAGACGTTAGGGACATTTGGGACATCTGGGACGTTAAGGACATATGGGACAACTAGGACGTCTAGGACGTCTGGGACGTTAGAGACATTATAGGACGTCTGGTACGTCTGGGACGTTAAGGACATATGGGACATTTAGGACGCCTGGAACATTAGGGACATATGGGACATATGGGACATCTGGGACGCCTGGGACATTAGGGACATTTGGCCATATGGGACATCTGGGACGTCTGGGACGGTAGGGACATATGGGACATCTGGGACGTTTGGGACGTTAAGGACATATGGGACATCTAGGACGTCTGGGACGTTAAGAATATATGGGACATTTAGGACGCCTGGGACATTAGGAACATATGGGACATATGGGACATCTGTGACGTCTGGGACGTTAAGGACATATGGGACATCTAGGACGTCTGGGACGTCTGGGACGTTAAGGACATATGGGACATTTAGGACGCCTGGGACATTAGGGACATATGGGACAAATGGGACATCTGGGACGCCTGGGACATTAGGGACATATGGGACATATGGGACATCTGGGACATCTGGGACGTTAGGGACATATGGGACATCTGGGACGTCTGAGACGTTAAGGACATATGGGACATGTAGGTCGTCTGAGACGTCTGGGACGTTAGGGACATACGGACAGTTGGGACGTCTGGGACGTTAGGAACATATGGGACATTTAGAACATCTGGGACGTTAGGGACATATAGAACATCTAGGACGCCTGGGACATTAGGGACATATGGGACATATGGGACATCTGGGACGTTAGGGAAATATGGGACATTTGGGACGTCTGGGACGTTAAGGACATATGGGACATCTAGAACGTCTGGTACGTCTGGAAAGTTAAGGACATATGGGACATTTAGGACGCCTGGGTCATTAGGGACATATGGAACATATGGGACATCTGGGACGCCTGGTACATTAGGAACATATGGGACATCTGGGACGTCTCGGACGTCTGGGACGTTACGGACATACGGGACAGCTGGGACGTCTGGGACGTTAGGGACATATGGGACATTTAGGACGTCTTGGACGTTAGGGACATATGAAACATCTAGACGCCTGGGACATTAGGGTCGTATAGGACATATGGGACATCTGGGACGTCTGGGGCGTTAGGGTCATATGAGACATCTGGGACGTCTGGGACGTTAAGAACATATGGGACAACTAAGACGTCTGGGACGTCTGGGACGTTAAAAACATATGGGACATTTAGGACGCCTGGGACATTAGGGACATATGGGACATATGGGACATCTGGGACGTCTGGGACGTTAGGGACATATGGGACATCTGGGACGTCTGGGACGTTAAGGACATATGGGACATCTAGGACGTCTGGGACGTCTGGGACCTTAAGGACATATGAGACATCTGGGACGTCTGGGACGTTAAGGACATATGAGACATCTAGGACGTCTGGGACTTTAGAGACATATAGGACATCTGGGACGTCTGGGACGTTAAGGACATATGGGACATCTAGGACGTCTGAGACGTCTGGGCCGCTAGGGACATATAGGACATCTAGGACGTCTGGGACGTTAGGGACAGATGGGGCATCTAGGACGTCTAGGACGTCTGGGACGTTAGGAACATACGGGACAGCTGGGACGTCTGGGACGTTAGGGACATATGGGACATTTAGAACGTCTGGGTCGTTAGGGACATATGGAACACTTAGGACGTCTGGGACATTAGGGACATATGGGACATATGGGACATATGGGGCATTTAGGACGTCTGGGACGTTAGGGACATATGGAACACTTAGGACGTCTGGGACATTAGGGACATATAAGACATATGGGACATATGGGACGTCTAGGACGTCTGGGACGTTATGGACATATGGGACATCTAGGACGTCTGGGACGTCTAGGACGTTAAGGACATATGGGACATTTGGGACGCCTGGGACATTAGGGACATATGGGACACATGGGACATCTGGTACGCCTGGGACCTTAGGGACATATGGGACATATGGGACATCAGTTACGTCTGGGACGTTAGAGACATATGGGATATCTGGTACGTCTGGGACGTTAAGGACAAATGGGACATCTAGGACGTTTGGAATGTTAGGGACATATTTAACATCTGGGACGTCTGAGACGTTAGGGACATATGGGACATTTAGGACGTCTGGGACGTTAGGGACATATGCAACATCTAGGACGCCTGGACATTAGGGACATATGAGACATATGGAACATCTGGACGTCTGGGACGTTAGGGACATATAGGACATCTAGGACGTCTGGGACGTTAGGGACATATGGGACATCTAAGACGTCTGGGACGTCTGGGAAGTTAGAAACATATGGGACATTTAGGACGTCTTGCACGTTAGGGACATATAGAATATCTAGGACGCCTGGGACATTAGGGACATATGGGACATATGGGACATCTGGCACGTCTGGGACGTTGGGGATATATGGGACATCTGGGACGTCTGGGACGTTAACGACATATGGGACACCTGGGACGTCTGGGACGTTAGGGACATATGGGGCATTTAGGACGCCTGGGACATTATCGACATATGGGACATATGGGACATCTGGGACGCTGGGACATTAGGGAGATATAAGACATTTGGGACATCTGGGACGTCTGGAACGTTAGGGACATATGGGACATCTGGGACGTCTGGGGACGTTAAGGACATATGGGACATCTAGGACGTCTAGGACGTTAAGGACATATGGGACATCTGGGACGTCTGGGACGTTAGGGACATATGGGACATCTGAGACGTCTGGGACGTTAGGGATATATGGGACATTTAGGACGTCTGGACGTCTGGGACGTTAAGGACATATGGGACATTTAGGACGCCCTGGGACATTAGGGACTTATGGGACATATGCGACATCTGCGACGTCTGGGACATTAAGGACATATAGAACATATGGGACATCTGGGACCTCTGGGACGTCTGGACGTTAAGGACATATGGGACATCTAGGACGTCTGGAACGTCTGGGACGTTAAGGACATATGGGACATTTAGGACGCCTGGGACATTAGGGACATATGGGACATATGGGACATCTGGGACGCCTGGGACATTAGGGACATATATGACATATGGGACATCTGGACGTCTGGAACGTCTGGGACGTTAGGGACATATAGGACATCTAAGACGTCTGGGACGTTAAAGACATATGGGACATCTAGGACGTCAGGGACGTCTGGGACGTTAAGGACATGTGGGACATCTAGGACGTCTGGGACGTCTGGGACGTTAAGGGACATATGGGACATTTAGGACGCCTGGGACATTAGAAACATATGGGACATCTGGACGCCTGGGGGACATTAGGGACATATATGACATATGGGACATCTGGGACGTCTGGGACGTCTGGGACGTTTGGGACGTATAGGACATCTAAGACGTCTGGGACGTTAAAGACACATGGGACATCTAGGACGTCAGGGACGTCTGGGACGTTAAGGACATATGGGGCATCTAGGACGTCAGGGACGTCTGGGACGTTAAGGACATATGGGGCATCTAGGACGTCTGGGACGTCTGGGACGTTAAGGACATATGGGACATTTAGGACGCCTGGGACATTAGGGACATATGGGACGTCTGCGACGTCTGCGACGTTAGGGACATATAGGACTCTAGGACGTCTGGAACGTTTAAAGACATTATGGGAACATCTAGGACGTCTGGGACGTCTGGGACGTTAAGGACATACGGGACAGCTGTTACGTCTGCGACGTTAGGGACATATGGGACATTTAGGACGTCTGGGACGTTAGGGACATTGGGAACATCTAGGACGTCTGGTACGTCTGGGACGTTAAGGACATATGGGACATTTAGGACGCCTGGAACATTAGGGACATATGGGGACATATGGGACATCTGGGCCGCCTGGGACATAGGGGACATATGGCCATATAGGACATCTGGGACGTCTGGGACGGTAGGGACATATGGGACATCTGGGACGTTTGGGACGTTAAGGACATATGGGACATCTAGGACGTCTGGGACGTCTGGGACGTTAAGGATATATGGACATTTAGGACGCCTGGGACATTAGGAACATATGGGGACATATGGGACATCTGTGACGTCTGGGACGTTAGGACATATGGGACATCTAGGACGTCTGGGACGTCTGGGACGTTAAGGACATATGGGACATTTAGGACGCCTGGGACATTAGGGACATATGGGACATTTTAGGACGTCTGAGAGGTTAGGGACAAATGGAACATCTAGGACGCCTGGAACATTAGGGACATATAGGACATATGGGACATCTGGGACGTCTAAGACGTTAGGGTCATATGAGACATCTGGGACGTCTGGGACGTTAGGGACATATGGGACATCTGGGACGTCTGGGACATTAGGGACATATGGGACATATGGGACATCTGGGACGTGTGGGACGTTAGGGACATATGAAACATCTGGGACGTCTGGGACGTCTGGGACGTTAGGGACATATGGGACATCTAGCACGTCTGGACGTCTGGGACGTTAGGGACATACGGGACAGCTGGGACGTGTCGGACGTTAGGGACATATGGGGCATTTAGGACGTCTGGGACGTTAGGGACATATGGAACACTTAGGACGTCTGGGGACATTAGGGACATATGGGACATATGGGACATATGGGACGTCTAGGACGTCTGGGACGTTATGGACATATGGGACATCTAGGACGTCTGGGACATCTGGGACGTTAAGGACATACGGGACAGCTGGGACGTCTGGGACGTTAGGGACATATGGGACATTTAGGACGTCTGAGAGGTTAGGGACAAATGGAACATCTAGGACGCCTGGATCATTAGGGACATATAGGACATATGGGACATCTGGGACGTCTGGGACGTTAGGTCATATGAGACATCTGGACATCTGGGACGTTAAGGACATATGGGACATCTAGGACGTCTGGGACGTTTGGGACGTTAAAGACATATCAAACATTTAGGACGCCTGGGACATTAGGGACATATGGGGACATATGGGATATCTGAGACGTCTGGCACGTTAGGGACATATGTGACATCTGGGACGTCTGGGACGTAAGGACATATGGGGACATCTAGGACGTCTGGGACGTCTGGGACCTTAAGGACATATAAGACATCTAGGACGCCTGAGACGTTAGGGACATTTGGGACATCTGGGACGTTAAGGACATATGGGACAACTAGGACGTCTAGGACGTCTGGGACGTTAGAGACATATAGGACGTCTGGTACGTCTGGGACGTTAAGGACAATATGGGACATTTAGGACGCCTGGAACATTAGGGACATATGGGACATATGGGACATCTGGACGCCTGGGACATTAGGGACATATGGGCCATATGGGACATCTGGGACGTCTGGGACGGTAGGGACATATGGGACATCTGGGACGTTTGGGACGTTAAGGACATATGGGACATCTAGGACGTCTGGGACGTTAAGGATATATGGGACATTTAGGACGCCTGGGACATTAGGAACATATGGGACATATGGGACATCTGTGACGTCTGGGACGTTAAGGACATATGGGACATCTAGGACGTCTGGGACGTCTGGGACGTTAAGGACATATGGGACATTTAGGACGCCTGGGACATTAGGGACATATGGGACAAATGGGACATCTGGGACGCCTGGGACATTAGGGACATATGGGACATATGGGACATCTGGGACATCTGGGACGTTAGGGACATATGGGACATCTGGGACGTCTGAGACGTTAAGGACATATGGGACATGTAGGTCGTCTGAGACGTCTGGGACGTTTAGGGACATACGGGACAGTTTGGGACGTCTGGGACGTTAGGAACATATGGGACATTTAGAACATCTGGGACGTTAGGGACATATAGAACATCTAGGACGCCTGGGACATTAGGGACATATGGGACATATGGGACATCTGGGACGTTAGGGAAATATGGGACATTTGGGACGTCTGGGACGTTAAGGACATATGGGACATCTAGAACGTCTGGTACGTCTGGAAAGTTAAGGACATATGGGGACATTTAGGACGCCTGGGTCATTAGGGACATATGGAACATATGGGACATCTGGGACGCCTGGTACATTAGGAACATATGGGACATCTGGGACGTCTCGGACGTCTGGGACGTTACGGACATACGGGACAGCTGGGACGTCTGGGACGTTAGGGACATATGGGACATTTAGGACGTCTTGGACGTTAGGGACATATGAAACATCTAGGACGCCTGGGACATTAGGGTCGTATAGGACATATGGGACATCTGGGACGTCTGGGGCGTTAGGGTCATATGAGACATCTGGGACGTCTGGGACGTTAAGAACATATGGGACAACTAAGACGTCTGGGACGTCTGGGACGTTAAAAACATATGGGACATTTAGGACGCCTGGGACATTAGGGACATATGGGACATATGGGACATCTGGGACGTCTGGGACGTTAGGGACATATGGGACATCTGGGACGTCTGGGACGTTAAGGACATATGGGACATCTAGGACGTCTGGGACGTCTGGGACCTTAAGGACATATGAGACATCTGGGACGTCTGGGACGTTAAGGACATATGAGACATCTAGGACGTCTGGGACTTTAGAGACATATAGGACATCTGGGACGTCTGGGACGTTAAGGACATATGGGACATCTAGGACGTCTGAGACGTCTGGGCCGCTAGGGACATATAGGACATCTAGGACGTCTGGGACGTTAGGGACAGATGGGGCATCTAGGACGTCTAGGACGTCTGGGACGTTAGGAACATACGGGACAGCTGGGACGTCTGGGACGTTAGGGACATATGGGACATTTAGAACGTCTGGGTCGTTAGGGACATATGGAACACTTAGGACGTCTGGGACATTAGGGACATATGGGACATATGGGACATATGGGGCATTTAGGACGTCTGGGACGTTAGGGACATATGGAACACTTAGGACGTCTGGGACATTAGGGACATATAAGACATATGGGACATATGGGACGTCTAGGACGTCTGGGACGTTATGGACATATGGGACATCTAGGACGTCTTTGACATCTGGGACGTTAAGGACATACGGGACAGTTGGGACGTCTGGGCCGTTAGGGACATATGGGACATTTAGGACGTCTGAGAGGTTAGGGACAAATGGAACATCTAGGACGCCTGGAACATTAGGGACATATAGGACATATGGGACATCTGGGACGTCTAAGACGTTAGGGTCATATGAGACATCTGGGACGTCTGGGACGTTAGGGACATATGGGACATCTGGGACGTCTGGGACATTAGGGACATATGGGACATATGGGACATCTGGGACGTGTGGGACGTTAGGGACATATGAAACATCTGGGACGTCTGGGACGTTAGGGACATATGGGACATCTAGCACGTCTGGGACGTCTGGGACGTTAGGGACATACGGGACAGCTGGGACGTGTCGGACGTTAGGGACATATGGGGCATTTAGGACGTCTGGGACGTTAGGGACATATGGAACACTTAGGACGTCTGGGACATTAGGGACATATGGGACATATGGGACATATGGGACGTCTAGGACGTCTGGGACGTTATGGACATATGGGACATCTAGGACGTCTGGGACATCTGGGACGTTAAGGACATACGGGACAGCTGGGACGTCTGGGACGTTAGGGACATATGGGACATTTAGGACGTCTGAGAGGTTAGGGAGAAATGGAACATCTAGGACGCCTGGAACATTAGGGACATATAGGACATATGGGACATCTGGGACGTCTGGGACGTTAGGGTCATATGAGACATCTGGGACATCTGGGACGTTAAAGACATATGGGACATCTAGGACGTCTGGGACGTCTGGGACGTTAAAGACATATCAAACATTTAGGACGCCTGGGACATTAGGGACATATGGGACATATGGGATATCTGAGACGTCTGGCACGTTAGGGACATATGTGACATCTGGGACGTCTGGCACGTTAAGGACATATGGGACATCTAGGACGTCTGGGACGTCTGGGACCTTAAGGACATATAAGACATCTAGGACGCCTGAGACGTTAGGGACATTTGGGACATCTGGGACGTTAAGGACATATGGGACAACTAGGACGTCTAGGACGTCTGGGACGTTAGAGACATATAGGACGTCTGGGACGTCTGGGACGTTAAGGACATATGGGACAACTAGGACGTCTAGGACGTCTGGGACGTTAGAGACATATAGGACATCTGGGACGTCTGGGACGTCTGGGACCTTAAGGACATATGAGACATCTAGGACGCCTGAGACGTTAATGACATATGGGACATCTGGGACGTTAAGGACATATGGGACAACTAGGACGTCTAGGACGTCTGGGACGTTAGAGACGTATAGGACGTCTGGGACGTCTGGGACGTTAGAGACATATAGGACGTCTGGGACGTCTGGGACGTTAAGGACATATGGGACAACTAAGACGTCTAGGACGTCTGGGACGTTAGAGACATATAGGACATCTGGGACGTCTGGGACGTCTGGGACCTTAAGGACATATGAGACATCTAGGACGCCTGAGACGTTAATGACATATGGGACATCTGGGACGTTAAGGACATATGGGACATCTAGGACGTCAGGGACGTCTGGGACGTTAAGGACATGTGGGACATCTAGGACGTCTGGGACGTCTGGGACGTTAAGGACATATGGGACATTTAGGACGCCTGGGACATTAGGGACATATGGGACATCTGGGACGCCTGGGACATTAGGGACATATATGACATATGGGACATCTTTGACGTCTGGGACGTCTGGGACGTTTGGGACGTATAGGACATCTAAGACGTCTGGGACGTTAAAGACACATGGGACATCTAGGACGTCAGGGACGTCTGGGACGTTAAGGACATATGGGGCATCTAGGACGTCTGGGACGTCTGGGACGTTAAGGACATATGGGACATTTAGGACGCCTGGGACATTAGGGACATATGGGACGTCTGGGACGTCTGCGACGTTAGGGACATATAGGACATCTAGGACGTCTGGAACGTTAAAGACATATGGGACATCTAGGACGTCTGGGACGTCTGGGACGTTATGGACATACGGGACAGCTGTTACGTCTGCGACGTTAGGGACATATGGGACATTTAGGACGTCTGGGACGTTAGGGACATTGGGAACATCTAGGACGTCTGGTACGTCTAGGACGTTAAGGACATATGGGACATTTAGGACGCCTGAAACATTAGGGACATATGGGACATATGGGACATCTGGGACGCCTGGGACATTAGGGACATATGGGCCATATGGGACATCTGGGACGTCTGGGACGGTAGGGACATATGGGACATCTGGGACGTTTGGGACGTTAAGGACATATGGGACATCTAGGACGTCTGGGACGTCTGGGACGTTAAGGATATATGGGACATTTAGGACGCCTGGGACATTAGGAACATATGGGACATATGGGACATGTGTGACGTCTGGGACGTTAAGGACATATGGGACATCTAGGACGTCTGGGACGTCTGGGACGTTAAGGACATATGGGACATTTAGGACGCCTGGGACATTAGGGACATATGGGACAAATGGGACATCTGGGACGCCTGGGGCATTAGGGACATATGGGACATATGGGACATCTGGGACGTCTGGGACGTTAGGGACATATGGGACATCTGGGACGTCTGAGACGTTAAGGACATATGGGACATGTAGGTCGTCTGAGACGTCTGGGACGTTAGGGACATACGGGACAGTTGGGACGTCAGGGACGTTAGGAACATATGGGACATTTAGAACATCTGGGACGTTAGGGACATATAGAACATCTAGGACGCCTGGGACATTAGGGACATATGGGACATATGGGACATCTGGGACGTTAGGGAAATATGGGACATTTGGGACGTCTGGGACGTTAAGGACATATGGGACATCTAGAACGTCTGGTACGTCTGGAAAGTTAAGGACATATGGGACATTTAGGACGCCTGGGTCATTAGAGACATATGGAACATATGGGACATCTGGGACGCCTGGTACATTAGGGACATATGGGACATCTGGGACGTCTGGGACGTTAGGGACATATGGGACATCTGGGACGTCTGAGACGTTAAGGACATATGGGACATGTAGGTCGTCTGAGACGTCTGGGACGTTAGGGACATACGGGACAGTTGGGACGTCTGGGACGTTAGGAACATATGGGACATTTAGAACATCTGGGACGTTAGGGACATATAGAACATCTAGGACGCCTGGGACATTAGGGACATATGGGACATATGGGACATCTGGGACGTTAGGGAAATATGGGACATTTGGGACGTCTGGGACGTTAAGGACATATGGGACATCTAGAACGTCTGGTACGTCTGGAAAGTTAAGGACATATGGGACATTTAGGACGCCTGGGTCATTAGGGACATATGGGACATATGGGACATCTGGGACGTCTCGGACGTCTGGGACGTTACGGACATACGGGACAGCTGGGACGTCTGGGACGTTAGGGACATATGGGACATTTAGGACGTCTTGGACGTTAGGGACATATGGGACATCTAGGACGTCTGGGACTTTAGAGACATATAGGACATCCGGGACGTCTAAGACGTTAAGGACATATGGGACATCTAGGACGTCTGGGACGTCTGGGACGTCTGGGACGTTAGGGACATATGGGACATCTGGGACGTCTGGGACGTTAAGGACATATGGGACATCTAGGACGTCTGGGACGTCTGGGACGTTAAAAACATATGGGACATTTAGGACGCCTGGGACATTAGGGACATATGGGGCATATGGGACATCTGGGACGTCTGGGACCTTAAGGACATATGAGACATCTGGGACGTCTGGGACGTTAAGGACATATGGGACATCTAGGACGTCTGGGACTTTAGAGACATATAGGACATCCGGGACGTCTGGGACGTTAAGGACATATGGGACATCTAGGACGTCTGGGACGTCTGGGCCGCTAGGGACATATAGGACATCTAGGACGTCTGGGACTTTAGGGACATATGGGACATCTAGGACGTCTAGGACGTCTGGACGTTAGGAACATAGGGGACAGCTGGGACGTCTGGGACGTTAGGGACATATGGGACATTTAGGACGTCTGGGACGTTAGGGACATATGGAACATCTAAGACGCCTGGGACATTAGGGACATATGGGACATCTGGGACGTCTAGGTCGTTAAGGACATATGGGACATCTAGGACGTCTGGGACGTCTAGGACGTTAAGGACATATGGGACATTTGGGACGCCTGGGACATTAGGGACATATGGGACACATGGGACGTCTGGTACGCCTGGGACCTTAGCGACATATGGGACATATGGGACATCAGTTACGTCTGGGACGTTAGAGACATATGGGATATCTGGTACGTCTGGGACGTTAAGGACAAATGGGACATCTAGGACGTTTGGAATGTTAGGGACATATTTAACATCTGGGACGTCTGAGACGTTAGGGACATATGGGACATTTAGGACGTCTGGGACGTTAGGGACATATGCAACATCTAGGACGCCTGGGACATTAGGGACATATGAGACATATGGAACATCTGCGACGTCTGGGACGTTAGGGACATATAGGACATCTAGGACGTCTGGGACGTTAGGGACATATGGGACATCTAGGACGTCTGGGACGTCTGGGAAGTTAGAAACATATGGGACATTTAGGACGTCTTGCACGTTAGGGACATATAGAATATCTAGGACGCCTGGGACATTAGGGACATATGGGACATATGGGACATCTGGCATGTCTGGGACGTTGGGGATATATGGGACATCTGGGACGTCTGGGACGTTAACGACATATGGGACACCTGGGACGTCTGGGACGTTAGGGACATATGGGGCATTTAGGACGCCTGGGACATTAGCGACATATGGGACATATGGGACATCTGGGACGCCTGGGACATTAGGGAGATATAAGACATTTGGGACATCTGGGACGTCTGGAACGTTAGGGACATATGGCACATCTGGGACGTCTGGGACGTTAAGGACATTTTTTTTTTTTTTTTTTTTTTAAATACATTTATTTTCAACATGTTCCATCATTACAATAAATGATACTACATGCTTTGGTAATTACATCGCTTAAGCATATTGTATTCTCTTATAGTTAATATTATTTACTTCTTATTTATACTAGGTCATCATTTTCTAACTCGATTATTATCTTATACTAGTGTAACTTAGATATGTGATATGTTAATATTTTCTGATAATGGTAATATTTAAATTATAACAATACATAATATGATCCTTCATAAACTGAATATAACTTATACTAATTCTGTTATTATCTTATACTAGTGTAACTTAAATACGTTCTCTGCTAATAGTTTCTATTAATGGTAATATCCACATTATAATAACTCAAAATCTAAACCTTCGATAAACTGAATGAAATTCTTAAGACGTTAAGGACATATGGGACATCTAGGACGTCTGGGACGTTAAGGACATATGGGACATCTGGGACGTCTGGGACGTTAGGGACATATGGGACATCTGGGACGTCTGAGACGTTAGGGACATACGGGACAGCTGAGACGTCTGGGACGTTAGGGATATATGGGACATTTAGGACGTCTGGGACGTCTGGGACGTTAAGAACATATGGGACATTTAGGACGCCTATGACATTAGGGACTTATGGGACATATGCGACATCTGCGACGTCTGGGACATTAAGGACATATAGAACATATGGGACATCTGGGACCTCTGGGACGTCTGGGACGTTAAGGACATATGGGACATCTAGGACGTCTGGAACGTCTGGGACGTTAAGGACATATGGGACATTTAGGACGCCTGGGACATTAGGGACATATGGGACATATGGGACATCTGGGACGCCTGGGACATTAGGGACATATATGACATATGGGACATCTGGGACGTCTGGAACGTCTGGGACGTTAGGGACATATAGGACATCTAAGACGTCTGGGACGTTAAAGACATATGGGACATCTAGGACGTCAGGGACGTCTGGGACGTTAGGAACATACGGGACAGCTGGGACGTCTGGGACGTTAGGGACATATGGGACATTTAGAACGTCTGGGACGTTAGGGACATATGGAACACTTAGGACGTCTGGGACATTAGGGACATATGGGACATATGGGGCATTTAGGACGTCTGGGACGTTAGGGACATATGGAACACTTAGGACGTCTGGGACATTAGGGACATATGGGACATATGGGACATATGGGACGTCTAGGACGTCTGGGACGTTATGGACATATGGGACATTTAGGACGCCTGGGTCATTAGGGACATATGGAACATATGGGACATCTGGGACGCCTGGTACATTAGGGACATATGGGACATATGGGACAGCTGGGACGTCTGGGACGTTAGGGACATATGGGACATTTAGAACGTCTGGGACGTTAGGGACATATGGAACACTTAGGACGTCTGGGACATTAGGGACATATGGGACATATGGGACATATGGGGCATTTAGGACGTCTGGGACGTTAGGGACATATGGAACACTTAGGACGTCTGGGACATTAGGGACATATGGGACATATGGGACATATGGGACGTCTAGGACGTCTGGGACGTTATGGACATATGGGACATTTAGGACGCCTGGGTCATTAGGGACATATGGAACATATGGGACATCTGGGACGCCTGGTACATAAGGGACATATGGGACATATGGGACATCTGGGACGTCTGGGACGTTAGGGACATATGGGACATCTGGGACGTCTGAGACGTTAAGGACATATGGGACATGTAGGTCGTCTGAGACGTCTGGGACGTTAGGGACATACGGGACAGTTGGGACGTCTGGGACGTTAGGAACATATGGGACATTTAGAACATCTGGGACGTTAGGGACATATAGAACATCTAGGACGCCTGGGACATTAGGGACATATGGGACATATGGGACATCTGGGACGTTAGGGAAATATGGGACATTTGGGACGTCTGGGACGTTAAGGACATATGGGACATCTAGAACGTCTGGTACGTCTGGAAAGTTAAGGACATATGGGACATTTAGGACGCCTGGGTCATTAGGGACATATGGGACATATGGGACATCTGGGACGTCTCGGACGTCTGGGACGTTACGGACATACGGGACAGCTGGGACGTCTGGGACGTTAGGGACATATGGGACATTTAGGACGTCTTGGACGTTAGGGACATATGGGACATCTAGGACGTCTGGGACTTTAGAGACATATAGGACATCCGGGACGTCTAAGACCTTAAGGACATATGGGACATCTAGGACGTCTGGGACGTCTGGGACGTCTGGGACGTTAGGGACATATGGGACATCTGGGACGTCTGGGACGTTAAGGACATATGGGACATCTAGGACGTCTGGGACGTCTGGGACGTTAAAAACATATGGGACATTTAGGACGCCTGGGACATTAGGGACATATGGGGCATATGGGACATCTGGGACGTATGGGACGTTAGGGACATATGGGACATCTGGGACGTCTGGGACCTTAAGGACATATGAGACATCTGGGACGTCTGGGACGTTAAGGACATATGGGACATCTAGGACGTCTGGGACTTTAGAGACATATAGGACATCCGGGACGTCTGGGACGTTAAGGACATATGGGACATCTAGGACGTCTGGGCCGTCTGGGCCGCTAGGGACATATAGGACATCTAGGACGTCTGGGACTTTAGGGACATATGGGACATCTAGGACGTCTAGGACGTCTGGACGTTAGGAACATAAGGGACAGCTGGGACGTCTGGGACGTTAGGGACATATGGGACATTTAGGACGTCTGGGACGTTAGGGACATATGGAACATCTAAGACGCCTGGGACATTAGGGACATATGGGACATCTGGGACGTCTAGGTCGTTAAGGACATATGGGACATCTAGGACGTCTGGGACGTCTAGGACGTTAAGGACATATGGGACATTTGGGACGCCTGGGACATTAGGGACATATGGGACAAATGGGACATCTGGTACGCCTGGGACCTTAGGGACATATGGGACATATGGGACATCAGTTACGTCTGGGACGTTAGAGACATATGGGATATCTGGTACGTCTGGGACGTTAAGGACAAATGGGACATCTAGGACGTTTGGAATGTTAGGGACATATTTAACATCTGGGACGTCTGAGACGTTAGGGACATATGGGACATTTAGGACGTCTGGGACGTTAGGGACATATGCAACATCTAGGACGCCTGGGACATTAGGGACATATGAGACATATGGAACATCTGCGACGTCTGGGACGTTAGGGACATATAGGACATCTAGGACGTCTGGGACGTTAGGGACATATGGGACATCTAGGACGTCTGGGACGTCTGGGAAGTTAGAAACATATGGGACATTTAGGACGTCTTGCACGTTAGGGACATATAGAATATCTAGGACGCCTGGGACATTAGGGACATATGGGACATATGGGACATCTGGCATGTCTGGGACGTTGGGGATATATGGGACATCTGGGACGTCTGGGACGTCTGGGCCGCTAGGGACATATAGGACATCTAGGACGTCTGGGACTTTAGGGACATATGGGACATCTAGGACGTCTAGGACGTCTGGACGTTAGGAACATAGGGGACAGCTGGGACGTCTGGGACGTTAGGGACATATGGGACATTTAGGACGTCTGGGACGTTAGGGACATATGGAACATCTAAGACGCCTGGGACATTAGGGACATATGGGACATCTGGGACGTCTAGGTCGTTAAGGACATATGGGACATCTAGGACGTCTGGGACGTCTAGGACGTTAAGGACATATGGGACATTTGGGACGCCTGGGACATTAGGGACATATGGGACACATGGGACGTCTGGTACGCCTGGGACCTTAGGGACATATGGGACATATGGGACATCAGTTACGTCTGGGACGTTAGAGACATATGGGATATCTGGTACGTCTGGGACGTTAAGGACAAATGGGACATCTAGGACGTTTGGAATGTTAGGGACATATTTAACATCTGGGACGTCTGAGACGTTAGGGACATATGGGACATTTAGGACGTCTGGGACGTTAGGGACATATGCAACATCTAGGACGCCTGGGACATTAGGGACATATGAGACATATGGAACATCTGCGACGTCTGGGACGTTAGGGACATATAGGACATCTAGGACGTCTGGGACGTTAGGGACATATGGGACATCTAGGACGTCTGGGACGTCTGG
Source organism: Agriotes lineatus (assembly GCA_940337035.1). Taxonomy (NCBI): domain Eukaryota; kingdom Metazoa; phylum Arthropoda; class Insecta; order Coleoptera; family Elateridae; genus Agriotes; species Agriotes lineatus. The sequence continues at coordinate 152,700 of CALNHX010000274.1, forward strand.
GAAGTTAGAAACATATGGGACATTTAGGACGTCTTGCACGTTAGGGACATATAGAATATCTAGGACGCCTGGGACATTAGGGACATATGGGACATATGGGACATCTGGCATGTCTGGGACGTTGGGGATATATGGGACATCTGGGACGTCTGGGACGTTAACGACATATGGGACACCTGGGACGTCTGGGACGTTAGGGACATATGGGGCATTTAGGACGCCTGGGACATTAGCGACATATGGGACATATGGGACATCTGGGACGCCTGGGACATTAGGGAGATATAAGACATTTGGGACATCTGGGACGTCTGGAACGTTAGGGACATATGGGACATCTGGGACGTCTGGGACGTTAAGGACATATGGGACATCTAGGACGTCTGGGACGTTAAGGACATATGGGACATCTGGGACGTCTGGGACGTTAGGGACATATGGGACATCTGGGACGTCTGAGACGTTAGGGACATACGGGACAGCTGAGACGTCTGGGACGTTAGGGATATATGGGACATTTAGGACGTCTGGGACGTCTGGGACGTTAAGAACATATGGGACATTTAGGACGCCTATGACATTAGGGACTTATGGGACATATGCGACATCTGCGACGTCTGGGACATTAAGGACATATAGAACATATGGGACATCTGGGACCTCTGGGACGTCTGGGACGTTAAGGACATATGGGACATCTAGGACGTCTGGAACGTCTGGGACGTTAAGGACATATGGGACATTTAGGACGCCTGGGACATTAGGGACATATGGGACATATGGGACATCTGGGACGCCTGGGACATTAGGGACATATATGACATATGGGACATCTGGGACGTCTGGAACGTCTGGGACGTTAGGGACATATAGGACATCTAAGACGTCTGGGACGTTAAAGACATATGGGACATCTAGGACGTCAGGGACGTCTGGGACGTTAGGAACATACGGGACAGCTGGGACGTCTGGGACGTTAGGGACATATGGGACATTTAGAACGTCTGGGACGTTAGGGACATATGGAACACTTAGGACGTCTGGGACATTAGGGACATATGGGACATATGGGGCATTTAGGACGTCTGGGACGTTAGGGACATATGGAACACTTAGGACGTCTGGGACATTAGGGACATATGGGACATATGGGACATATGGGACGTCTAGGACGTCTGGGACGTTATGGACATATGGGACATTTAGGACGCCTGGGTCATTAGGGACATATGGAACATATGGGACATCTGGGACGCCTGGTACATTAGGGACATATGGGACATATGGGACAGCTGGGACGTCTGGGACGTTAGGGACATATGGGACATTTAGAACGTCTGGGACGTTAGGGACATATGGAACACTTAGGACGTCTGGGACATTAGGGACATATGGGACATATGGGACATATGGGGCATTTAGGACGTCTGGGACGTTAGGGACATATGGAACACTTAGGACGTCTGGGACATTAGGGACATATGGGACATATGGGACATATGGGACGTCTAGGACGTCTGGGACGTTATGGACATATGGGACATTTAGGACGCCTGGGTCATTAGGGACATATGGAACATATGGGACATCTGGGACGCCTGGTACATTAGGGACATATGGGACATATGGGACATCTGGGACGTCTGGGACGTTAGGGACATATGGGACATCTGGGACGTCTGAGACGTTAAGGACATATGGGACATGTAGGTCGTCTGAGACGTCTGGGACGTTAGGGACATACGGGACAGTTGGGACGTCTGGGACGTTAGGAACATATGGGACATTTAGAACATCTGGGACGTTAGGGACATATAGAACATCTAGGACGCCTGGGACATTAGGGACATATGGGACATATGGGACATCTGGGACGTTAGGGAAATATGGGACATTTGGGACGTCTGGGACGTTAAGGACATATGGGACATCTAGAACGTCTGGTACGTCTGGAAAGTTAAGGACATATGGGACATTTAGGACGCCTGGGTCATTAGGGATATATGGGACATATGGGACATCTGGGAGGTCTCGGACGTCTGGGACGTTACGGACATACGGGACAGCTGGGACGTCTGGGACGTTAGGGACATATGGGACATTTAGGACGTCTTGGACGTTAGGGACATATGGGACATCTAGGACGTCTGGGACTTTAGAGACATATAGGACATCCGGGACGTCTAAGACGTTAAGGACATATGGGACATCTAGGACGTCTGGGACGTCTGGGACGTCTGGGACGTTAGGGACATATGGGACATCTGGGACGTCTGGGACGTTAAGGACATATGGGACATCTAGGACGTCTGGGACGTCTGGGACGTTAAAAACATATGGGACATTTAGGACGCCTGGGACATTAGGGACATATGGGGCATATGGGACATCTGGGACGTATGGGACGTTAGGGACATATGGGACATCTGGGACGTCTGGGACCTTAAGGACATATGAGACATCTGGGACGTCTGGGACGTTAAGGACATATGGGACATCTAGGACGTCTGGGACTTTAGAGACATATAGGACATCCGGGACGTCTGGGACGTTAAGGACATATGGGACATCTAGGACGTCTGGGACGTCTGGGCCGCTAGGGACATATAGGACATCTAGGACGTCTGGGACTTTAGGGACATATGGGACATCTAGGACGTCTAGGACGTCTGGACGTTAGGAACATAGGGGACAGCTGGGACGTCTGGGACGTTAGGGACATATGGGACATTTAGGACGTCTGGGACGTTAGGGACATATGGAACATCTAAGACGCCTGGGACATTAGGGACATATGGGACATCTGGGACGTCTAGGTCGTTAAGGACATATGGGACATCTAGGACGTCTGGGACGTCTAGGACGTTAAGGACATATGGGACATTTGGGACGCCTGGGACATTAGGGACATATGGGACAAATGGGACATCTGGTACGCCTGGGACCTTAGGGACATATGGGACATATGGGACATCAGTTACGTCTGGGACGTTAGAGACATATGGGATATCTGGTACGTCTGGGACGTTAAGGACAAATGGGACATCTAGGACGTTTGGAATGTTAGGGACATATTTAACATCTGGGACGTCTGAGACGTTAGGGACATATGGGACATTTAGGACGTCTGGGACGTTAGGGACATATGCAACATCTAGGACGCCTGGGACATTAGGGACATATGAGACATATGGAACATCTGCGACGTCTGGGACGTTAGGGACATATAGGACATCTAGGACGTCTGGGACGTTAGGGACATATGGGACATCTAGGACGTCTGGGACGTCTGGGAAGTTAGAAACATATGGGACATTTAGGACGTCTTGCACGTTAGGGACATATAGAATATCTAGAACGCCTGGGACATTAGGGACATATGGGACATATGGGACATCTGGCATGTCTGGGACGTTGGGGATATATGGGACATCTGGGACGTCTGGGACGTTAACGACATATGGGACACCTGGGACGTCTGGGACGTTAGGGACATATGGGGCATTTAGGACGCCTGGGACATTAGCGACATATGGGACATATGGGACATCTGGGACGCCTGGGACATTAGGGAGATATAAGACATTTGGGACATCTGGGACGTCTGGAACGTTAGGGACATATGGGACATCTGGGACGTCTGGGACGTTAAGGACATATGGGACATCTAGGACGTCTGGGACGTTAAGGACATATGGGACATCTGGGACGTCTGGGACGTTAGGGACATATGGGACATCTGGGACGTCTGAGACGTTAGGGACATACGGGACAGCTGAGACGTCTGGGACGTTAGGGATATATGGGACATTTAGGACGTCTGGGTCGTCTGGGACGTTAAGAACATATGGGACATTTAGGACGCCTATGACATTAGGGACTTATGGGACATATGCGACATCTGCGACGTCTGGGACATTAAGGACGTATAGAACATATGGGACATCTGGGACCTCTGGGACGTCTGGGACGTTAAGGACATATGGGACATCTAGGACGTCTGGAACGTCTGGGACGTTAAGGACATATGGGACATTTAGGACGCCTGGGACATTAGGGACATATGGGACATATGGGACATCTGGGACGCCTGGGACATTAGGGACATATATGACATATGGGACATCTGGGACGTCTGGAACGTCTGGGACGTTAGGGACATATAGGACATCTAAGACGTCTGGGACGTTAAAGACATATGGGACATCTAGGACGTCAGGGACGTCTGGGACGTTAAGGACATGTGGGACATCTAGGACGTCTGGGACGTCTGGGACGCTAAGGACATATGGGACATTTAGGACGCCTGGGATATTAGAAACATATGGGACATCTGGGACGCCTGGGACATTAGGGACATATATGACATATGGGACATCTGGGACGTCTGGGACGTCTGGGACGTTTGGGACGTATAGGACATCTAAGACGTCTGGGACGTTAAAGACACATGGGACATCTAGGACGTCAGGGACGTCTGGGACGTTAAGGACATATGGGGCATCTAGGACGTCTGGGACGTCTGGGACGATAAGGACATATGGGACATTTAGGACGCCTGGGACATTAGGGACATATGGGACGTCTGCGACGTCTGCGACGTTAGGGACATATAGGACATCTAGGGCGTCTGGAACGTTAAAGACATATGGGACATCTAGGACGTCTGGGACGTCTGGGACGTTAAGGACATACGGGACAGCTGTTACGTCTGCGACGTTAGGGACATATGGGACATTTAGGACGTCTGGGACGTTAGGGACATTGGGAACATCTAGGACGTCTGGTACGTCTGGGACGTTAAGGCCATATGGGACATTTAGGACGCCTGGAACATTAGGGACATATGGGACATATGGGACATCTGGGACGCCTGGGACATTAGGGACATATGGGCCATATGGGACATCTGGGACGTCTGGGACGGTAGGGACATATGGGACATCTGGGACGTTTGGGACGTTAAGGACATATGGGACATCTAGGACGTCTGGAACGTCTGGGACGTTAAGGATATATGGGACATTTAGGACGCCTGGGACATTAGGAACATATGGGACATATGGGACATCTGTGACGTCTGGGACGTTAAGGACATATGGGACATCTAGGACGTCTGGGACGTCTGGGACGTTAAGGACATATGGGACATTTAGGACGCCTGGGACATTAGGGACATATGGGACAAATGGGACATCTGGGACGCCTGGGACATTAGGGACATATGGGACATATGGGACATCTGGGATATCTGGGACGTTAGGGACATATGGGACATCTGGGACGTCTGAGACGTTAAGGACATATGGGACATGTAGGTCGTCTGAGACGTCTGGGACGTTAGGGACATACGGGACAGTTGGGACGTCTGGGACGTTAGGAACATATTGGACATTTAGAACATCTGGGACGTTAGGGACATATAGAACATCTAGGACGCCTGGGACATTAGGGACATATGGGACATCTGGGACGTTAGGGAAATATGGGACATTTGGGACGTCTGGGACGTTAAGGACATATGGGACATCTAGAACGTCTGGTACGTCTGGAAAGTTAAGGACATATGGGACATTTAGGACGCCTGGGTCATTAGGGACATATGGAACATATGGGACATCTGGGACGCCTGGTACATTAGGGACATATGGGACATATGGGACATCTGGGACGTCTCGGACGTCTGGGACGTTACGGACATACGGGACAGCTGGGACGTCTGGGACGTTAGGGACATATGGGACATTTAGGACGTCTTGGACGTTAGGGACATATGAAACATCTAGGACGCCTGGGACATTAGGGTCGTATAGGACATATGGGACATCTGGGACGTCTGGGGCGTTAGGGTCATATGAGACATCTGGGACGTCTGGGACGTTAAGAACATATGGGACATCTAAGACGTCTGGGACGTCTGGGACGTTAAAAACATATGGGACATTTAGGACGACTGGGACATTAGGGACATATGGGACATATGGGACATCTGGGACGTCTGGGACGTTAGGGACATATGGGACATCTGGGACGTCTGGGACGTTAAGGACATATGGGACATCTAGGACGTCTGGGACGTCTGGGACCTTAAGGACATATGAGACATCTGGGACGTCTGGGACGTTAAGGACATATGAGACATCTAGGACGTCTGGGACTTTAGAGACATATAGGACATCTGGGACGTCTGGGACGTTAAGGACATATGGGACATCTAGGACGTCTGGGACGTCTGGGCCGCTAGGGACATATAGGACATCTAGGACGTCTGGGACGTTAGGGACAGATGGGACATCTAGGACGTCTAGGACGTCTGGGACGTTAGGAACATACGGGACAGCTGGGACGTCTGGGACGTTAGCGACATATGGGACATTTAGAACGTCTGGGACGTTAGGGACATATGGAACACTTAGGACGTCTGGGACATTAGGGACATATGGGACATATGGGACATATGGGGCATTTAGGACGTCTGGGACGTTAGGGACATATGGAACACTTAGGACGTCTGGGACATTAGGGACATATGGGACATATGGGACATATGGGACGTCTAGGACGTCTGGGACGTTATGGACATATGGGACATCTAGGACGTCTTTGACATCTGGGACGTTAAGGACATACGGGACAGTTGGGACGTCTGGGCCGTTAGGGACATATGGGACATTTAGGACGTCTGAGAGGTTAGGGACAAATGGAACATCTAGGACGCCTGGAACATTAGGGACATATAGGATATATGGGACATCTGGGACGTCTAAGACGTTAGGGTCATATGAGACATCTGGGACGTCTGGGACGTTAGGGACATATGGGACATCTGGAACGTCTGGGACATTAGGGACATATGGGACATATGGGACATCTGGGACGTGTGGGACGTTAGGGACATATGAAACATCTGGGACGTCTGGGACGTTAGGGACATATGGGACATCTAGCACGTCTGGGACGTCTGGGACGTTAGGGACACACGGGACAGCTGGGACGTGTCGGACGTTAGGGACATATGGGGCATTTAGGACGTCTGGGACGTTAGGGACATATGAAACACTTAGGACGTCTGGGACATTAGGGACATATGGGACATATGGGACATATGGGACGTCTAGGACGTCTGGGACGTTATGGACATATGGGACATCTAGGACGTCTGGGACATCTGGGACGTTAAGGACATACGGGACAGCTGGGACGTCTGGGACGTTAGGGACATATGGGACATTTAGGACGTCTGAGAGGTTAGGGACAAATGGAACATCTAGGACGCCTGGAACATTAGGGACATATAGGACATATGGGACATCTGGGACGTCTGGGACGTTAGGGTCATATGAGACATCTGGGACATCTGGGACGTTAAGGACATATGGGACATCTAGGACGTCTGGGACGTCTGGGACGTTAAAGATATATCAAACATTTAGGACGCCTGGGACATTAGGGACATATGGGACATATGGGATATCTGAGACGTCTGGCACGTTAGGGACATATGTGACATCTGGGACGTCTGGGACGTTAAGGACATATGGGACATCTAGGACGTCTGGGACGTCTGGGACCTTAAGGACATATAAGACATCTAGGACGCCTGAGACGTTAGGGACATTTGGGACATCTGGGACGTTAAGGACATATGGGACATCTAGGACGTCTGGGACGTCTGGGACGTTAAGGATATATGGGACATTTAGGACGCCTGGGACATTAGGAACATATGGGACATATGGGACATCTGTGACGTCTGGGACGTTAAGGACATATGGGACATCTAGGACGTCTGGGACGTCTGGGACGTTAAGGACATATGGGACATTTAGGACGCCTGGGACATTAGGGACATATGGGACAAATGGGACATCTGGGACGCCTGGGACATTAGGGACATATGGGACATATGGGACATCTGGGACATCTGGGACGTTAGGGACATATGGGACATCTGGGACGTCTGAGACGTTAAGGACATATGGGACATGTAGGTTGCCTGAGACGTCTGGGACGTTAGGGACATACGGGACAGTTGGGACGTCTGGGACGTTAGGAACATATGGGACATTTAGAACATCTGGGACGTTAGGGACATATAGAGCATCTAGGACGCCTGGGACATTAGGGACATATGGGACATATGGGACATCTGGGACGTTAGGGAAATATGGGACATTTGGGACGTCTGGGACGTTAAGGACATATGGGACATCTAGAACGTCTGGTACGTCTGGAAAGTTAAGGACATATGGGACATTTAGGACGCCTGGGTCATTAGGGACATATGGAACATATGGGACATCTGGGACGCCTGGTACATTAGGGACATATGGGACATATGGGACATCTGGGACGTCTCGGACGTCTGGGACGTTACGGACATACGGGACAGCTGGGACGTCTGGGACGTTAGGGACATATGGGACATTTAGGACGTCTTGGACGTTAGGGACATATGAAACATCTAGGACGCCTGGGACATTAGGGTCGTATAGGACATATGGGACATCTGGGACGTCTGGGGCGTTAGGGTCATATGAAACATCTGGGACGTCTGGGACGTTAAGAACATATGGGACATCTAAGACGTCTGGGACGTCTGGGACGTTAAAAACATATGGGACATTTAGGACGCCTGGGACATTAGGACATATGGGACATATGGGACATCTGGGACGTCTGGGACGTTAGGGACATATGGGACATCTGGGACGTCTGGGACGTTAAGGACATATGGGACATCTAGGACGTCTGGGACGTCTGGGACCTTAAGGACATATGAGACATCTGGGACGTCTGGGACGTTAAGGACATATGAGACATCTAGGACGTCTGGGACTTTAGAGACATATAGGACATCTGGGACGTCTGGGACGTTAAGGACATATGGGACATCTAGGACGTCTGGGACGTCTGGGCCGCTAGGGACATATAGGACATCTAGGACGTCTGGGACGTTAGGGACAGATGGGACATCTAGGACGTCTAGGACGTCTGGGACGTTAGGAACATACGGGACAGCTGGGACGTCTGGGACGTTAGGGACATATGGGACATTTAGAACGTCTGGGACGTTAGGGACATATGGAACACTTAGGACGTCTGGGACATTAGGGACATATGGGACATATGGGACATATGGGGCATTTAGGACGTCTGGGACGTTAGGGACATATGGAACACTTAGGACGTCTGGGACATTAGGGACATATGGGACATATGGGACATATGGGACGTCTAGGACGTCTGGGACGTTATGGACATATGGGACATCTAGGACGTCTTTGACATCTGGGACGTTAAGGACATACGGGACAGTTGGGACGTCTGGGCCGTTAGGGACATATGGGACATTTAGGACGTCTGAGAGGTTAGGGACAAATGGAACATCTAGGACGCCTGGAACATTAGGGACATATAGGACATATGGGACATCTGGGACGTCTAAGACGTTAGGGTCATATGAGACATCTGGGACGTCTGGGACGTTAGGGACATATGGGACATCTGGGACGTCTGGGACATTAGGGACATATGGGACATATGGGACATCTGGGACGTGTGGAGCGTTAGGGACATATGAAACATCTGGGACGTCTGGGACGTTAGGGACATATGGGACATCTAGCACGTCTGGACGTCTGGGACGTTAGGGACATACGGGACAGCTGGGACGTGTCGGACGTTAGGGACATATGGGGGCATTTAGGACCACTGGGACGTTAGGGACATATAGAACACTTAGGACGTCTGGGACATTAGGGACATATGGGACATATGGGACATATAAGACGTCTAGGACGTCTGGGACGTTATGGACATATGGGACATCTAGGACGTCTGGGACATCTGGGACGTTAAGGACATACGGGACAGCTGGGACGTCTGGGACGTTAGGGACATATGGGACATTTAGGACGTCTGAGAGGTTAGGGACAAATGGAACATCTAGGACGCCTGGAACATTAGGGACATATAGGACATATGGGACATCTGGGACGTCTGGGACGTTAGGGTCATATGAGACATCTGGGACATCTGGGACGTTAAGGACATATGGGACATCTAGGACGTCTGGGACGTCTGGGACGTTAAAGACATATCAAACATTTAGGACGCCTGGGACATTAGGGACATATGGGACATATGGGATATCTGAGACGTCTGGCACGTTAGGGACATATGTGACATCTGGACGTCTGGGACGTTAAGGACATATGGGACATCTAGGACGTCTGGGACGTCTGGGGACCTTAAGGACATATAAGACATCTAGGACGCCTGAGACGTTAGGGACATTTGGGACATCTGGGACGTTAAGGACATATGGGACAACTAGGACGTCTAGGACGTCTGGGACGTTAGAGACATATAGGACGTCTGGGACGTCTGGGACGTTAAGGACATATGGGACAACTAGGACGTCTAGGACGTCTGGGACGTTAGAGACATATAGGACATCTGGGACGTCTGGGACGTCTGGGACCTTAAGGACATATGAGACATCTAGGACGCCTGAGACGTTAATGACATATGGGACATCTGGGACGTTAAGGACATATGGGACAACTAGGACGTCTAGGACGTCTGGGACGTTAGAGACGTATAGGACGTCTGGGACGTCTGGGACGCTAGCGACATATAGGACATCTAGGACGTCTGGGACGTTAGGGACATATTGAACATCTAGGACGTCTAGGACGTCTGGGACGTTAGGAACATACGAGACAGCTGGGACGTCTGGGACGTTAGGGACATATGGGACATTTAGGACGTCTGGACGTTAGGGACATACGGGACAGCTGAACGTCTGGGACGTTAGGGACATATGGGACATTTTAGGACGTCTGGGACGTGTGGGACGTTAAGGAAATATGGGACATTTAGGACGCCTGGGACATTAGGGACATATAGGACATATGGGACATCTGGGACGTCTGGGACGTTAGGGACATATGGGACATCTGGGACGTCTGGGACGTTAAGGACATATGGGACATCTAGGACGTCTGGGACGTCTGGGAAGTTAAGGACATATGGGACATTTAGGACTCCTGGGACATTAGGGGACATATGGGACATATGGGACATCTGAAGCGTCTGGTAGGTTAAGGACATATGGGACATCTAGGACGTCTGGGACGTCTAGGACGTTAAGGACATATGGGACATTTAGGGACGTCTGGGACATTAGGAACATATGGAACATATGGGACATCTGGGACGCCTGGTACATTAGGGACATATGGGACATAAGGGACATCTGGGACGTCTCGGACGTCTGGGACGTTACGGACATACGGGACAGCTGGGACGTCTGGGACGTTAGGGACATATGGGACATTTAGGACGTCTTGGACGTTAGGGACATATGAAACATCTAGGACGCCTGGGACATTAGGGTCGTATAGGACATATGGGACATCTGGGACGTCTGGGGCGTTAGGGTCGTATGAGACATCTGGGACGTCTGGGACGTTAAGAACATATGGGACATCTAAGACGTCTGGGACGTCTGGGACGTTAAAAACATATGGGACATTTAGGACGCCTGGGACATTAGGGACATATGGGACATATGGGACATCTGGGACGTCTGGGACGTTAGGGACATATGGGACATCTGGGACGTCTGGGACGTTAAGGACATATGGGACATCTAGGACGTCTGGGACGTCTGGGACCTTAAGGACATATGAGACATCTGGGACGTCTGGGACGTTAAGGACATATGAGACATCTAGGACGTCTGGGACTTTAGAGACATATAGGACATCTGGGACGTCTGGGACGTTAAGGACATATGGGACATCTAGGACGTCTGGGGACGTCTGGGCCGCTAGGGACATATAGGACATCTAGGACGTCTGGGACGTTAGGGACATATGGGACATCTAGGACGTCTAGGACGTCTGGGACGTTAGGAACATACGGGACAGCTGGGACGTCTGGGACGTTAGGGACATATGGGACATTTAGAACGTCTGGGACGTTAGGGACATATGGAACATCTAAGACGCCTGGGACGTTAGGGACATATGGGACATCTGGGACGTCTAGGACGTTAAGGACATATGGGCCATCTAGGACGTCTGGAACGTCTAGGACGTTAAGGACATATGGGACATTTGGGACGCCTGGGACATTAGGGATATATGTGACATATGGGACATCTAGGACGCCTGGGACATTAGGGACATATGGGACATATGGGACATCTAGGACGTCTGGGACGTTAAGGACATATGGGACATTTAGGACGCCTGGGCCATTAGGGACATATGGGATATCTGGGACGTCTGAGACGTTAAGGACATATGGGACATCTAGGACGTCTGGGACATCTGGGACGTTAAGGACATACGGGACAGCTGAACGTCTGGGACGCTAGGGACATATGGAACATCTAGGACGCCTGGGACATTAGGGACATATGGGACATATGGGACATCTGGGGACGTCTGGGACGTTAGGAACATATGGGACATCTGGGACGTCTGAGACGTTAGGGACATACGGGACAGCTGAGACGTCTGGGACGTTAGGGATATATGGGACATTTAGGTCGTCTGGGACGTCTGGGACGTTAAGGACATATGGGACATTTAGGACGCCTGGGACATTAGGGACTTATGGGACATATGCGACATCTGCGACGTCTGGGACATTAAGGACATATAGAACATATGGGACATCTGGGACCTCTGGGACGTCTGGGACGTTAAGGACATATGGGACATCTAGGACGTCTGGAACGTCTGGGACGTTAAGGACATATGGGACATTTAGGACGCCTGGGACATTAGGGACATATGGGACATCTGGGACGCCTGGGACATTAGGGACATATATGACATATGGGACATCTGGGACGTCTGGAACGTCTGGGACGTTAGGGACATATAGGACATCTAAGACGTCTGGGACGTTAAAGACATATGGGACATCTAGGACGTCAGGGACGTCTGGAACGTTAAGGACATGTGGGACATCTAGGACGTCTGGGACGTCTGGGACGTTAAGGACATATGGGACATTTAGGACGCCTGGGACATTAGAAACATATGGGACATCTGGGACGCCTGGGACATTAGGGACATATATGACATATGGGACATCTGGGACGTCTGGGACGTCTGGGACGTTTGGGACGTATAGGACATCTAAGACGTCTGGGACGTTAAAGACACATGGGACATCTAGGACGTCAGGGACGTCTGGGACGTTAAGGACATATGGGGCATCTAGGACGTCTGGGACGTCTGGGACGTTAAGGACATATGGGACATTTAGGACGCCTGGGACATTAGGGACATATGGGACGTCTGCGACGTCTGCGACGTTAGGGACATATAGGACATCTAGGACGTCTGGAACGTTAAAGACATATGGGACATCTAGGACGGCTGGGACGTCTGGGACGTTAAGGACATACGGGACAGCTGTTACGTCTGCGACGTTAGGGACATATGGGACATTTAGGACGTCTGGGACGTTAGGGACATTGGGAACATCTAGGACGTCTGGTACGTCTGGGACGTTAAGGACATATGGGACATTTAGGACGCCTGGAACATTAGGGACATATGGGACATATGGGACATCTGGGACGCCTGGGACATTAGGGACATATGGGCCATATGGGACATCTGGGACGTCTGGGACGGTAGGGACATATGGGACATCTGGGACGTTTGGGACGTTAAGGACATATGGGACATCTAGGACGTCTGGGACGTCTGGGACGTTAAGGATATATGGGACATTTAGGACGCCTGGGACATTAGGAACATATGGGACATATGGGACATCTGTGACGTCTGGGACGTTAAGGACATATGGGACATCTAGGACGTCTGGGACGTCTGGGACGTTAAGGACATATGGGACATTTAGGACGCCTGGGACATTAGGGACATATGGGACAAATGGGACATCTGGGACGCCTGGGACATTAGGGACATATGGGACATATGGGACATCTGGGACATCTGGGACGTTAGGGACATATGGGACATCTGGGACGTCTGAGACGTTAAGGACATATGGGACATGTAGGTCGTCTGAGACGTCTGGGACGTTAGGGACATACGGGACAGTTGGGACGTCTGGGACGTTAGGAACACATGGGACATTTAGAACATCTGGGACGTTAGGGACATATAGAACATCTAGGACGCCTGGGACATTAGGGACATATGGGACATATGGGACATCTGGGACGTTAGGGAAATATGGGACATTTGGGACGTCTGGGACGTTAAGGACATATGGGACATCTAGAACGTCTGGTACGTCTGGAAAGTTAAGGACATATGGGACATTTAGGACGCCTGGGTCATTAGGGACATATGGAACATATGGGACATCTGGGACGCCTGGTACATTAGGGACATATGGGACATATGGGACATCTGGGACGTCTCGGACGTCTGGGACGTTACGGACATACGGGACAGCTGGGACGTCTGGGACGTTAGGGACATATGGGACATTTAGGACGTCTTGGACGTTAGGGACATATGAAACATCTAGGACGCCTGGGACATTAGGGTCGTATAGGACATATGGGACATCTGGGACGTCTGGGGCGTTAGGGTCATATGAGACATCTGGGACGTCTGGGACGTTAAGAACATATGGGACATCTAAGACGTCAGGGACGTCTGGGACGTTAAAAACATATGGGTCATTTAGGACGCCTGGGACATTAGGGACATATGGGACATATGGGACATCTGGGACGTCTGGGACGTTAGGGACATATGGGACATCTGGGACGTCTGGGACGTTAAGGACATATGGGACATCTAGGACGTCTGGGACGTCTGGGACCTTAAGGACATATGAGACATCTGGGACGTCTGGGACGTTAAGGACATATGAGACATCTAGGACGTCTGGGACTTTAGAGACATATAGGACATCTGGGACGTCTGGGACGTTAAGGACATATGGGACATCTAGGACGTCTGGGACGTCTGGGCCGCTAGGGACATATAGGACATCTAGGACGTCTGGGACGTTAGGGACATATGGGACATCTAGGACGTCTAGGACGTCTGGGACATATGGAACACTTAGGACGTCTGGGACATTAGGGACATATGGGACATATGGGACATATGGGGCATTTAGGACGTCTGGGACGTTAGGGACATATGGAACACTTAGGACGTCTGGGACATTAGGGACATATGGGACATATGGGACATATGGGACATATGGGACGTCTAGGACGTCTGGGACGTTATGGACATATGGGACATCTAGGACGTCTTTGACATCTGGGACGTTAAGGACATACGGGACAGTTGGGACGTCTGGGCCGTTAGGGACATATGGGACATTTAGGACGTCTGAGAGGTTAGGGACAAATGGAACATCTAGGACGCCTGGAACATTAGGTACATATAGGACATATGGGACATCTGGGACGTCTAAGACGTTAGGGTCATATGAGACATCTGGGACGTCTGGGACGTTAGGGACATATGGGACATCTGGGACGTCTGGGACATTAGGGACATATGGGACAAATGAGACATCTGGGACGTGTGGGACGTTAGGGACATATGAAACATCTGGGACGTCTGGGACGTTAGGGACATACGGGACAGCTGGGACGTGTCGGACGTTAGGGACATATGGGGCATTTAGGACGTCTGGGACGTTAGGGACATATGGAACACTTAGGACGTCTGGGACATTAGGGACATATGGGACATATGGGACATATGGGACGTCTAGGACGTCTGGGACGTTATGGACATATGGGACATCTAGGACGCCTGGGACATCTGGGACGTTAAGGACATGCGGGACAGCTGGGACGTCTGGGACGTTAGGGACATATGGGACATTTAGGACGTCTGAGAGGTTAGGGACAAATGGAACATCTAGGACGCCTGGAACATTAGGGACATATAGGACATATGGGACATCTGGGACGTCTGGGACGTTAGGGTCATATGAGACATCTGGGACATCTGGGACGTTAAGGACATATGGGACATCTAGGACGTCTGGGACGTCTGGGACCTTAAGGACATATAAGACATCTAGGACGCCTGAGACGTTAGGGACATTTGGGACATCTGGGACGTTAAGGACATATGGGACAACTAGGACGTCTAGGACGTCTGGGACGTTAGAGATATATAGGACGTCTGGGACGTCTGGGACGTTAAGGACATATGGGACATCTAGGACGTCTGGGACGTCTGGGCCGCTAGGGACATATAGGACATCTAGGACGTCTGGGACGTTAGGGACATATGGGACATCTAGGACGTCTAGGACGTCTGGGACATATGGAACACTTAGGACGTCTGGGACATTAGGGACATATGGGACATATGGGACATATGGGGCATTTAGGACGTCTGGGACGTTAGGGACATATGGAACACTTAGGACGTCTGGGACATTAGGGACATATGGGACATACGGGACATATGGGACATATGGGACGTCTAGGACGTCTGGGACGTTATGGACATATGGGACATCTAGGACGTCTTTGACATCTGGGACGTTAAGGACATACGGGACAGTTGGGACGTCTGGGCCGTTAGGGACATATGGGACATTTAGGACGTCTGAGAGGTTAGGGACAAATGGAACATCTAGGACGCCTGGAACATTAGGGACATATAGGACATATGGGACATCTGGGACGTCTAAGACGTTAGGGTCATATGAGACATCTGGGACGTCTGGGACGTTAGGGACATATGGGACATCTGGGACGTCTGGGACATTAGGGACATATGGGACAAATGAGACATCTGGGACGTGTGGGACGTTAGGGACATATGAAACATCTGGGACGTCTGGGACGTTAAGGATATATGGGACATCTAGGACGTCTGGGACGTTAGGAACATATGAGACATCTGGGACGTCTGGGACGTTAAGGATATATGGGACATCTAGGACGTCTGGGACGTGTGGGAAGTTAAGGAAATATGGGACATTTAGGACGCCTGGGACATTAGGGACATATAGGACATATGGGACATCTGGGACGTCTGGGACGTTAGGGACATATGGGACATCTGGGACGTCTGGGACGTTAAGGACATATGGGACATCTAGGACGTCTGGGACGTCTGGGAAGTTAAGGACATATGGGACATTTAGGACTCCTGGGACATTAGGGACATATGGGACATATGGGACATCTGAAGCGTCTGGTAGGTTAAGGACATATGGGACATCTAGGACGTCTGGGACGTCTAGGACGTTAAGGACCTATGGGACATTTAGGACGTCTGGGACATTAGGAACATATGGAACATATGGGACATCTGGGACGCCTGGGACATTAGAAATATATGGGACATATGGAACATCTGGGACGTCTGGGACGTTAGGGACATATGGGACATTCGGGATGTCTAGGACGTTAAGGACATATGGGACATCTAGGACGTCTGGGACGTCTGGGACGTTAAGGACGTATGGGACATCTGGGACGTCTGGGACGTTAAGGACATATGGGACATCTAGGACGTCTGGGACGTCTGGGAAGTTAAGGACATATGGGACATCTAGGACGTCTGGGACGTCTGGGACGTTAGGGACATATGGGACATCTGGGACGTCTGGGACGTTAAGGACATATGGGACATCTAGGACGTCTGGGACGTCTGGGAAGTTAAGGACATATGGGACATTTAGGACTCCTGGGACATTAGGGACATATGGGACATATGGGACATCTGAAGCGTCTGGTAGGTTAAGGACATATGGGACATCTAGGACGTCTGGGACGTCTAGGACGTTAAGGACCTATGGGACATTTAGGACGTCTGGGACATTAGGAACATATGGAACATATGGGACATCTGGGACGCCTGGGACATTAGAAATATATGGGACATATGGAACATCTGGGACGTCTGGGACGTTAGGGACATATGGGACATTCGGGATGTCTAGGACGTTAAGGACATATGGGACATCTGGGACCTCTGGGTCGTTAGGGACATATGGGGCATCTAGGACGTCTAGTACGTTAGGGACATATGGGACATCTGGGACGTCTGGGACGTTAGGGACATATGGGACATCTGGGACGTCTGGGACATTAGGGACATATGGGACATATGGGACATCTGGGACGTCTGGGACGTTAGAGACATATGAAACATCTGGGACGTCTGGGACGTTAGGGACATATGGGACATCTAGGACGTCTGGGACGTCTGGGACGTTAGGGACATACGGGACAGCTGGGACGTGTCGGACGTTAGGGACATATGGGGCATTTAGGACGTCTGGGACGTTAGGGACATATGGAACACTTAGGACGTCTGGGACATTAAGGACATATGGGACATATGGGACATATGGGACGTCTAGGACGTCTGGGACGTTATGGACATATGGGACATCTAGGACGTCTTTGACATCTGGGACGTTAAGGACATACGGGACAGTTGGGACGTCTGGGCCGTTAGGGAGATATGGGACATTTAGGACGTCTGAGAGGTTAGGGACAAATGGAACATCTAGAACGTCTGGTACGTCTGGAAAGTTAAGGACATATGGGACATTTAGGACGCCTGGGTCATTAGGGACATATGGAACATATGGGACATCTGGGACGCCTGGTACATTAGGGACATATGGGACATATGGGACATCTGGGACGTCTCGGACGTCTGGGACGTTACGGACATACGGGACAGCTGGGACGTCTGGGACGTTAGGGACATATGGGACATTTAGGACGTCTTGGACGTTAGGGACATATGAAACATCTAGGACGCCTGGGACATTAGGGTCGTATAGGACATATGGGACATCTGGGACGTCTGGGGCGTTAGGGTCATATGAGACATCTGGGACGTCTGGGACGTTAAGAACATATGGGACATCTAAGACGTCAGGGACGTCTGGGACGTTAAAAACATATGGGACATTTAGGACGCCTGGGACATTAGGGACATATGGGACATCTGGGACGTCTGGGACGTTAGGGACATATGGGACATCTGGGACGTCTGGGACGTTAAGGACATATGGGACATCTAGGACGTCTGGGACGTCTGGGACCTTAAGGACATATGAGACATCTGGGACGTCTGGGACGTTAAGGACATATGAGACATCTAGGACGTCTGGGACTTTAGAGACATATAGGACATCTGGGACGTCTGGGACGTTAAGGACATATGGGACATCTAGGACGTCTGGGACGTCTGGGCCGCTAGGGACATATAGGACATCTAGGACGTCTGGGACGTTAGGGACATATGGGACATCTAGGACGTCTAGGACGTCTGGGACATATGGAACACTTAGGACGTCTGGGACATTAGGGACATATGGGACATATGGGACATATGGGGCATTTAGGACGTCTGGGACGTTAGGGACATATGGAACACTTAGGACGTCTGGGACATTAGGGACATATGGGACATATGGGACATATGGGACATATGGGACGTCTAGGACGTCTGGGACGTTATGGACATATGGGACATCTAGGACGTCTTTGACATCTGGGACGTTAAGGACATACGGGACAGTTGGGACGTCTGGGCCGTTAGGGACATATGGGACATTTAGGACGTCTGCGAGGTTAGGGACAAATGGAACATCTAGGACGCCTGGAACATTAGGGACATATAGGACATATGGGACATCTGGGACGTCTAAGACGTTAGGGTCATATGAGACATCTGGGACGTCTGGGACGTTAGGGACATATGGGACATCTGGGACGTCTGGGACATTAGGGACATATGAGACAAATGAGACATCTGGGACGTGTGGGACGTTAGGGACATATGAAACATCTGGGACGTCTGGGACGTTAGGGAGATACGGGACAGCTGGGACGTGTCGGACGTTAGGGACATATGGGGCATTTAGGACGTCTGGGACGTTAGGGACATATGGAACACTTAGGACGTCTGGGACATTAGGGACATATGGGACATATGGGACATATGGGACGTCTAGGACGTCTGGGACGTTATGGACATATGGGACATCTAGGACGTCTGGGACATCTGGGACGTTAAGGACATACGGGACAGCTGGGACGTCTGGGACGTTAGGGACATATGGGACATTTAGGACGTCTGAGAGGTTAGGGACAAATGGAACATGTAGGACGCCTGGAACATTAGGGACATATAGGACATATGGGACAGCTGGGACGTCTGGGACGTTAGGGTCATATGAGACATCTGGGACATCTGGGACGTTAAGGACATATGGGACATCTAGGACGTCTGGGACGTCTGGGACGTTAAAGACATATCAAACATTTAGGACGCCTGGGACATTAGGGACATATGGGAGATATGGGATATCTGAGACGTCTGGCACGTTAGGGACATATGTGACATCTGGGACGTCTGGGACGTTAAGGACATATGGGACATCTAGGACGTCTGGGACGTCTGGGACCTTAAGGACATATAAGACATCTAGGACGCCTGAGACGTTAGGGACATTTGGGACATCTGGGACGTTAAGGACATATGGGACAACTAGGACGTCTAGGACGTCTGGGACGTTAGAGACATATAGGACGTCTGGGACGTCTGGGACGTTAAGGACATATGGGACAACTAGGACGTCTAGGACGTCTGGGACGTTAGAGACATATAGGACATCTGGGACGTCTGGGACGTCTGGGACCTTAAGGACATATGAGACATCTAGGACGCCTGAGACGTTAATGACATATGGGACATCTGGGACGTTAAGGACATATGGGACAACTAGGACGTCTAGGACGTCTGGGACGTTAGAGACGTATAGGACGTCTGGGACGTCTGGGACGTTAGCGACATATAGGACATCTAGGACGTCTGGGACGTTAGGGACATATTGAACATCTAGGACGTCTAGGACGTCTGGGACGTTAGGAACATACGAGACAGCTGGGACGTCTGGGACGTTAGGGACATATGGGACATTTAGGACGTCTGGGACGTTAGGGACATACGGGACAGCTGAACGTCTGGGACGTTAGGGACATATGGGACATTTAGGACGTCTGGGACGCTAGGGACATATGGAACATCTAGGACGCCTGGGACATTATGACATATGGGACATATGGGACATCTGGGACGTCTGGGACGTTAGGAACATATGGGACATCTGGGACGTCTGGGACGTTAAGGATATATGGGACATCTAGGACGTCTGGGACGTGTGGGACGTTAAGGAAATATGGGACATTTAGGACGCCTGGGACATTAGGGACATATAGGACATATGGGACATCTGGGACGTCTGGGACGTTAGGGACATATGGGACATCTGGGACGTCTGGGACGTTAAGGACATATGGGACATCTAGGACGTCTGGGACGTCTGGGAAGTTAAGGACATATGGGACATTTAGGACTCCTGGGACATTAGGGACATATGGGACATATGGGACATCTGAAGCGTCTGGTACGTTAAGGACATATGGGACATCTAGGACGTCTGGGACGTCTAGGACGTTAAGGACATATGGGACATTTAGGTCGTCTGGGACATTAGGAACATATGGAACATATGGGACATCTGGGACGCCTGGTACATTAGGGACATATGGGACATAAAGGACATCTGAGACGTCTCGGACGTCTGGGACGTTACGGACATACAGGACAGCTGGGACGTCTGGGACGTTAGGGACATATGGGACATTTAGGACGTCTTGGACGTTAGGGACATATGAAACATCTAGGACGCCTGGGACATTAGGGTCGTATAGGACATATGGGACATCTGGGACGTCTGGGGCGTTAGGGTCATATGAGAAATCTGGGACGTCTGGGACGTTAAGAACATATGGGACATCTAAGACGTCTGGGACGTCTGGGACGTTAAAAACATATGGGACATTTAGGACGCCTGGGACATTAGGGACATATGGGACATATGGGACATCTGGGACGTATGGGACGTTAGGGACATATGGGACATCTGGGACGTCTGGGACGTTAAGGACATATGGGACATCTAGGACGTCTGGGACGTCTGGGACCTTAAGGACATATGAGACGTCTGGGACGTCTGGGACGTTAAGGACATATGAGACATCTAGGACGTCTGGGACTTTAGAGACATATAGGACATCTGGGACGTCTGGGACGTTAAGGACATATGGGACATCTAGGACGTCTGGGACGTCTGGGCCGCTAGGGACATATAGGACATCTAGGACGTCTGGGACGTTAGGGACATATGGGACATCTAGGACGTCTTGGACGTCTGGGACGTTAGGAACATACGGGACAGCTGGGACGTCTGGGACGTTAGGGACATATGGGACATTTAGAACGTCTGGGACGTTAGGGACATATGGAACATCTAAGACGCCTGGGACGTTAGGGACATATGGGACATCTGGGACGTCTAGGACGTTAAGGACATATGGGCCGTCTAGGACGTCTGGAACGTCTAGGACGTTAAGGATATATGGGACATTTAGGACGCCTGGGACATTAGGAACATATGGGACATATGGGACATCTGTGACGTCTGGGACGTTAAGGACATATGGGACATCTAGGACGTCTGGGACGTCTGGGACGTTAAGGACATATGGGACATTTAGGACGCCTGGGACATTAGGGACATATGGGACAAATGGGACATCTGGGACGCCTGGGACATTAGGGACATATGGGACATATGGGACATCTGGGACATCTGGGACGTTAGGGACATATGGGACATCTGGGACGTCTGAGACGTTAAGGACATACATTTGGGACGCCTGGGACATTAGGGATATATGTGACATATGGGACATCTAGGACGCCTGGGACATTAGGGACATATGGGACATATGGGACATCTGGGACGTCTGGGACGTTAAGGACATATGGGACATTTAGGACGCCTGGGCCATTAGGGACATATGGGATATCTGGGACGTCTGGGACGTTAAGGACATATGGGACATCTAGGACGTCTGGGACATCTGGGACGTTAGGGACATACGGGACAGCTGAACGTCTGGGACGTTAGGGACATATGGGACATTTAGGACGACTGAGACGCTAGGGACATATGGAACATCTAGGACGCCTGGGACATTAGGGACATATGGGACATATGGGACATCTGGGACGTCTGGGACGTTAGGAACATATGGGACATCTGGGACGTCTGGGACGTTAAGGATATATGGGACATCTAGGACGTCTGGGACGTGTGGGAAGTTAAGGAAATATGGGACATTTAGGACGCCTGGGACATTAGGGACATATAGGACATATGGGACATCTGGGACGTCTGGGACGTTAGGGACATATGGGACATCTGGGACGTCTGGGACGTTAAGGACATATGGGACATCTAGGACGTCTGGGACGTCTGGGAAGTTAAGGACATATGGGACATTTAGGACTCCTGGGACATTAGGGACATATGGGACATATGGGACATCTAAAGCGTCTGGTAGGTTAAGGACATATGGGACATCTAGGACGTCTGGGACGTCTAGGACGTTAAGGACCTATGGGACATTTAGGACGTCTGGGACATTAGGAACATATGGAACATATGGGACATCTGGGACGCCTGGGACATTAGAGATATATGGGACATATGGAACATCTGGGACGTCTGGGACGTTAGGGACATATGGGACATTCGGGATGTCTAGGACGTTAAGGACATATGGGACATCTAGGACGTCTGGGACGTCTGGGACGTTAAGGACGTATGGGACATTTAGGACGCCTGCGACATTAGGGACATATGGGACATCTGGGACCTCTGGGTCGTTAGGGACATATGGGGCATCTAGGACGTCTAGTACGTTAGGGACATATGGGACATCTGGGACGTCTGGGACGTTAGGGACATATGGGACATCTGGGACGTCTGGGACATTAGGGACATATGGGACATATGGGACATCTGGGACGTCTGGGACGTTAGAGACATATGAAACATCTGGGACGTCTGGGACGTTAGGGACATATGGGACATCTAGGACGTCTGGGACGTCTGGGACGTTATGGACATATGGGACATCTAGGACGTCTTTGACATCTGGGACGTTAAGGACATACGGGACAGTTGGGACGTCTGGGCCGTGAGGGAGATATGGGACATTTAGGACGTCTGAGAGGTTAGGGACAAATGGAACATCTAGGACGCCTGGAACATTAGGGACATATAGGACATATGGGACATCTGGGACGTCTAAGACGTTAGGGACATATGAGACATCTGGGACGTCTGGGACGTTAGGGACATATGGGACATCTGGGACGTCTGGGACATTAGGGACATATGGGACATATGGGACATCTGGGACGTGTGGGACGTTAGGGACATATGAAACATCTGGGACGTCTGGGACGTTAGGGACATATGGGACATCTAGGACGTCTGGGACGTCTGGGACGTTAGGGACATACGGGACAGCTGGGACGTGTCGGACGTTAGGGACATATGGGGCATTTAGGACGTCTGGGACGTTAGGGACATATGGAACACTTAGGACGTCTGGGACATTAGGGACATATGGGACATATGGGACATATGGGACGTCTAGGACGTCTGGGACGTTATGGACATATGGGACATCTAGGACGTCTGGGACATCTGGGACGTTAAGGACATACGGGACAGCTGGGACGTCTGGGACGTTAGGGACATATGGGACATTTAGGACGTCTGAGAGGTTAGGGACAAATGGAACATCTAGGACGCCTGGAACATTAGGGACATATAGGACATATGGGACATCTGGGACGTCTGGGACGTTAGGGTCATATGAGACATCTGGGACATCTGGGACGTTAAGGACATATGGGACATCTAGGACGTCTGGGACGTCTGGGACGTTAAAGACATATCAAACATTTAGGACGCCTGGGACATTAGGGACATATGGGACATATGGGATATCTGAGACGTCTGGCACGTTAGGGACATATGTGACATTTGGGACGTCTGGGACGTTAAGGACATATGGGACATCTAGGACGTCTGAGACGTCTGGGACCTTAAGGACATATGAGACATCTAGGACGCCTGAGACGTTAGGGACATTTGGGACATCTGGGACGTTAAGGACATATGGGACAACTAGGACGTCTAGGACGTCTGGGACGTTAGAGACATATAGGACGTCTGGGACGTCTGGGACGTTAAGGACATATGGGACAACTAAAACGTCTAGGACGTCTGGGACGTTAGAGACATATAGGACATCTGGGACGTCTGGGACGTCTGGGACCTTAAGGACATATGAGACATCTAGGACGCCTGAGACGTTAATGACATATGGGACATCTGGGACGTTAAGGACATATGGGACAACTAGGACGTCTAGGACGTCTGGGACGTTAGAGACGTATAGGACGTCTGGGACGTCTGGGACGCTAGCGACATATAGGACATCTAGGACGTCTGGGACGTTAGGGACATATTGAACATCTAGGACGTCTAGGACGTCTGGGACGTTAGGAACATACGAGACAGCTGGGACGTCTGGGACGTTAGGGACATATGGGACATTTAGGACATTTGGGACGTTAGGGACGTTAGGGACATATGGGACATCTGGGACGTCTAGGACGTTAAAGACATATGGGACATCTAGGACGTCTGGGACGTCTAGGACGTTAAGGACATATGGAACATTTGGGACGTCTGGGACATTAGGGATATATGTGACATATGGGACATCTTTGACGCCTGGGACATTAGGGACATATGGGACATCTGGGACGTCTAGGACGTTAAAGACATATGGGACATCTAGGACGTCTGGGACATTAGGGACATATAGGACATCTGGGACGTCTGGGACGTTAGGGACATATGGGACATCTGGGACGTCTAGGACGTTAAAGACATATGGGACATCTAGGACGTCTGGGACGTCTAGGACGTTAAGGACATATGGAACATTTGGGACGTCTGGGACATTAGGGATATATGTGACATATGGGACATCTTTGACGCCTGGGACATTAGGGACATATGGGACATATGGGACATCTGGGACGTCTGGGACGTTAAGGACATATGGGACATTTAGGACGCCTGGGACTTTAGGGACATATAGGACATATGGGACATCTGGGACGTCTGGGACGTCAGGGTCATATGAGACATCTAGGACGTCTGGAACGTTAAGAACATATGGGACATCTAGGACGTCTGGGACGTCTGGGACGTTAAAAACATCTGGGACATTTAGAACGCCTGGGGCATTAGGGACATATGGGACATATGGGACATCTGGGACGTCTGGGACGTTAGGGACATATGGGACATCTGGGACGTCTGGGACGTTAAGGACATATGGGACATCTAGGACGTCTGGGACATCTGGGACCTTAAGGACATATGAGACATCTAAGACGCCTGAGACGTTAGGGACATATGGGCCATCTGGGACATCTGGGACGTTAAGGACATATGGGACAACTAGGACGTCTAAGACGTCTGAGACTTTAGAGACATATAGGACATCTGGGACGTCTGGGACGTTAAGGACATATGGGTCATCTAGGACGTCTGGGACGTCTGGGACGCTAGGGACATATAGGACATCTAGGACGTCTGGGACGTTAGGGACATATGGGACATCTAGGACGTCTAGGACGTCTGGGACGTTAGGAACATACGGGACAGCTGGGACGTCTGGGACGTTAGGGACATATGGGACATTTAGGACGTCTGGGACGTTAAAGACATATGGAACATCTAAGACGCCTGGGACATTAGGGACATATGGGACTTCTGGGACGTCTAGGACGTTAAGGACATATGGGACATCTAGGACGTCTGGGACGTCTAGGACGTTAAGGACATATGGGACATTTGGGACGCCTGGGACATTAGGAATATATGTGATATATGGGACATCTGGGACGCCTGGGACATTAGGGACATATGGGACATATGGGACATCTGGGACGTCTGGGCCGTTAATGACATATGGGACATTTAGGACGCCTGGGACATTAGGGACATATGGGATATCTGGGACGTCTGGGACGTTAAGGACATATGGGACATCTAGGACGTCTGGGACGTCTGGGACGTTAGGGACATATGGGACATTTAGGACGCCTGGGACATTAGGGACATATGGGACAAATGTGACATCTGGGACGCCTGGGACATTAGGGACATATGGGACAAATGGGACATCTGGGACGCCTGGGACATTAGGGACATATGGGACATATGGGACATCTGTGACGTCTGGGACGTTAAGGACATATGGGACATCTAGGACGTCTGGGACGTCTGGGACGTTAAGGACATATGGGACATTTAGGACGCCTGGGACATTAGGGACATATGGGACAAATGGGACATCTGGGACGCCTGGGACATTAGGGACATATGGGACATATGGGACATCTGGGACGTCTGGGACGTTAGGGACATATGGGACATCTGGGACGTCTGAGACGTTAAGGACATATGGGACATGTAGGTCGTCTGGGACGTCTGGGACGTTAGGGACATACGGGACAGTTGGGACGGCTGGGACGTTAGGAACATATGGGACATTTAGAACGTCTGGGACGTTAGGGACATATAGAACATCTAGGACGCCTGGGACATTAGGGACATATGGGACATATGGGTCATCTGGGACGTCTGGGACGTTAGGGAAATATGGGACATTTGGGACGTCTGGGACGTTAAGGACATATGGGACATCTAGAACGTCTGGTACGTCTGGAAAGTTAAGAACATATGGGACATTTAGGACGCCTGGGTCATTAGGGACATATGGAACATATGGGACATCTAGGACGCTTGGGACATTAGGGACATATGGGACATATGGGACATCTGGGACGTCTAGGACGTCTAAAACGTTAGGGACATATAGGACATCTAGGACGTCTGGGACGTTAGAGACATATGGGACATCTAGGACGTCTGGGACGTTAGGGACATACGGGACATTTAGGACGTCTTGGACGTTAGGGACATATGAAACATCTAAGACGCCTGGGAAATTAGGGACATATAGGACATATAGGACATCTGGGACGTCTGGGACGTTAGGGTCATATGAGACATCTGGGACGTCTGGGACGTTAAGGACATATGGGACATCTAGAACGTCTGGGACGTCTGGGACGTTAAAAACATATGGGACATTTAGGACACTGGGACATTAGGGACATATGGGACATATGGGACATCTGGGACGTCTGGGACGTTAGGGACATATGAGATATCTGGGACGTCTGGGACGTTAAGGACATATGGGACATCTAGGACGTCTGGGACTTTAGAGACATATAGGACATCTGGGACGTCTGGGACGTTAAGGACATATGGGACATCTAGGACGTCTGGGACGTCTGGGCCGTTAGGGACATATAGGACATCTAGGACGTCTGGGACGTTAGGGACATATGAGACATCTAGGACGTCTAGGACGTCTAGACGTTAGGAACATACGGGACAGCTGGGACGTCTGGGACGTTAGGGACATATGATGGGACATTTAGGACGTCTGGGACGTTAGGGACATATGGAACATCTAAGACGCCTGGGACATTAGGGACATATGGGACATCTGAGACGTTTAGGACGTTAAGGACATATGGGACATCTAGGACGTCTGGGACGTCTAGGACGTTAAGGACATATGGGACATTTGGGACGCCTAGGACATTAGGGACATATGGGACATATGGGACATCTGGGACGCCTGGGACCTTAGGGACATATGGGACATATGGGACATCAGTTACGTGTGGGACGTTAGAGACATATGGGATATCTGGTACGTCTAGGACGTTAAGGACATATGGGACATCTAGGATGTTTGGGATGTTAGGGACATATGGAACATCTGGGACGTCTGAGACGTTAGGGACATATGGGACATTTAGGACGTAAGGGACGTTAGGGACATATGCAACATCTAGGACGCCTGGGACATTAGGGACATATGAGGCATATGGAACATTGTTACGCTACTTTTGGAGTGCCCCCCGTAGTCTTGAACTTCTGCTAGCTGAATTTCTGAACTTGAATATTTATGGTTGGCTTTTGTCAATGTTTGCATGCTTTAAACTAGGTATATTTGGCTATATCTTATTTTTAATTACTCTCCCATAATTATCATGCAGTTTCATAAGCAACCCCTCGTTTAATTACTTATATTTTGCAAATTAGGTTTATTCTTGCTATATTTCTACAAATATTTGGGTATGGCCGCTAGGCAACCGGTGATACAAATTGTTTTTAACTATTCCATTTGTTGCTAGAGCAATGTTATCTTTGCCTGCAGTCAAACTTGCCTGACTGGTTTTTTTTGGCTTCTTCTGGCCCAAATTTCTGTTATCAGATGACTTGTGGGCTGGGTTTTGAATTTTCGGCTTTCTTTCCAAGCTAAACTGTCGTGCTAGTAGGTGTTCCTCTGCAGCTAAGTGCTTCATAGCCCTTTGGTAGGGCTCGCCTCCTCGAATAGATTGTTTGAGGGATCTGGAAGCATTTCTGCGTTATCGTGGATGTTCGTAATGATTAGATAGCTACTTACTTGCATTCCTTCGCTTTTGGCGGATCTCCTGGAAACTACTTTAGCACGCTTCTTTCGGCTCGACCCCCAGCTTGAGGTAAGATTAGGCCAGTTTCTTCTTAATCGGGAATACATTTGGGTTCTGTGCGTTTTTAGCCAAAAAATTCCCGGTGGGAATTAAGACACTCCCCATCTGCTTGAAATCCTTCCTGTCTGGAGCAGGCCTATCCCGTTCGACTGCACCCTGCTGGAATCCAGTTCGATGCACTGGGCCTAAGATAGTCGCATCGCCTGTGAATGTTGCAACTCTCGTGGGCAACACTGAAGATTGAGCAACTGCTTTACACTCACCTGCAAGTCATTCTGCAGCCTCCACAGCTGGCACTGCCTCCCGCAGCTGCAGCCGCCCTCGTTGCTTCGCTAGCTACGTCCAACAACAGGGGAGCAAACGGAGAGATTAGGTTCTGGTAAACTTTCCTGCAGGCAAGACGTTATTGTAGATAATATGCATTGCGCCTGTTGTACTTTATAATTGAATCATACTGTTTCATGCCGTTAGCACTTCGGGCATGTGATTTAGGTGATAGGTTTCGTGCATCGTTAGATTAGTAATATTTAGAATTTGTGTAATTAAATGTTAGGGCCGCCGCGCAATGATATGCGGATACCCTCTGCTACTTGCTAAATTGAGGTCATAAGGTTACCTGTGTATTGCTCCGTTTGTGCCTTCGGGTCTCCTACCCTTATTGACCTGTGTTATCTGAAAAAAAATTTATAGAGTAGAACTTGTAGCTTTGAGCTTCACTTGTGTCCTTTCTGGACGTCCGCGTTTACTCACCAGCTTGCATAACACAGTTCGGAAGCCTTAAAGCTTCGCTGTTTACATCACAAAACAGTATTTAATATTTTCATGTCAAACGTCCGGCGTGAAGTTAGGCACACTTCAGTAGCGTGTCTCATAAGCCGACTTCGGGAGCATTGTGATTATTTGTAGATCTTCGCTAACCGAGTAATGGGCAAATCCAAGCCTTTGCTTTCTTTAGTATATAAATATACATACGTACACTGAATGCATTTCTAATATGGACACCGTCGTTTATGTGTGGCCACGCAAACGCACGCTGATTCCGCCCCTTAGAAAATTTTGAATATAGATATAGCGTCATTTAGGGCTAACCTTCGGGGTTAAAACGTTAGCCGAGGTGGTCTTGTATTGCTCTGAGCCGTATACGCGAAATTTTAAACCCGCTCCGCGACTCGCGCTTAATCAATTTAAATTATTTTAATTGTCTCCGCGACGCCCGGCGTACCCTCGTTTCTTTTTTTTTAGAGTGTTTGAACTGTCCAACGATTCGCGGCCTAAATTTTGCTTTATGAATATTTGCATGGTAATACTTATTTACGGCCCGAAACTACTTTCTTCTTTTTTGCATGCATTTGTAATAATTTATTTAGATATATATATATACATTTACATTGAAATTTATAATTGGTACATCGTATGATCACTTATGTGTATTTGAACGCCTGCCTGATTTGTTGTACATTAATGTTTGTATTTGCACTATAGTACATACCCACCATTTATTAATAAAGCTGTGATATTTTCTTTGGTGGTTGATTTGATTGTTTTCTTTGTGCTGCTGGAAATTGTCCTGACCTTATGTACGGTCCGGCATAAGGATTAGAACTTGAGTCGTGGACCTGGCGCCCTATTTTTTTTTTATACTTTTTCAGCATAGCTGGAACCTGCGACCCTCGCGGCGAGCTAGCCCAATTAGGCCGATAGTTACCAGCCGGCAAAACATCAAATATAACTTTCGCCAAAAGGTAAGGCCGACCGTCTTTCTTCCCTGACAACATCTGAGACGTCTGGGACGTTAGGGACATATAGGACATCTAGGACGTCTGGGACGTTAGGGACATATGGAACATCTAAGACGCCTGGGACATTGGGACATATGGGACATCTGGACGTTTTAGGACGTTAAGGACATATGGGACATCTAGGACGTCTGGGACTTCTAGGACGTTAAGGACATATGGGACATTTGGGACGCCTGGGACATTAGGGACATATGGGACATATGGGACATCTGGGACGCCTGGGACCTTAGGGACATATGGGACATATGGGACATCAGTTACGTGTGGGACGTTAGAGACATATGGGATATCTGGTACGTCTAGGACGTTAAGGACATATGGGACATCTAGGATGTTTGGGATGTTAGGGACATATGGAACATCTGGGACGTCTGAGACGTTAGGGACATATGGGACATTAGGACGTAAGGGACGTTAGGGACATATGCAACATCTAGGACGCCTGGGACATTAGGGACATATGAGACATATGGAAACATCTGGGACGTCTGGACGTTAGGGACATATAGGACATCTAGACGTCTGGGACGTTAGGGACATATGGGGCATCTAGGACGTCTGGGACGTCTGGGACATTAGGGAGATATAAGACATTTGGGACATCTGGGACGTCTGGAACGTTAACGACATATGGGACATTTGGGACGTCTGGGACGTTAGGGACATATGGGGCATTTAGGACGCCTGGGACATTAGGGACATATTGGACATATGGGACATCTGTGACGCCTGGGACATTAGGGAGATATAAGACATTTGGGACATCTGGGACGTCTGGAACGTTAGGGACATATGGGATATATGGGACATCTGGGACGTCTGGGACGTTAAGGACATATGGGACATCTAGGACGTCTGGGACGTTAAGGACATATGGGACATCTGGGACGTCTGGGACGTTAGGGACATATGGGATATCTGGGACGTCTGAGACGTTAGGGACATACGGGACAGCTGAGACGTCTGGGACGTTAGGGATATATGGGACATTTAGGACGTCTGGGACGTCTGGGACGTTAAGGACATATAATAATAATAATAATAATAAAAGAATTTATTATCCAACTTAAGAATGTGTCCAGATATTACAAAATGAAAACAAAACATATAAATCGGATAATTGGAAAAAGTTCAGTAACGGTCGACGTTACTGTTCTTCCACTTCCCCAGATATGATCCAAAGATAACAACAACAAAATTATAATAAAAAAAGAACACAATACAATTGTTAACTCTTTGATTGCGGTCACAAAAAGTATGTATGAGCTATACCCCCTTATAACAAAATATATTATACATATTACATATTCCGCAGTATTTAAAATGTTACATATGTACATAAATGTACACACATCCAGAGTGTAGTAGCCACCTAGACATCCCGCTCCATCAACCATTCCTTCAAATCTCTTTTAAATTTACCTACCGATAATCCTTAAATTTTGAGGGTAATTTGTTAAAAAATTTGCAAATGTTATATGAAAAACTCCTCTGAAACATTGACGTACTATGATTGGGCATAGATATTATCCCTCTATATCTAAGATTAAGATTATGAATATCTGTTCGGTAAGTTATTTTGCGACTGAGATATGGTGGAACCTTGGTGATAAGTATTTTGTAATACAAAACAGAATAATAAATTTCTCTACGTTTTGTCATATTAAGCCAGTTAGTTTCTTTTAATTTGTATGTTATTCTTTCGTATTTCTTTATCCCGTAAATCAATCTTAAACAATTATTTTGAACAAGCTGTATCCTACTACAATCTTCTGCATCAATGCAGTGAGCGTACAAGGTATCAGCATAATTAAATTGAGACAGTACTAAGGAATTACATAGCATTACTTTAAGTTTTTGTTTAATACATATCTGTTGGCGTAAATAAGTTTTAAAGCGCAGTAAGCTTTGCCTATGCAATTCCGTATATGTGTTTTAAATCTCAGAGCGTGATCGAGAACAACTCCGAGACTGGTTGCCTCGTCCTTCAAGAGCAGTAGGGTGTCATTTAAATATAGTTTTACATTGTCAAACACAAGAGCCCTATCATTCTTCCCACCAAACAGCATAACATTAGTTTTAGTTGGATTCAACGATAAGGAATGTAGTTTAGATTGATCTGCAAGGTTTTGTAGATCTTCATTTATTTTACTAATGGCGGAATCTACACTTCTGGTGGGAAGGACAAGTAGACCTGCGTATCATCGGCATATAAATGATACTGACAATGTTGAAGAGCATTTTCCATTAAGTGACATGTATATATAGTAAATAAAATTGGCCCTAATATGGACCCTGTGGTACACCAGTCGAAACCAATGCGGGTTCAGATAGAATCCCATCAAGGCAAACTCTCTGCATTCTTGCGATAAGTATGCGTTAAAGATATTTATGGCTGATAACTCAAACCCAATATAGTGTAAAATCGATTTTAGTATATCATGATCAAGCGTGTCAAATGCTTTGCTGAAATCCAACAGTATCAACACAGTTAGTCTACCCCGATCGATTGCACCTATTATATCGTCGATTATGTTGATTAAAGCTGTGGAACAACTGTATCCTGGTCCAAAGCCAGATTGGCACTCAGGTAGTATCCTGTACCTTTCAATGTGTTGACGCAACTGAAGTGCCATTGCTTTTTCTATAATTTTGGACATTACAGGCAAAATACTAATTGGTCTTAAATCCTTGTATTCAGTTGGTTGTTGGGACATTTAGGACGCCTGGGACATTAGGGACTTATGGGACATATGCGACATCTGCGACGTCTGGGACATTAAGGACATATAGAACATATGGGACATCTGGGACGTCTGAGACGTCTGGGACGTTAAGGACATATGGGACATCTAGGACGTCTGGAACGTCTGGGACGTTAAGGACTTATGGGACATTTAGGACGCCTGGGACATTAGGGACATATGGGACATATGGGACATCTGGGACGCCTGGGACATTAGGGACATATATGACATATGGGACATCTGGGACGTCTGGGACGTCTGGGACGTTAGGGACATATAGGACATCTAAGACGTCTGGGACGTTAAAGACTTATGGGACATCTAGGACGTCAGGGACGTCTGGGACGTTAAGGACATGTGGGACATCTAGGACGTCTGGGACGTCTGGGACGTAAGGACATATGGGACATTTAGGACGCCTGGGACATTAGGGACATATGGGACATCTGGGACGCCTGGGACATTAGGGACATATATGACATATGGGACATCTGGGACGTCTGGGACGTCTGGGACGTCTGGGACGTTAGGTACGTATAGGACATCTAAGACGTCTGGGACGTTAAAGACATATGGGACATCTAGGACGTCAGGGACGTCTGGGACGTTAAGGCCATATGGGACATCTAGAACGTCTGGGACGTCTGGGACGTTAAGGACATATGGGACATTTAGGACGCCTGGGACATTAGGGACATATGGGACAAATGGGACATCTGGGACGCCTGGGACATTAAGGACATATGGGACATATGGTACATCTGGGACGTCTGGGATGTTAGGGACATATGGAACATCTGGGACGTCTGAGACGTTAAGGACATATGGGACATGTAGGTCGTCTGGGACGTCTGGGACGTTAGGGACATACGGGACAGTTGGGACGTCTGGGACGTTAGGAACATATGGGACATTTAGAACATCTGGGACGTTAGGGACATATAGAACATCTAGGACGCCTGGGACATTAGGGACATATGGGACATATGGGACATCTGGGACGTCTGGGACGTTAGGGAAATATGGGACATTTGGGACGTCTGGGACGTTAAGGACATATGGGACATCTAGAACGTCTGGTACGTCTGGAAAGTTAAGGACATATGAGACATTTAGGACGCCTGGGTCATTAGGGACATATGGAACATATGGGGACATCTGGGACGCCTGGTACATTAGGGACATATAGGACATATGGGACATCTGGGACGTCTGGGACGTCTGGGACGTTAGGGACATACGGACAGCTGGGACGTCTGGGACGTTAGGGGACATATGGGACATTTAGGACGTCTTGGACGTTAGGGACATATGAAACATCTAGGACGCCTGGGACATTAGGGACATATAGGACATATGGGACATCTGGGACGTCTGGGCGTTAGGGTCATATGAGACATCTGGGACGTCTGGACGTTAAGGACATATGGGATATCTAAACGTCTGGGACGTTAAAAACATATGGGACATTTAGGACGCCTGGGACATTAGGGACATATGGGACATATGGGACATCTGGGAAGTCTGGGACGTTAGGGACATATGGGACATCTGGGACGTCTGGGACGTTAAGGACATATGGGACATCTAGAACTTCTGGTACGTCTGAAAGTTAAGGACATATGGGACATTTAGGACGCCTGGGTCATTAGGGACGTATGGAACATATGGGACATCTGGGACGCCTGGTACATTAGGGACATATGGGACATATGGGACATCTGGGACGTCTAGGACGTTAGGGACATACGGGACAGCTAGGACGTCTGGGACGTTAGGGACATATGGGACATTTAGGACGTCTTGGACGTTAGGGACATATGAAACATCTAGGACGCCTGGGACATTAGGACATATAGGACATATGGGACATCTGGGACGTCTGGGGCGTTAGGGTCATATGAGACATCTGGGACGTCTGGGACGTTAAGGACATATGGGACATCTAAGACGTCTGGGACGTCTGGGACGTTAAAAACATATGGGACATTTAGGACGCCTGGGACATTAGGGACATATGGGACATATGGGACATCTGGGAAGTCTTAGACGTTAGGGACATATGGGACATCTGGGACGTCTGGGACGTTAAGGACATATGGGACATCTAGGACGTCTGGGACGTCTGGGACGTTAGGGACATACGGGACAGTTGGGTAGTCTGGGACGTTAGGAACATATGGGACATTTAGAACATCTGGGACGTTAGAGACATATAGAACATCTAGGACGACTGGGACATTAGGGACATATGGGACATATGGGACATCTGGGACGTCTGGGACGTTAGGGAAATATGGGACATTTGGACGTCTGGGACGTTAAGGACATATGGACATCTAGAACGTCTGGTACGTCTGGAAAGTTAAGGACATATGAGACATTTAGGACGCCTGGGTCATTAGGGACATATGGAACATATGGGACATCTGGGACGCCTGGTACATTAGGACATATGGGACATATGGGACATCTGGGACGTCTGGGACGTCTGGGACGTTAGGGACATACGGGACAGCTGGGACGTCTGGACGTTAGGGACATATGGACATTTAGGACGTCTTGGACGTTAGGGACATATGAAACACCTAGGACGAATGGGACATTAGGGACATATAGGACATATGGGACATCTGGGACGTCTGGGCGTTAGGGTCATATGAGACATCTGGACGTCTGGGACGTTAAGGACATATGGGATATCTAAAACGTCTGGGACGTCTGGGACGTTAAAAACATATGGGACATTTAGGACGCCTGGGACATTAGGGACATATGGGACATATGGGACATCTGGGAAGTCTGGGACGTTAGGGACATATGGGACATCTGGGACGTCTGGGACGTTAAGGACATATGGGACATCTAGAACGTCTGGTACGTCTGGAAAGTTAAGGACATATGGGACATTTAGGACGCCTGGGTCATTAGGGACGTATGGAACATATGGGACATCTGGGACGCCTGGTACATTAGGGACATATGGGACATATGGGACATCTGGGACGTCTGGGACGTCTGGGACGTTAGGGACATACGGGACAGCTGGGACGTCTGGGACGTTAGGACATATGGGACATTTAGGACGTCTTGGACGTTAGGGACATATGAAACATCTAGGACGCCTGGGACATTAGGGACATATAGGACATATGGGACATCTGGGACGTCTGGGGCGTTAGGGTCATATGAGACATCTGGGACGTCTGGGACGTAAAGGACATATGGGACATCTAAGACGTCTGGGACGTCTGGGACGTTAAAAACATATGGGACATTTAGGACGCCTGGGACATTAGGGACATATGGGACATATGGGACATCTGGGAAGTCTGGGACGTTAGGGACATATGGGACATCTGGGACGTCTGGGACGTTAAGGACATATGGGACATCTAGGACGTCTGGGACGTCTGGGACCTTAAGGACATATGAGACATCTGGGACGTCTGGGACGTTAAGGACATATGGGACATCTAGGACGTCTGGGACGTCTGGGCCGCTAGGGACATATAGGACATCTAGGACGTCTGGGACGTTAGGGACATATGGGACATCTAGGACGTCTAGGACGTCTGGGACGTTAGGAACATACGGGACAGCTGGGACGTCTGGGACGTTTGGGACATATGGGACATTTAGGACGTCTGGGACGTTAGGGACATATGGAACATCTAAGACGCCTGGGACATTAGGGACATATGGGACATTTAGGACGTCTGGGACGTTAAGGACATATGGGACATCTAGAACGTCTGGGACGTCTAGGACGTTAAGGACATATGGGACATTTGGGACGCCTGGGACATTAGGGATATATGTGACATATTGGACATCTGGGACGCCTGGGACATTAGGGACATATGGACATATGGGACATCTGGGACGTCTGGGACGTTAAGGACATATGGGACATTTAGGACGCCTGGGACATTAGGGACATATGGGATATCTGGGACGTCTGGGACGTTAAGGACATATGGGACATCTAGGAAGTCTGGGACGTTAAGGACATATGGGACATCTAGGACGTCTGGGACGTCTGGGACGTTAGGGACATACGGGACAGCTGAACGTCTGGGACGT
Source organism: Agriotes lineatus (assembly GCA_940337035.1). NCBI lineage: Eukaryota > Metazoa > Arthropoda > Insecta > Coleoptera > Elateridae > Agriotes > Agriotes lineatus. The sequence continues at coordinate 190,923 of CALNHX010000274.1, forward strand.
TAGGGACATATGGGACATTTAGGACGTCTGGGACGCTAGGGACATATGGAACATCTAGGACGCCTTGGACATTAGGGGACATATGGGACATATGGACATCTGGGACGTCTGGGACGTTAGGGACATATGGACATATGGGACATCTGGGAAGTCTGGGACGTTAGGGACATATGGGACATCTGGGGACGTCTGGGACGTTAAGGACATATGGGACATCTAGGACGTCTGGGACGTCTGGGACCTTAAGGACATATGAGACATCTGGGACGTCTGGGACGTTAAGGACATATGGGACATCTAGGACGTCTGGGACGTCTGGGCGCTAGGGACATATAGGACATCTAGGACGTCTGGGACGTTAGGGACATATGGGACATCTAGACGTCTAGGACGTCTGGGACGTTAGGAACATATGGACATCTGGGACGCCTGGGACATTAGGGACATATGGGACATATGGGACATCTGGGACGTTAGGGACATATGGGACATCTGGGACGTCTGGGACGTTAAAGACATATGGGACATCTAGGACGTCTGGGACGTCTGGGACCTTAAGGACATATGAGACATCTGGGACGTCTGGGACGTTAAGGACATATGGGACATCTAGGACGTCTGGGACGTCTGGGCGCTAGGGACATATAGGACATCTAGGACGTCTGGGACGTTAGGGACATATGGGACATCTAGGACGTCTAGGACGTCTGGGACGTTAGGAACATACGGGACAGCTAGGACGTCTGGGACGTTTGGACATATGGGACATTTAGGACGTCTGGGACGTTAGGGACATATGGAACATCTAAGACGCTGGGACATTAGGGGACATATGGGACATTTAGACGTCTGGGACGTTAAGGACATATGGGACATCTAGGACGTCTGGGACGTCTAGGACGTTAAGGACATATGGGACATTTGGGACGCCTGGGACATTAGGGATATATGTGACATATTGGACATCTGGGACGCCTGGGACATTAGGGACATATGGGACATATGGGACATCTGGGACGTCTGGGACGTTAAGGACATATGGGACATTTAGGACGCATGGGACATTAGGGACATATGGGATATCTGGGACGTCTGGGACGTTAAGGACATATGGGACATCTAGGAAGTCTGGGACGTTAAGGACATATGGACATCTAGGACGTCTGGGACGTCTGGGACGTTAGGGACATACGGGACAGCTGAACGTCTGGGACGTTAGGGACATATGGGACATTTAGGACGTCTGGGACGCTAGGGACATATGGAACATCTAGGACGCCTTGGACATTAGGGACATATGGGACATATGGGACGTCTAGGACGTCTGGGACGTTATGGACATATGGGACATCTAGGACGTCTGGGACATCTGGGACGTTAAGGACATACGGGACAGCTGGGACGTCTGGGACATCTGGGACGTTAAGGACATACGGGACAGCTTTGACGTCTGGGACGTTAGGGACATATGGGACATTTAGGACGTCTGAGAGGTTAGGGACAAATGGAACATCTAGGACGCCTGGAACATTAGGGACATATAGGACAGATGGGGCATCTGGGACGTCTGGGACGTTAGGGTCATATGAGACATCTGGGACGTCTGAGACGTTAAGGACATATGGGACATTCTAGGACGTCTGGGACGTCTGGGGACGTTAAAGACATATCAAACATTTAGGACGCCTGGGACATTAGGGACATATGGGACATATGGGATATCTGGGACGTCTGGGACGTTAGGGACATATGTGACATCTGGGACGTCTGGGACGTTAAGGACATATGGGACATCTAGGACGTCTCGGACGTCTGGGACCTTAAGGACATATGAGACATCTAGGACGCCTGAGACGTTAGGGACATATGGGACATCTGGGACGTTTAGGACGTATGGGACAACTAGGACGTCTAGGACGTCTGGGACGTTAGAGACATATAGGACATCTGGGACGTCTGGGACGTTAAGGACATATGGGACAACTAGGACGTCTAAGACGTCTGGGACGTTAGAGACATATAGGACATCTGGGACGTCTGGGACGTCTGGGACCTTAAGGACATATGAGACATCTCGGACGCCTGAGACGTTCGGGACATATGGGACATCTAGGACGTTAAGGACATATGGGACAACTAGGACGTCTAGGACGTCTGGGACGTTAGAGACGTATAGGACGTCTGGGACGTCTGGGACGCTAACGACATATAGGACATTTAGGACGTCTGGGACGTTAGGGACATATTGGACATCTAGGACGTCTAGGACGTCTAGGACGTCTGGGACGTTAGGAACATACGGGACAGCTGGGACGTCTGGGACGTTAGGGACATATGGGACATTTAGGACGTCTGGGACGTTAGGGACATATGGAACATCTAAGACGCCTGGGACATTAGGGACATATAGGACATCTGCGACGTCTGGGACGTTAGGGACATATGGGACATCTGGGACGTCTAGGACGTTAAAGACGTATGGGACATCTAGGACGTCTGGGACGTCTTGGACGTTGAGGACATATGGGACATTTGGGACGCCTGGGACATTAGGGATATATGTGACATATGGGACATCTGGGACGCCTGGGACATTAGGGACATATGGGACATATGGGACATCTGGGACGTCTGGGACGTTAAGGACATATGGGACATTTAGGACGCCTGGGACATTAGGGACATATAGGACATATGGGACATCTGGGACGTCTGGGACGTTAGGGTCATATGAGACATCTGGGACGTCTGGGACGTTAAGAACATATGGGACATCTAGGACGTCTGGGACGTCTGGGACGTTAAAAACATATGGGACATTTAGGACGCCTGGGACATTAGGGACATATGGGGCATATGGGACATCTGGGACGTCTGGGACGTTAGGGACATCTGGGACGTCTGGGACGTTAGGGTCATATGAGACATCTGGGACGTCTGGGACGTTAAGAACATATGGGACATCTAGGACGTCTGTTACGTCTGGGACGTTAAAAACATATGGGACATTTAGGACGCCTGGGACATTAGGGACATATGGGGCATATGGGACATCTGGGACGTCTGGGACGTTAGGGACATATGGGACATCTGGGACGTCTGGGACGTTAAGGACATATGGGACATCTAGGACGTCTGAGACATCTGGGACCTTAAGGACATATGAGACATCTAGGACGCCTGAGACGTTAGGGACATATGGGCCATCTGAGACGTCTGGGACGTTAAGGACATATGGGACAACTAGGACGTCTAGGACGTCTGAGACTTTAGAGACATATAGGACATCTGGGACGTCTGGGACGTTAAGGACATATGGGTCATCTAGGACGTCTGGGACGTCTGGGACGCTAGGGACATATAGGACATCTAGGACGTCTGGGACGTTAGGGACATATGGGACATCTAGGATGTCTAGGACGTCTCGGACGTTAAGGACATATGGGACAACTAGGACGTCTAGGACGTCTGAGACTTTAGAGACATATAGGACATCTGGGACGTCTGGGACGTTAAGGACATATGGGTCATCTAGGACGTCTGGGACGTCTGGGACGCTAGGGACATATAGGACATCTGGGACGTCTGGGACGTTAGGGACATATGGGACATCTGGGACGTCTAGGACGTTAAAGACGTATGGGACATTTAGGACGTCTGGGACATCTTGGACGTTAAGGACATATGGGACATTTGGGACGCCTGGGACATTAGGGATATATGTGACATATGGGACATCTGGGACGCCTGGGACATTAGGGACATATGGGACATATGGGACATCTGGGACGTCTGGGACGTTAAGGACACATGGGACATTTAGGACGCCTGGGACATTAGGGACATATAGGACATATGGGACATCTGGGACGTCTGGGACGTTAGGGTCATATGAGACATCTGGGACGTCTGGGACGTTAAGAACATATGGGACATCTAGGACGTCTGGGACGTCTGGGACGTTAAAAACATATGGGACATTTAGGACGCCTGGGACATTAGGGACATATGGGGCATATGGGACATCTGGGACGTCTGGGACGTTAGGGACATATGGGACATCTGGGACGTCTGGGACGTTAAGGACATATGGGACATCTAGGACGTCTGGGACATCTGGAACCTTAAGGACATATGAGACATCTAGGACGCCTGAGACGTTAGGGACATATGGGCCATCTGGGACGTCTGGGACGTTAAGGACATATGGGACAACTAGGACGTCTAGGACGTCTGAGACGCTAGGGACATATAGGACATCTAGGACGTCTGGGACGTTAGGGACATATGGGACATCTAGGATGTCTAGGACGTCTGGGACGTTAGGAACATACGGGACAGCTGGGACGTCTGGGACGTTAAGGACATATGGGACATTTAGGACGTCTGGGACGTTAGGGACATATGGAACATCTAAGACGCCTGGGACATTAGAGACATATGGGACATCTGGGACGTCTAGGACGTTAAGGACATATGGGACATCTAGGACGACTGGGACGTCTAGGACCTTAAGGACATATGGGACATTTGGGACGCCTGGGACATTAGGGATATATGTGATATATGGGACATCTGGGACGCCTGGGACATTAGGGACATATGGGACATATGGGACGTCTGGGACGTCTGGGACGTTAATGACATATGGGACATTTAGGACGCCTAGGACATTAGGGACATATGGGATATCTGGGACGTCTGGGACGTTAAGGACATATGAGACATCTAGGAAGTCTAGGACGTTAAGGACATATTGGACATCTAGGACGTCTGGGACGTCTGGGACGTTAGGGACATACGGGACATCTAGGACGTCTGGGACGTCTGGGACGTTAAGGACATATGGGACATTTAGGACGCCTGGGACATTAGGGACATATGGGACAAATGGGACATCTGGGACGCCTGGGACATTAGGGACATATGTGACATCTGTGACGTCTGGGACGTTAAGGACATATGGGACATCTAGGACGTCTGGGACGTCTGGGACGTTAAGGACATATGGGACATTTAGGACGACTGGGACATTAGGGACATATGGGACAAATGGGACATCTGGGACGCCTGGGACGTTAGGGACATATGGGACATCTGGGACGTCTGGGACGTTAGGAACATATGGGACATTTAGAACGTCTGGGAGATTAGGGACATATAGAACATCTAGGACGCCTGGGACATTAGGGACATATGGGACATATGGGACATCTGGGACGTCTGGGACGTTAGGGAAATATGGGACATTTGGGACGTCTGGGACGTTAAGGACATATGGGACATCTAGAACGTCTGGTACGTCTGGAAAGTTAAGGACATATGGGACATTTAGGACGCCTGGGTCATTAGGGACATATGGAACATATGGGACATCTGGGACGCCTGGGACATTAGGTACATATGGGACATATGGGACATCTGGGACGTCTGGGACGTCTGGAACGTTAGGGACATATAGGACATCTAGGACGTCTGGGACGTTAGAGACATATGGGACATCTAGGACGTCTGGGACGTTAGGGACATAAAGGACAGCTGGGACGTCTGGGACGTTAGAGACATATGGGACATTTAGGACGTCTTGGACGTTAGGGACATATGAAACATCTAGGACGCCTGGGACATTAGGGACATATAAGACATATAGGACATCTGGGACGTCTGGGACGTTAGGGTCATATGAGACATCTGGGACGTCTGGGACGTTAAGGACATATGGGACATCTAGGACGTCTGGGACGTCTGGGACGTTAAAAACATATGGGACATTTAGGACGCCTGGGACATTAGGGACATATGGGACATATGGGACATCTGGGACGTCTGGGACGTTAGGGACATATGGGACATCTGGGACGTCTGGGACGTTAAGGACATATGGGACATCTAGGACGTCTGGGACGTCTGGGACCTTGAGGACATGTGAGACATCTGGGACGTCTGGGACGTTAAGGACATATGGGACATCTAGGACGTCTGGGACTTTAGAGACATATAGGACATCTGGGACGTCTGGGACGTTAAGGACATATGGGACATCTAGGACGTCTGAGACGTCTGGGCCGTTAGGGACATATAGGACATCTAGGACGTCTGGGACGTTAGGGACATATGAGACATCTAGGACGTCTAGGACGTCTGGACGTTAGGAACATACGGGACAGCTGGGACGTCTGGGACGTTAGGGACATATGGGACATTTAGGACGTCTGGCACCTCTGGGACGTTGGGGACATATGGGACATCTGGGACGTCTGGGACGTTAACGACATATGGGACATTTGGGACGTCTGGGACGTTGGGGACATATCGGGCATTTAGGACGCCTGGGACATTAGGGACATATTGGACATATGGGACATCTGGGACACCTGGGACATTAGGGTGATATAAGACATTTGGGACATCTGGGACGTCTGGAACGTTAGGGACATATGGGACATCTGGGACGTTTGGGACGTTAAGGACATATGGGACATCTAGGACGTCTGGGACGTTAAGGACATATGGGACATCTGGGACGTCTGGGACGTTAGGGACATATGGGACATCTGGGACGTCTGAGACGTTAGGTACATATGGGACATTTAGGACGTCTGGCACGTCTGGGACGTTGGGGACATATGGGACATCTGGGACGTCTGGGACGTTAACGACATATGGGACATTTGGGACGTCTGGGACGTTGGGGACATATCGGGCATTTAGGACGCCTCGGACATTAGGGACATATTGGACATATGGGACATCTGGGACACCTGGGACATTAGGGTGATATAAGACATTTGGGACATCTGGGACGTCTGGAACGTTAGGGACATATGGGACATCTGGGACGTTTGGGACGTTAAGGACATATGGGACATCTAGGACGTCTGGGACGTTAAGGACATATGGAATATCTAGGACGCCTGGGACATTAGGAACATATGGGACATATGGGACATCTGGCACGTCTGGGACGTTGGGGACATATGGGACATCTGGGACGTCTGGGACGTTAACGACATATGGGACATTTGGGACGTCTGGGACGTTAGGGACATATCGGGCATTTAGGACGCCTGGGACATTAGGGACATATTGGACATATGGGACATCTGGGACACCTGGGACATTAGGGTGATATAAGACATTTGGGACATCTGGGACGTCTGGAACGTTAGGGACATATGGGACATCTGGGACGTTTGGGACGTTAAGGACATATGGGACATCTAGGACGTCTGGGACGTTAAGGACATATGGGACATCTGGGACGTCTGGGACGTTAGGGACATATGGGACATCTGGGACGTCTGAGACGTTAGGGACATACGGGACAGCTGAGACGTCTGGGACGTCTTGGAGCTTGGCTTGACGCTTGGCTTGGCGCATGTCTTGGCGCTCATATTGGCGTTTGGCTTGGCGCTTGTCTCGGCGCTTGGCTTCGCGCTTTTCTTAGCGCGTGGCTTGGCGCATAGCTTGGCGCTTGGCTGGGCGCTTGGCTTGGCGCTTGGCTTGGCGGCTGGCTTGGCGCTTGTCTTGGTGCTTGTCTTGGCGCATGGCTTAGCGGTCTCCTTAGCGCGTGTCTTGGCGCTTGGTTGGGCGCTTGGCTTAGCGCTTGGCTTGGCGCTTTTCTTGACGCGTAGCTTGTCGCTTGGCTTGGTGCTTTTCTTGGCGCGTGGCTTGGCGCTTGTCTGGGCGCTTGGCTTGGCGCTTGGCTTGGAGCTTGGCTTGGCGCTTTGCTTGGCGCTTTTTTGGAGCATGGCTTGTCGTTTGGCTTGGCGCTTTTCTTGGCGGGTGGCTTGGCACTTGGCTTGGCGCTTGGCTTGGCGCGTGCCTTGGCGCTTTTCTTGGCGCGTGGTTTTCCGCGTGGCTTGGCGCTTGGCTGGCTGGGCGCTTGGCTTAGCGCTTGGCTTGACGTTTGGCTTGGCGCTTTTCTTAGCGCGTGGCTTGGCGCGTGGCTTGGCGCGGGGCTTGGTGCGTGGTTTGGCGCTTGGCTGGCTAAACGCTTGGTTGGCTGAATGCTTGGCTTAGCGCTTGGCTTGACGCTTGGCTTAGCGCTTTCCTTGGCGCGTGGCTTGGAGCTTGGCTTGGCGCTTGGCTTGGTGCTTGTCTTGGCGCATGGCTTGGCGGTCTCCTTGCCGCGTGACTTGGCGCTTGGTTGGGCGCTTGGCTTGACGCTTGGCTTGGCGCTTTTCTTGGCGCGTGGCATGGCGCTTGTCTGGGAGCTTGGCTTGGCGCTTGGCTTGGCGCTTGGCTTGTCGCTTGGCTTGGTGTTTTTTTTTTGGCGCGTGGCTTGGCGCTTGTCTGGGCGCTTGGCTTGTCGCTTGGTTTGGTGTTTTTTTTGGCGCGTGGCTTGGCGCTTGTCTGGGCGCTTGGTTTGTCGTTTGGCTTGGTGTTTTTTTTTGGCGCGTGGCTTGTCGCTTGGCTTGGCTCTTTTGTTGGCGGGTGGCTTGGCGCGTGGCTTGGCGCTTAGCTGGGTTGGCGCTTGGCTGGGCGCTTGGCTTGTCGCTTTTCTTGGCGCGTAGCTTGGCGCTTGTCTGGGCGCTTGGCTTGGCGCTTGGCTTAACGCTTGGCTTGGCGCTTGGCTTGGCGCTTGGCTTGGCGCTTGGTTTGGCGCTTGGGTTGGCGCTTTCTTGGCGCGTGGCTTGTCGCTTGGCTTGGCTCCTTTGTTGGCGGGTGGCTTGGCGCGTGACTTGGCGCGTGGCTTGTCGCTTGGCTTGGCGCTCTCCTTGGAGCGTGGCTTGGCGCTTGGCACGGCGCATGGCATGGCGCTTGGCTCGGCGCGTGGCTTGGCGCTTGGCTTGGTGTTTTTTTTTGGCGCGTGGCTTGTCGCTTGGCTTGGCTCTTTTGTTGGCGGGTGGCTTGGCGCGTGGCTTGGCGCTTAGCTGGGTTGGCGCTTTCTTGGCGCGTGGCTTGCCGCTTGGTTTGGCGCTTTTTTTAGCGCTCTTCTTGGCGCGTGGCATGGCGCTTGGCGTGGCGCTTGGCTTGGTGCTTGTCTTGGCGCATGGCTTGGCGCTATCCTTTTCACTTGACTTGGCGCTTGGCTGGGCGCTTGGCTTGTCGCATTTCTTAGCGCGTAGCTTGGCGCTTGTCTGGGCGCTTGGCTTGGCGCTTGGCTTGGCGCTTGGGTTGGCGCTTTCTTGGCGCGTGGCTTGTCGCTTGGCTTGGCTCTTTTGTTGGCGGGTGGCTTGGCGCGTGGCTTGGCGCTTAGCTGGGTTGGCGCTTGGCTGGGCGCTTGGCTTGTCGCTTTTCTTAGCGCGTAGCTTGGCGCTTGTCTGGGCGCTTGGCTTGGCGCTTGGCTTAGCGTTTGGCTTGGCGCTTGGGTTGGCGCTTTCTTGGCGCGTGGCTTGTCTCTTGGCTTGGCTCTTTTGTTGGCGGGTGGCTTGGCGCGTGGCTTGGCGCTTAGCTGGGTTGGCGCTTGGCTGGGCGCTTGGCTTGTCGCTTTTCTTGGCGCGTAGCTTGGCGCTAGTCTGGGCGCTTGGCTGGGCGCTTGGCTTAGCGCTTGGCTTGACGCGTGGCTTGGCGCTTTTCTTGGCGGGTGGCTTGGCGCTTGGCTTGGCGCGTGGTTTGGCGCTTTTCTTGGCGCGTGGCTTGACGCGTGGATAAGTGCGTGGCTTGGCGCTTGGCTGGCTAAACGCTTGGCTGGCTGAATACTTGGCTTAGCGCTTGGCTTGACGCTTGGCTTAGCGCTTTCCTTGGCGCGTGGCTTGGAGCTTGGCTTGGCGCTTGGCTTGGCGCTTGGTTTGGCGCTTGACTTGGCGCTTGGCTTGTCGCTTGGCTTGGTGCTTGTCTTGGCGCATGGCTTGGCGCTCTCCTTGCCGCGTGACTTGGCGCTTGGTTGGGGGCTTGGCTTGGCGCTTGGCTTGGCGCTTTTCTTGGCGCGTGGCATGGCGCTTGTCTGGGAGCTTGGCTTGGCGCTTGGCTTGGCGCTTGGCTTGTCGCTTGGCTTGGTATTTTTTTTGGCGCGTGGCTTGGCGCTTGTTTGGGCGCTTGGCTTGTCGCTTGGCTTGGTGTTTTTTTTGGCGCGTGGCTTCGCGCTTGTCTGGGCGCTTGGCTTGTCGCTTGGCTTGGTGTTTTTTTTTTGGCGCGTGGCTTGGCGCTTGTCTGGGCGCTTGGCTTGTCGCTTGGCTTGGTGTTTTTTTTTTTGCGCGTGGCATGGCGCTTGTCTGGGCGTTTGGCTTGTCGCTTGGCTTGGTGTTTTTTTTTGGCGCGTGACTTGGCGTTTGGCTGGGCGCTTGGATTGGCGATTGGCTTGTCGCTTTTCTTGGCGCGTAGCTTGTCGATTGGCTTGGTGCTTGTCTTGGCGCATGGCTTGGCGCTCTCCTTGGCACGTGACTTGGCGCTTGGCTGGGCGCTTGCGTTGGCGATTGGCTTGTCGCTTTTCTTGGCGCGTAGCTTGTCGCTTGGCTTGGAGCTTTTCTTGGCGCGTGTGTTGGCGCTTGTCTGGGTCCTTGGCTTGGCGCTTTTCTTGGCGCTTGGCTTGGCGTTTGGCTTGTCGCTTTTCTTGGCGCGTAGCTTGTCGCTTGGCTTAGTGCTTTTCTTGGCGCGTGGTTTGTCGCTTGGCTCGGCGCTTTTCTTGGCGGTTGGCTTGTCGCTTGGCTTGGCACTCTCCTTGGAGCGTGGCTTGGCGCTTGGCTCGGCGCGTGGCTTGGCGCTTGGCTCATCGCGTGGGTTGGCGCTTGGCTTGGCGCTTTTCTTGGCGAGTGGCCTGGCGCGTGGCTTGCCGCTTGGCTTGGCGCTCTCTTTGATGCATGGGGTGGCGTTTTTCCTGGCGCGTGGCTTGGCGCTTAGCCTGGCGCTTTTCTTGGCGCGTGGCTTGGCGCGTGGCTTGTCGCTTGGCTTGGCGCTTTTCATGGCGCGTGGCTTGGAGCTTGGTTTGGCGCTTTTTTTAGCGCTTTTCTTGGAGCGTGGCATGGCGCTTGGCGTGGCTCTTGGCTTGGTGCTTGTCTTGGCGCTTGGCTTGGCGCTATCCTTTTCACGTGGCTTGGCGCTTAGCCTGGCGCTTTTCTTGGCGCGTGGCTTGGCGCGTGGCTTGTCGCTTGGCTTGGCGCTTTTCATGGCGCGTGGCTTGGAGCTTGGCTTAACGCCTGGCTTGGAGCTTGGTTTGGCGCTTTTTTTAGCGCTTTTCTTGGCGCGTGGCATGGCGCTTGGCGTGGCTCTTGGCTTGGTGCTTGTCTTGGCGCTTGGCTTGGCGCTATCCTTTTCACGTGACTTGGCGCTTGGCTGGGCGCTTGGCTTGTCGCTTTTCTTGGCGCGTAGCTTGGCGCTTGCCTGGGCGCTTGGCTTGGCGCTTGGCTTGGCGCTTGGGTTGGCGCTTTCTTGGCGCGTGGCTTGTCGCTTGGCTTGGCTCTTTTGTTGGCGGGTGGCTTGGCGCGTGGCTTGGCGCTTAGCTGGGTTGGCGCTTGGCTGGGCGCTTGGCTTGTCGCTTTTCTTGGCGCGTAGCTTGGCGCTTGTCTGGGCGCTTGGCTTGGCGCTTGGCGCTTTTCTTGGAGCGTGGCCTGGCGCGTGGCTTGTCACTTAGCTTGGCGCTCTCCTTGCAGCGTGGGATGGCGCTTTTCTTGGCACGTGGCTTGTCGCTTGGCTTGGCGCTTTTTTTGGCGCGTGACTTAGCACTTGACTTGGCGCTTGGCTTGACGCTTGGCTTAGCGCATGCCTTGGCGCTCTCCTTGGCGCGTGGCTTGTCGCTTGGCTTGGCGCTCTCCTTGGTGCATGGGGTGTCGCTTTTCTTGGCGCGTGGCTTGTCGCTTGGCTTGGCGCGTGGCTTGGCTCTTGGCTTGGCGTTTGGTTTGGCGCTTTTCTTGGCGCTTGGCTTGGCGCATGGCATGTCGCTTGGCTTATCGCATGGCGTGACGCTTTTCTTGGCGCGTGGCTTGGCGCTTGGCTTGGCGCTTGGCTTGGCGCATGGCATGTCGCTTGGCTTGGTGCATGGCGTGGCGCCTTTCTTGGCGCGTGGCTTGGCGCGTGGCTTGGCGCATGGATTGGCGCTTCTCTTGGCGCGATGCTTGTCGCTTGGTTTGGCGCTTTTCTTGGCCGTGGCCTAGCGCTTGGCTTTTCGCTTGGCTTGGTGCTCTCCTTGGTGCATGGGATGGCCCTTTTCTTGGCGCGGGGTTGTCGCTTAGATTGGCGCTTCTCTTTGCGCGTGGCTTGTCGCTTGGCTTGGTGCTCTTCTTGGCGCGTGGCTTGGCGCTTAGCTTGGCGCGTGGTTTGGCGCTTTTCTTGGCGCGTGGCTTGGCGCTTGGCTTGGCGCATGGCGTGACGCTCTTTTTGGCGCGTGACTTGGCGCTTGGCTTGGCGCTTCATTTGGCGCTTAACTTGGCGCTTTTCTTAGCGCGTGGCATGTCGCTTGGCTTGGCGCATGGCGTGGCGCTTCTCTTGGCGCGTGGCTTGGCGCTTGGCTTAGCGCTTGGCTTGACGCTTGGCTTGGCGCTTGGCTTGGCGCTTTTCTTGGCGCGTGGCTTGGCGCGTGGCTTGTCACTTGGCTTGTCACTTGGCTTGGCGCTCTCCTTGGAGCGTGGGATGGCGATTTTCTTGGCGCGTGGCTTGGCGCTTGGTTTGGCGCTTGGCTTGGCGCTTTTCTTGGCGCGTGGCCTGGCGCGTGGCTTGTCGCTTGGCTTGGCGCTCTCCTTGGAGCGTGGCTTGGCGCTTGGATTGGCGCTTTTCTTGGCGCGGGGCTTGTCGCTTGGCTTGGCGCTTTTCTTGGCGCGTGGCTTGGCGCTTGGTTGGGCGTTTGGCTTGGCGCTTGTCTCGGCGATGGTTTGGCGCTTTTCTTAAAGCGTGGCTTGGCGCGTAGCCTGGCGTTTGGTTTGGCGCTTAGAATGCCGCTTGGATTGCCGCTTGGCTTGGCGCTCTCCTTGGCGCGTGGCTTGGCGCTTGGCTTGGTGCTCTTCTTGGCGCGTGGCTTGGAGCTTAGCTTGGCGCGTGGTTTGGCGCTTTTCTTGGCGCGTGGCTTGTCGCTTGGCTTGGCGCATGGCGTGACGCTCTTTTTGGCGCGTGACTTGGCGCTTCGCTTGGCGCTTCATTTGGCGCTTAACTTGGCGCTTTTCTTAGCGCGTGGCATGTCGCGTGACTTGGCGCTTGGCTTGGCGCTTCATTTGGCGCTTAACTTGGCGCTTTTCTTAGCGCGTGGCATGTCGCTTGGCTTGGCGCATGGCGTGGCGCTTTTTTTGGCGCGTGGCTTGGCGCTTGGCTTAGCGCTTGGCTTGGCGCTTGGCTTGGTGCTTGGCTTGGCGCTTTTCTTGGCGCGTGGCCTGGCGCGTGCCTTGTCACTTGGCTTGGCGCTCTCCTTGGAGCGTGGGATGGCGCTTTTCTTGGCGCGTGGCTTGGCGCTTGGTTTGGCGCTTGGCTTGGCGCTTTTCTTGGCGCGTGGCCTGGCGCGTGGCTTGTCGCTTGGCTTGGCGCTCTCCTTGGAGCGTGGCTTGGCGCTTGGATTGGCGCTTTTCTTGGCGCTAGGCTTGTCGCTTGGCTTGGCGCTTTTCTTGGCGCGTGGCTTGGCGCTTGGTTGGGCGTTTGGCTTGGCGCTTGTCTCGGCGATGGTTTGGCGCTTTTCTTAAAGCGTGGCTTGGCGCGTAGCCTGGCGTTTGGTTTGGCGCTTAGAATGCCGCTTGGATTGCCGCTTGGCTTGGCGCTCTCCTTGGCGCGTGGCTTGGCGCTTGGATTGGCGCTTTTCTTGGCGCGTGGGTTGTCGTTTGGCTTAGCGCATGGCGTGGCATTTTTCTTGGCGCGTAACTTGGTGCTTGGCTTGGCGCGTGGCTTGTCGCTTGGCTTGGCGCTCTCCTTGGTGCATGGGGTGTCGCTTTTCTTGGCGCGTGGCTTGTCGCTTGGCTTGGCGCGTGGCTTGGCTCTTGGCTTGGCGTTTGGTTTGGCGCTTTTCTTGGCGCTTGGCTTGGCGCGTGGCATGTCGTTTGGCTTGGCGCATGGCGTGACGCTTTTCTTGGCGCGTGGCTTGGCGCTTGGCTTGGCGCATGGCATGTCGCTTGGCTTGGCGTTTGGTTTGGCGCTTTTCTTGGCGCTTGGCTTGGCGCGTGGCATGTCGTTTGGCTTGGCGCATGGCGTGACGCTTTTCTTGGCGCGTGGCTTGGCGCGTGGCTTGGCGCTTGGATTGACGCTTGGCTTGTCGCGTGGCTTGGCGATTGGCTTGGCGCTTTTGTTGGCGCGTGATTTGGCGCGTGGCTTTTCGCTTGGCTTGGTGCTCTCCTTGGTGCATGGGATGGCCCTTTTCTTGGCGCGTGGCTTGTCGCTTGGCTTGGCGCGTGGCTTGGCTCTTGGCTTGGCGTTTGGTTTGGCGCTTTTCTTGGCGCTTGGCTTGGCGCGTGGCATGTCGTTTGGCTTGGCGCATGGCGTGTCGCTTTTCTTGGCGCGTGGCTTGTCGCTTGGCTTGGCGCGTGGCTTGGCTCTTGGCTTGGCGTTTGGTTTGGCGCTTTTCTTGGCGCTTGGCTTGGCGCGTGGCATGTCGTTTGGCTTGGCGCATGGCGTGACGCTTTTCTTGGCGCGTGGCTTGGCGCGTGGCTTGGCGCTTGGATTGGCGCTTGGCTTGTCGCGTGGCTTGGCGATTGGCTTGGCGCTTTTGTTGGCGCGTGATTTGGCGCGTGGCTTTTCGCTTGGCTTGGTGCTCTCCTTGGTGCATGGGATGGCCCTTTTCTTGGCGCGTGGCTTGGCGCTTGGTTTGGCGCTTGGCTTGGCGCTTTTCTTGGCGAGTGGCCTAGCGCTTGGCTTTTCGCTTGGCTTGGTGCTCTCCTTGGTGCAAGGGATGGCCCTTTTCTTGGCGCGGGGCTTGTCGCTTGGATAGGCGCTTCTCTTGGCGCGGGGCTTGTCTCTTGGCTTGGCGCTTTTCTTTGCGCGTGACTTGGCGCGTGACTTGGCACTTGACTTGGCGCTTTTGTTGGCGCGTGGCTTGGCGCGTGGCTTGGCGCATGGATTGGCGCTTCTCTTGGCGCGATGCTTGTCGCTTGGTTTGGCGCTTTTCTTGGCGCGTGGCTTGACGCGTGGCTTGGCGCTTGGTTGGGCGTTTGGCTTGGCGCTTGTCTCGGCGATGGTTTGGCGCTTTTCATAAAGCGTGGTTTAGCGCGTAGCCTGGCATTTGGTTTGACGCTTAGAATGGCGCTTGGCTAGCCGCTTGGCTTGGCGCTTAGCTTGGCGCGTGGTTTGGCGCTTGGCTTGGCGCTTTTCTTGGCGCGTGGCATGGCGCGTGGCTTGTCGCTTGGCTTGGCGCGCCTTTCTTGGTGCATGGCATGGCGCTTTTCCTGGCGCGTGGCTTGGCGCTTGGTTTAGCGCTTGGCTTGGCGCTTTTCTTGACGCGTGGCTTGGCGCGTAGCTTGTCGCTTGGCTTGACGCTCTCCTTGGTGCATGGGTGGCGCTTTTCTTGGCGCGTGGCTTGGCGCTTGGATTAGCGCTTGGCTTGGCGCTTAACTTGGCGCCTTTCTTGGCGCGTGGCTTGGCGCGTGGCTTGTCGCTTGGTTAGGTGCTCTCCTTGGCGTGTGGCTTGGCGCTTGGCTTGGCGCGTGGTTTGGCGCTAGGCTTGGCGCGTGGCTTGGCGCTTGACTTGGCGTTTTTGTTGGCGGGTGGCTTGTCGCTTGGCTTGGCGCTCTTCTTGGCGCGTGGCTTGGCGCTTAGCTTGGCGCGTGGTTTGGCGCTTGGCTTGGCGCTTTTCCTGGCGCGTGGGTTGTCGCTTGGCTTATCGCTTGGCTTGTCGCGTTTCTTGGCGATTGGCTTGGCGCTTTTGTTAACGCGTGATTTGGCGCGTGGCTTTTCGCTTGGCTTGGTGCTCTCCTTGGTGCATGGGATGGCCCTTTTCTTGGCGCGTGGCTTGGCGCTTGGTTTGGCGCTTGGCTTGGCGCTTTTCTTGGCGAGTGGCCTAGCGCTTGGCTTTTCGCTTGGCTTGGTGCTCTCCTTGGTGCATGGGATGGCTCTTTTCTTGGCGCAAGGCTTGTCGCTTGGCTTGGCGCATGGCGTGACGCTCTTTTTGGCGCGTGACTTGGCGCTTGGCTTGGCGCTTCATTTGGCGCTTAACTTGGCGCTTTTCTTAGCGCGTGGCATGTCGCTTGGCTTGGCGCATGGCGTGGCGCTTTTCTTGCCGCGTGGCTTGGCGCTTGGCTTAGCGCTTGGCTTGGCGCTTGGCTTGGCGCTTGGCTTGGCGCTTTTCTTGGCGCGTGGCTTGGCGCGTGGCTTGTCACTTGGCTTGGCGCTTGGCTTGGCGCTTTTCTTGGCGCGTGGCCTGGCGCGTGCCTTGTCACTTGGCTTGGCGCTCTCCTTGGAGCGTGGGATGGCGCTTTTCTTGGCGCGTGGCTTGGCGCTTGGTTTGGCGCTTGGCTTGGCGCTTTTCTTGGCGCGTGGCCTGGCGCGTGGCTTGTCGCTTGGCTTGGCGCTCTCCTTGGAGCGTGGCTTGGCGCTTGGATTGGCGCTTTTCTTGGCGCGGGGCTTGTCGCTTGGCTTGGCGCTTTTCTTGGCGCGTGGCTTGGCGCTTGGTTGGGCGTTTGGCTTGGCGCTTGTCTCGGCGATGGTTTGGCGCTTTTCTTAAAGCGTGGCTTGGCGCGTAGCCTGGCGTTTGGTTTGGCGCTTAGAATGCCGCTTGGATTGCCGCTTGGCTTGGCGCTTGGCTTGGCGCTCTCCTTGGCGCGTGGCTTGGCGCTTGGCTTGGTGCTCTTCTTGGCGCGTGGCTTGGCGCTTAGCTTGGCGCGTGGTTTGGCGCTTTTCTTGGCGCGTGGCTTGTCGCTTGGCTTGGCGCATGGCGTGACGCTCTTTTTGGCGCGTGACTTGGCGCTTGGCTTGGCGCTTCATTTGGCGCTTAACTTGGCGCTTTTCTTAGCGCGTGGCATGTCGCGTGACTTGGCGCTTGGCTTGGCGCTTCATTTGGCGTTTAACTTGGCGCTTTTCTTAGCGCGTGGCATGTCGCTTGGCTTGGCGCATGGCGTGGCGCTTTTTTTGGCGCGTGGCTTGGCGCTTGGCTTAGCGCTTGGCTTGGCGCTTGGCTTGGCGCTTGGCTTGGCGCTTTTCTTGGCGCGTGGCCTGGCGCGTGCCTTGTCACTTGGCTTGGCGCTCTCTTTGGAGCGTGGGATGGCGCTTTTCTTGGCGCGTGGCTTGGCGCTTGGTTTGGCGCTTGGCTTGGCGCTTTTCTTGGCGCGTGGCCTGGCGCGTGGCTTGTCGCTTGGCTTGGCGCTCTCCTTGGAGCGTGGCTTGGCGCTTGGATTGGCGCTTTTCTTGGCGCGGGGCTTGTCGCTTGGCTTGGCGCTTTTCTTGGCGCGTGGCTTGGCGCTTGGTTGGGCGTTTGGCTTGGCGCTTGTCTCGGCGATGGTTTGGCGCTTTTCTTAAAGCGTGGCTTGGCGCGTAGCCTGGCGTTTGGTTTGGCGCTTAGAATGCCGCTTGGATTGCCGCTTGGCTTGGCGCTCTCCTTGGCGCGTGGCTTGGCGCTTGGATTAGCGCTTTTCTTGGCGCGTGGGTTGTCGTTTGGCTTAGCGCATGGCGTGGCATTTTTCTTGGCGCGTAACTTGGTGCTTGGCTTGGCGCGTGGTTTGTCGCTTGGCTTGGCGCTCTCCTTGGTGCATGGGGTGTCGCTTTTCTTGGCGCGTGGCTTGTCGCTTGGCTTGGCGCGTGGCTTGGCTCTTGGCTTGGCGTTTGGTTTGGCGCTTTTCTTGGAGCTTGGCTTGGCGCGTGGCATGTCGCTTGGCTTGGCGCATGGCGTGACGCTTTTCTTGGCGCGTGGCTTGGCGCTTGGCTTGGCGCATGGCATGTCGCTTGGCTTGGCGCATGGCGTGGCGCCTTTCTTGGCGCGTGGCTTGGCGCTTGGATTGGCGCTTGGCTTGTCGCGTGGCTTGGCGATTGGCTTGGCGCTTTTGTTGGCGCGTGATTTGGCGCGTGGCTTTTCGCTTGGCTTGGTGCTCTCCTTGGTGCATGGGATGGCCCTTTTCTTGGCGCGTGGCTTGGCGCTTGGTTTGGCGCTTGGCTTGGCGCTTTTCTTGGCGAGTGGCCTAGCGCTTGGCTTTTCGCTTGGCTTGGTGCTCTCCTTGGTGCAAGGGATATCCCTTTTCTTGGCGCGGGGCTTGTCGCTTGGATTGGCGCTTCTCTTGGCGCGGGGCTTGTCTCTTGGCTTGGCGCTTTTCTTTGCGCGTGACTTGGCGCGTGACTTGGCACTTGACTTGGCGCTTTTGTTGGCGCGTGGCTTGGCGCGTGGCTTGGCGCATGGATTGGCGCTTCTCTTGGCGCGATGCTTGTCGCTTGGTTTGGCGCTTTTCTTGGCGCGTGGCTTGGCGCGTGGCTTGGCGCTTGGTTGGGCGTTTGGCTTGGCGCTTGTCTCGGCGATGGTTTGGCGCTTTTCATAAAGCGTAGTTTAGCGCGTAGCCTGGCATTTGGTTTGACGCTTAGAATGGCGCTTGGCTAGCCGCTTGGCTTGGCGCTTAGCTTGGCGCGTGGTTTGGCGCTTGGCTTGGCGCTTTTCTTGGCGCGTGGCATGGCGCGTGGCTTGTCGCTTGGCTTGGCGCGCCTTTCTTGGTGCATGGCATGGCGCTTTTCCTGGCGCGTGGCTTAGCGCTTGGTTTAGCGCTTGGCTTGGCGCTTTTCTTGACGCGTGGTTTGGCGCGTAGCTTGTCGCTTGGCTTGACGCGCCTTTCTTGGTGCATGGCATGGCGCTTTTCCTGGCGCGTGGCTTGGCGCTTGGTTTAGCGCTTGGCTTGGCGCTTTTCTTGACGCGTGGCTTGGCGCGTAGCTTGTCGCTTGGCTTGACGCTCTCCTTGGTGCATGGGTGGCGCTTTTCTTGGCGCGTGGCTTGGCGTTTGGATTAGCGCTTGGCTTGGCGCTTGACTTGGCGCGTGGCATGGCGCGTGGCTTGTCGCTTGGCTTGGCGCGCCTTTCTTGGTGCATGGCATGGCGCTTTTCCTGGCGCGTGGCTTGGCGCTTGGTTTAGCGCTTGGCTTGGCGCTTTTCTTGACGCGTGGCTTGGCGCGTAGCTTGTCGCTTGGCTTGACGCTCTCCTTGGTGCATGGGTGGCGCCTTTCTTGGCGTGTGGCTTGGCGCGTGGCTTGTCGCTTGGTTAGGTGCTCTCCTTGGCGTGTGGCTTGGCGCTTGGCTTGGCGCGTGGTTTGGCGCGAGGCTTGGCGCGTGGCTTGGCGCTTGACTTGGCGTTTTTGTTGGCGGGTGGCTTGTCGCTTGGCTTGGCGCTCTTCTTGGCGCGTGGTTTGGCGCTTGGCTTGGCGCTTTTCCTGGCGCGTGGGTTGTCGCTTGGCTT
Source organism: Agriotes lineatus (assembly GCA_940337035.1). NCBI lineage: Eukaryota > Metazoa > Arthropoda > Insecta > Coleoptera > Elateridae > Agriotes > Agriotes lineatus. The sequence continues at coordinate 210,127 of CALNHX010000274.1, forward strand.
ATCGCTTGGCTTGTCGCGTGGCTTGGCGATTGGCTTGGCGCTTTTGTTAACGCGTGATTTGGCGCGTGGCTTTTCGCTAGGCTTGGTGCTCTCCTTGGTGCATGGGATGGCCCTTTTCTTGGCGCGTGGCTTGGCGCTTGGTTTGGCGCTTGGCTTGGCGCTTTTCTTGGCGAGTGGCCTAGCGCTTGGCTTTTCGCTTGGCTTGGTGCTCTCCTTGGTGCATGGGATGGCTCTTTTCTTGGCGCAAGGCTTGTCGCTTGGATTGGCGCTTCTCTTGGCGCGTGGCTTGTCGCTTGGCTTGGCGCTCTTCTTGGCGCGTGGCTTGGCGCTTAGCTTGGCGCGTGGTTTGGCGCTTTTCTTAACGCGTGGCTTGTCGCTTGGCTTGGCGCATGGCGTGACGCTCTTTTTGGCGCGTGGCTTGGCGCTTGGCTTGGCGCTTCATTTGGCGCTTAACTTGGCGCTTTTCTTAGCGCGTGGCATGTCGCTTGGCTTGGCGCATGGCGTGGCGCTTTTCTTGGCGCGTGGCTTGGCGCTTGGCTTAGCGCTTGGCTTGGCGCTTGGCTTGGCGCTTGGCTTGGCGCTTTTCTTGGCGCGTGGCTTGGCGCGTGGCTTGTCACTTGGCTTGGCGCTTGGCTTGGCGCTTTTCTTGGCGCGTGGCCTGGCATGTGGCTTGGCGCTCTCCTTGGAGCGTGGGATGGCGCTTTTCTTGGCGCGTGGCTTGGCGCTTGGTTTGGCGCTTGGCTTGGCGCTTTTCTTGGCGCGTGGCCTGGCGCGTGGCTTGTCGCTTGGCTTGGCGCTCTCCTTGGAGCGTGGCTTGGCGCTTGGATTGGCGCTTTTCTTGGCGCAAGGCTTGTCGCTTGGCTTGGCGTTTTTCTTGGCGCGTGGCTTGGCGCTTAGTTGGGCGTTTGGCTTGGCGCTTGTCTCGGCGATGGTTTGGCGTTTTTCTTAAAGCGTGGCTTGGCGCGTAGCCTGGCGTTTGGTTTGGCGCTTAGAATGCCGCTTGGATTGCCGCTTGGCTTGGCGCTCTCCTTGGCGCGTGGCTTGGCGCTTGGATTAGCGCTTTTCTTGGCGCGTGGCTTGGCGCGTGGCTTGGCGCATGGATTGGCGCTTTTCTTGGCGCGATGCTTGTCGCTTGACTTGGCGCTTTTCTTGGCGCGTGACTTGGCACTTGACTTGGCGCTTTTGTTGGCGCGTGGCTTGGAGTTTCTTTTGGCGCGATGCTTGTCGTTTGGTTTGGCGCTTTTCTTGGCGCGTGGCTTGGCGCTTGGTTGGGCGTTTGGCTTGGCGCTTGTCTCGGCGATGGTTTGGCGCTTTTCATAAAGCGTGGCTTAGCGCGTAGCCTGGCATTTGGTTTGACGCTTAGAATGGCGCTTGGCTAGCCGCTTGGCTTGGCGCTTTCCTTGGCGCGTGGTTTGGCGCTTGGATTGGCGCTTTTCTTGGCGCGTGGGTTGTCGCTGGCTTTGCGCTTGGCTTGACGCTTGCTTTGGCGCTTTCCTTGGCGCGTGGCCTAGCGCGTGGCTTGTCGCTTGGCTTGGCGCTCTTCTTGGCGCGTGGCTTGACGCTTAGCTTGGCGCGTGGTTTGGCGCTTGGCTTGGCGCTTTTATTGGCGCGTGGCATGGCGCGTGGCTTGTTGCTTGGCTTGGCGCGCCTTTCTTGATGCATGGCAAGGCGCTTTTCCTGGCGCGTGGCTTGGCGCTTGGTTTAGCGCTTGGCTTGGCGCTTTTCTTAACGCGTGGATTGGCGCGTAGCTTGTCGCTTGGCTTGACGCTCTCCTTGGTGCATGGGTGGCGCTTTTCTTGGCGCAAGGCTTGTCGCTTGGCTTGGCGTTTTTCTAGGCGCGTGGCTTGGCGCTTGGTTTAGCGCTTGGCTTGGCGCTTTTCTTAACGCGTGGCTTGGCGCGTAGCTTGTCGCTTGGCTTGACGCTCTCCTTGGTGCATGGGTGGCGCTTTTCTTGGCGCAAGGCTTGTCGCTTGGCTTGGCGCTTTTCTTGGCGCGTGGGTTGTCGCTGGCTTTGCGCTTGGCTTGACGCTTGCTTTGGCGCTTTCCTTGGCGCGTGGCCTAGCGCGTGGCTTGTCGCTTGGCTTGGCGCTCTTCTTGGCGCGTGGCTTGACGCTTAGCTTGGCGCGTGGTTTGGCGCTTGGCTTGGCGCTTTTATTGGCGCGTGGCATGGCGCGTGGCTTGTTGCTTGGCTTGGCGCGCCTTTCTTGGTGCATGGCAAGGCGCTTTTCCTGGCGCGTGGCTTGGCGCTTGGTTTAGCGCTTGGCTTGGCGCTTTTCTTAACGCGTGGCTTGGCGCGTAGCTTGTCGCTTGGCTTGACGCTCTCCTTGGTGCATGGGTGGCGCTTTTCTTGGCGCGTGGCTTGGCGCTTGGCTTAGCGCTTGGCTTGGCGCTTGGCTTGGCGCTTGGCTTGGCGCTTTTCTTGGCGCGTGGCCTGGCGCGTGCCTTGTCACTTGGCTTGGCGCTCTCTTTGGAGCGTGGGATGGCGCTTTTCTTGGCGCGTGGCTTGGCGCTTGGTTTGGCGCTTGGCTTGGCGCTTTTCTTGGCGCGTGGCCTGGCGCGTGGCTTGTCGCTTGGCTTGGCGCTCTCCTTGGAGCGTGGCTTGGCGCTTGGATTGGCGCTTTTCTTGGCGCGGGGCTTGTCGCTTGGCTTGGCGCTTTTCTTGGCGCGTGGCTTGGCGCTTGGTTGGGCGTTTGGCTTGGCGCTTGTCTCGGCGATGGTTTGGCGCTTTTCTTAAAGCGTGGCTTGGCGCGTAGCCTGGCGTTTGGTTTGGCGCTTAGAATGCCGCTTGGATTGCCGCTTGGCTTGGCGCTCTCCTTGGCGCGTGGCTTGGCGCTTGGATTGGCGCTTTTCTTGGCGCGTGGGTTGTCGTTTGGCTTAGCGCATGGCGTGGCATTTTTCTTGGCGCGTAACTTGGTGCTTGGCTTGGCGCGTGGCTTGTCGCTTGGCTTGGCGCTCTCCTTGGTGCATGGGGTGTCGCTTTTCTTGGCGCGTGGCTTGTCGCTTGGCTTGGCGCGTGGCTTGGCTCTTGGCTTGGCGTTTGGTTTGGCGCTTTTCTTCGAGCTTGGCTTGGCGCGTGGCATGTCGCTTGGCTTGGCGCATGGCGTGACGCTTTTCTTGGCGCGTGGCTTGGCGCTTGGCTTGGCGCATGGCATGTCGCTTGGCTTGGCGCATGGCGTGGCGCCTTTCTTGGCGCGTGGCTTGGCGCTTGGATTGGCGCTTGGCTTGTCGCGTGGCTTGGCGATTGGCTTGGCGCTTTTGTTGGCGCGTGATTTGGCGCGTGGCTTTTCGCTTGGCTTGGTGCTCTCCTTGGTGCATGGGATGGCCCTTTTCTTGGCGCGTGGCTTGGCGCTTGGTTTGGCGCTTGGCTTGGCGCTTTTCTTGGCGAGTGGCCTAGCGCTTGGCTTTTCGCTTGGCTTGGTGCTCTCCTTGGTGCAAGGGATGGCCCTTTTCTTGGCGCGGGGCTTGTCGCTTGGATTGGCGCTTCTCTTGGCGCGGGGCTTGTCTCTTGGCTTGGCGCTTTTCTTTGCGCGTGACTTGGCGCGTGACTTGGCACTTGACTTGGCGCTTTTGTTGGCGCGTGGCTTGGCGCGTGGCTTGGCGCATGGATTGGCGCTTCTCTTGGCGCGATGCTTGTCGCTTGGTTTGGCGCTTTTCTTGGCGCGTGGCTTGGCGCGTGGCTTGGCGCTTGGTTGGGCGTTTGGCTTGGCGCTTGTCTCGGCGATGGTTTGGCGCTTTTCATAAAGCGTAGTTTAGCGCGTAGCCTGGCATTTGGTTTGACGCTTAGAATGGCGCTTGGCTAGCCGCTTGGCTTGGCGCTTAGCTTGGCGCGTGGTTTGGCGCTTGGCTTGGCGCTTTTCTTGGCGCGTGGCATGGCGCGTGGCTTGTCGCTTGGCTTGGCGCGCCTTTCTTGGTGCATGGCATGGCGCTTTTCCTGGCGCGTGGCTTAGCGCTTGGTTTAGCGCTTGGCTTGGCGCTTTTCTTGACGCGTGGTTTGGCGCGTAGCTTGTCGCTTGGCTTGACGCGCCTTTCTTGGTGCATGGCATGGCGCTTTTCCTGGCGCGTGGCTTGGCGCTTGGTTTAGCGCTTGGCTTGGCGCTTTTCTTGACGCGTGGCTTGGCGCGTAGCTTGTCGCTTGGCTTGACGCTCTCCTTGGTGCATGGGTGGCGCTTTTCTTGGCGCGTGGCTTGGCGTTTGGATTAGCGCTTGGCTTGGCGCTTGACTTGGCGCGTGGCATGGCGCGTGGCTTGTCGCTTGGCTTGGCGCGCCTTTCTTGGTGCATGGCATGGCGCTTTTCCTGGCGCGTGGCTTGGCGCTTGGTTTAGCGCTTGGCTTGGCGCTTTTCTTGACGCGTGGCTTGGCGCGTAGCTTGTCGCTTGGCTTGACGCTCTCCTTGGTGCATGGGTGGCGCCTTTCTTGGCGTGTGGCTTGGCGCGTGGCTTGTCGCTTGGTTAGGTGCTCTCCTTGGCGTGTGGCTTGGCGCTTGGCTTGGCGCGTGGTTTGGCGCGAGGCTTGGCGCGTGGCTTGGCGCTTGACTTGGCGTTTTTGTTGGCGGGTGGCTTGTCGCTTGGCTTGGCGCTCTTCTTGGCGCGTGGCTTGGCGCTTAGCTTGGCGCGTGGTTTGGCGCTTGGCTTGGCGCTTTTCCTGGCGCGTGGGTTGTCGCTTGGCTTATCGCTTGGCTTGTCGCGTGGCTTGGCGATTGGCTTGGCGCTTTTGTTAACGCGTGATTTGGCGCGTGGCTTTTCGCTTGGCTTGGTGCTCTCCTTGGTGCATGGGATGGCCCTTTTCTTGGCGCGTGGCTTGGCGCTTGGTTTGGCGCTTGGCTTGGCGCTTTTCTTGGCGAGTGGCCTAGCGCTTGGCTTTTCGCTTGGCTTGGTGCTCTCCTTGGTGCATGGGATGGCTCTTTTCTTGGCGCAAGGCTTGTCGCTTGGATTGGCGCTTCTCTTGGCGCGTGGCTTGTCGCTTGGCTTGGCGCTCTTCTTGGCGCGTGGCTTGGCGCTTAGCTTGGCGCGTGGTTTGGCGCTTTTCTTAACGCGTGGCTTGTCGCTTGGCTTGGCGCATGGCGTGACGCTCTTTTTGGCGCGTGGCTTGGCGCTTGGCTTGGCGCTTCATTTGGCGCTTAACTTGGCGCTTTTCTTAGCGCGTGGCATGTCGCTTGGCTTGGCGCATGGCGTGGCGCTTTTCTTGGCGCGTGGCTTGGCGCTTGGCTTAGCGCTTGGCTTGGCGCTTGGCTTGGCGCTTGGCTTGGCGCTTTTCTTGGCGCGTGGCTTGGCGCGTGGCTTGTCACTTGGCTTGGCGCTTGGCTTGGCGCTTTTCTTGGCGCGTGGCCTGGCATGTGGCTTGGCGCTCTCCTTGGAGCGTGGGATGGCGCTTTTCTTGGCGCGTGGCTTGGCGCTTGGTTTGGCGCTTGGCTTGGCGCTTTTCTTGGCGCGTGGCCTGGCGCGTGGCTTGTCGCTTGGCTTGGCGCTCTCCTTGGAGCGTGGCTTGGCGCTTGGATTGGCGCTTTTCTTGGCGCAAGGCTTGTCGCTTGGCTTGGCGTTTTTCTTGGCGCGTGGCTTGGCGCTTAGTTGGGCGTTTGGCTTGGCGCTTGTCTCGGCGATGGTTTGGCGTTTTTCTTAAAGCGTGGCTTGGCGCGTAGCCTGGCGTTTGGTTTGGCGCTTAGAATGCCGCTTGGATTGCCGCTTGGCTTGGCGCTCTCCTTGGCGCGTGGCTTGGCGCTTGGATTAGCGCTTTTCTTGGCGCGTGGCTTGGCGCGTGGCTTGGCGCATGGATTGGCGCTTTTCTTGGCGCGATGCTTGTCGCTTGACTTGGCGCTTTTCTTGGCGCGTGACTTGGCACTTGACTTGGCGCTTTTGTTGGCGCGTGGCTTGGAGCTTTTTTTGGCGCGATGCTTGTCGTTTGGTTTGGCGCTTTTCTTGGCGCGTGGCTTGGCGCTTGGTTGGGCGTTTGGCTTGGCGCTTGTCTCGGCGATGGTTTGGCGCTTTTCATAAAGCGTGGCTTAGCGCGTAGCCTGGCATTTGGTTTGACGCTTAGAATGGCGCTTGGCTAGCCGCTTGGCTTGGCGCTTTCCTTGGCGCGTGGTTTGGCGCTTGGATTGGCGCTTTTCTTGGCGCGTGGGTTGTCGCTGGCTTTGCGCTTGGCTTGACGCTTGCTTTGGCGCTTTCCTTGGCGCGTGGCCTAGCGCGTGGCTTGTCGCTTGGCTTGGCGCTCTTCTTGGCGCGTGGCTTGACGCTTAGCTTGGCGCGTGGTTTGGCGCTTGGCTTGGCGCTTTTATTGGCGCGTGGCATGGCGCGTGGCTTGTTGCTTGGCTTGGCGCGCCTTTCTTGATGCATGGCAAGGCGATTTTCCTGGCGCGTGGCTTGGCGCTTGGTTTAGCGCTTGGCTTGGCGCTTTTCTTAACGCGTGGCTTGGCGCGTAGCTTGTCGCTTGGCTTGACGCTCTCCTTGGTGCATGGGTGGCGCTTTTCTTGGCGCAAGGCTTGTCGCTTGGCTTGGCGTTTTTCTAGGCGCGTGGCTTGGCGCTTGGTTTAGCGCTTGGCTTGGCGCTTTTCTTAACGCGTGGCTTGGCGCGTAGCTTGTCGCTTGGCTTGACGCTCTCCTTGGTGCATGGGTGGCGCTTTTCTTGGCGCAAGGCTTGTCGCTTGGCTTGGCGCTTTTCTTGGCGCGTGGGTTGTCGCTGGCTTTGCGCTTGGCTTGACGCTTGCTTTGGCGCTTTCCTTGGCGCGTGGCCTAGCGCGTGGCTTGTCGCTTGGCTTGGCGCTCTTCTTGGCGCGTGGCTTGACGCTTAGCTTGGCGCGTGGTTTGGCGCTTGGCTTGGCGCTTTTATTGGCGCGTGGCATGGCGCGTGGCTTGTTGCTTGGCTTGGCGCGCCTTTCTTGGTGCATGGCAAGGCGCTTTTCCTGGCGCGTGGCTTGGCGCTTGGTTTAGCGCTTGGCTTGGCGCTTTTCTTAACGCGTGGCTTGGCGCGTAGCTTGTCGCTTGGCTTGACGCTCTCCTTGGTGCATGGGTGGCGCTTTTCTTGGCGCGTGGCTTGGCGCTTGGATTAGCGCTTTGCTTGGCGCTTAGCTTGGCGTCTTTCTTGGCGCGTGGCTTGGCGCGTGGCTTGTTGCTTGGTTAGGTGCTCTTCTTGGTGTGTGGCTTGGCGCTTGGCTTGGCGCGTGGTTTGGCGCTAGGTTTGGCGCGTGACTTGGCGCTTGACTTGGCGTTTTTGTTGGCGGGTGGCTTGGCGCGTGGCTTGTCGCTTGGTTAGGTGCTCTTCTTGGCGTGTGGCTTGGCGGTTAGCTTGGCGCGTGGTTTGGCGCTTGGCCTGGCGCGTGGCTTGGCGCGTGGCTTGTCGCTTGGCTTGGCGCTCTCCTTGGAGCGTGGCTTGGCGCTTGGCTCGGCGCATGGCTTGGCGCTTGGCTCGGCGCGTGGCTTGGCGCTTGGTTGGCTTGAGGCTTTTCTTGGCGCGTGGCCTGGCGCGTGGCTTGTCGCTTGGCTTGGCGCTCTCCTTCGTGCATGGGAAGGCGCTTTTCTTGGCGCGTGGCCTGGCGCGTGGCTTGTAGCTTGGCTTGGCGCTTGGCTTGACGCTTTTCTTGGCGCGTGGCTTGGCGCGTGGATTGTCGCATGCCTGGGCGCTTGGCTTGGCGCTTGGCTTGGCGCTTGGCTTGACGCTTGGCTTGGCACTTGGCTTGGAGCTTGGCTTGACGCTTGGCTTGGCGCATGTCTTGGCGCTCATATTGGCGCGATGCTTGGCGCTTGGCTAGGCGTTTGGCTTGGCGCTTGTCTCGGCGCTTGGCTTCGCGCTTTTCTTAGCGCGTGGCTTGGCGCATAGCTTGGCGCTTGGCTGGGCGCTTGGCTTGGCGCTTTGCTTGGCGGCTGGCTTGGCGCTTGTCTTGGTGCTTGTCTTGGCGCATGGCTTAGCGGTCTCCTTAGCGCGTGTCTTGGCGCTTGGCTGGGCGCTTGGCTTAGCGCTTGGCTTGGCGCTTTTCTTGACGCGTAGCTTGTCGCTTGGCTTGGTGCTTTTCTTGGCGCGTGGCTTGGCGCTTGTCTAAGCGCTTGGCTTGGCGCTTAAGTTGGAGCTTGGCTTGGCGCTTTACTTGGCGCTTTTTTGGAGCATGGCTTGTCGTTTGGCTTGGCGCTTTTCTTGGCGGGTGGCTTGGCACTTGGCTTGGCGCTTGGCTTGGCGCGTGCCTTGGCGCTTTTTTTGGCGCGTGGTTTTCCGCGTGGCTTGGCGCTTGGCTGGCTGGGCGCTTGGCTTAGCGCTTGGCTTGACGCTTGGCTTGGCGCTTTTCTTAGCGCGTGGCTTGGCGCGTGGCTTGGCGCGGGGCTTGGTGCGTGGTTTGGCGCTTGGCTGGCTAAACGCTTGGCTGGCTGAATGCTTTGCTTAGCGCTTGGCTTGACGCTTGGCTTAGCGCTTTCCTTGGCGCGTGGCTTGGAGCTTGGCTTGGCGCTTGGCTTGGTGCTTGTCTTGGCGCATGGCTTGGCGCTCTCCTTGCCGCGTGACTTGGCGCTTGGTTGGGCGCTTGGCTTGGCGCTTGGCTTGGCGCTTTTCTTGGCGCGTGGCATGGCGCTTGTCTGGGAGCTTGGCTTGGCGCTTGGCTTGTCGCTTGGCTTGGTGTTTTTTTTTGGCGCGTGGCTTGGCGCTTGTCTGGGCGCTTGGCTTGTCGCTTGGTTTGGTGTTTTTTTTGGCGCGTGGCTTGGCGCTTGTCTGGGCGCTTGGTTTGTCGTTTGGCTTGGTGTTTTTTTTTTGCGCGTGGCTTGTCGCTTGGCTTGGCTCTTTTGTTGGCGGGTGGCTTGGCGCGTGGCTTGGCGCTTAGCTGGGTTGGCGCTTGGCTGGGCGCTTGGCTTGTCGCTTTTCTTGGCGCGTAGCTTGGCGCTTGTCTGGGCGCTTGGCTTGGCGCTTGGCTTAACGCTTGGCTTGGCGCTTGGCTTGGCGCTTGGCTTGGCGCTTGGTTAGGCGCTTGGGTTGGCGCTTTCTTGGCGCGTGGCTTGTCGCTTGGCTTGGCTCCTTTGTTGGCGGGTGGCTTGTCGCTTGGCTTGGCGCTCTCCTTGGAGCGTGGCTTGGCGCTTGGCACGGCGCATGGCATGGCGCTTGGCTCGGCGCGTGGCTTGGCGCGTGGCTTGTCGCTTGGCTTGGCTCTTTTGTTGGCGGGTGGCTTGGCGCGTGACTTGGCGCTTGGCTGGGTTGGCGCCTTCTTGGCGCGTGGCTTGCCGCTTGGTTTGGCGCTTTTTTTAGCGCTTTTCTTGGCGCGTGGCATGGCGCTTGGCGTGGCGCTTGGCTTGGTGCTTGTCTTGGCGCATGGCTTGGCGCAATCCTTTTCACGTGACTTGGCGCGAGGCTGGGCGCTTGGCTTGTCGCTTTTCTTGGCGCGTAGCTTGGCGCTTGTCTGGGCGCTTGGCTTGGCGCTTGGCTTGGCGCTTGGCTTGGCGCTTGGGTTGGCGCTTTCTTGGCGCGTAGCTTGTCGTTTGGCTTGGCTCTTTTGTTGGTGGGTGGCTTGGCGCGTGGCTTGGCGCTTAGCCTGGCGCTTTTCTTGGCGCGTGGCTTGGCGCGTGGCTTGTCGCTTGGCTTGGCGCTTTTCATGGCGCGTGGCTTGGAGCTTGGCTTAGCGCCTGGATTGGCGCTTGGTTTAGCGCTTTTCTTAGCGCTTTTCTTGGCGCGTGGCTTGGCGCTTGGCTTAGCGCTTGGCTTGGTGCTTGTCTTGGCGCATGGCTTGGCGCTATCCTTTTCACGTGACTTGGCGCTTGGCTGGGCGCTTGGCTTGTCGCTTTTCTTGGCGCGTAGCTTGGCGCTTGTCTGGGCGCTTGGCTTGGCGCCTGGCTTGGCGCTTGGCTTGGCGCTTGGGTTGGCGCTTTCTTGGCGCGTGGCTTGTCGCTTGGCTTGGCTCTTTTGTTGGCGGGTGGCTTGGCGCGTGGCTTGGCGCTTAGCTGGGTTGGCGCTTGGCTGGGCGCTTGGCTTGTCGCTTTTCTTGGCGCGTAGCTTGGCGCTTGTCTGGGCGGTTGGCTTGGCGCTTGGCTTGGCGCTTGGCGTGGCGCTTGGGTTGGCGTTTTCTTGGCGCTTGGCTTAGCGCTTGGCTTGGTGCTTGTCTTGGCGCATGGCTTGGCGCTATCCTTTTCACGTGACTTGGCGCTTGGCTGGGCGCTTGGTTTGTCGCTTTTCTTGGCGCGTGGCTTGGCGCGTGGCCTGGCGCGTGGCTTGGCGCGTGGCTTGTCGCTTGGCTTGGCGCTCTCCTTGGAGCGTGGCTTGGCGCTTGGCTCGGCGCATGGCTTGGCGCTTGGCTCGGCGCGTGGCTTGGCGCTTGGTTGGCTTGGTGCTTTTCTTGGCGCGTGGCCTGGCGCGTGGCTTGTCGCTTGGCTTGGCGCTCTCCTTCGTGCATGGGGTGGCGCTTTTCTTGGCGCGTGGCATGGCGCGTGGCTTGTCGCTTGGCTTGGCGCTTGGCTTGACGCTTTTCTTGGCGCGTGGCTTGGCGCGTGGATTGGCGCTTGCCTGGGCGCTTGGCTTGGCGCTTGGCTTGGCGCTTGGCTTGACGCTTGGCTTGGCACTTGGCTTGGAGCTTGGCTTGACGCTTGGCTTGGCGCATGTCTTGGCGCTCATATTGGCGCGTGGCTTGGCGCTTGGCTAGGCGTTTGGGTTGGCGCTTGTCTCGGCGCTTGGCTTCGCGCTTTTCTTAACGCGTGGCTTGGCGCATAGCTTGGCGCTTGGCTGGGCGCTTGGCTTGGCGCTTGGCTTGGCGCTTGGCTTGGCGCTTGTCTTGGTGCTTGTCTTGGCGCATGGCTTAGCGGTCTCCTTAGCGCGTGTCTTGGCGCTTGGCTGGGCGCTTGGCTTAGCGCTTGGCTTGGCGCTTTTCTTGACGCGTAGCTTGTCGCTTGGCTTGGCGCTTGGCTTGGCGCTTTGCTTGGCGCTTTTTTGGAGCATGGCTTGTCGCTTGGCTTGGCGCTTTTCTTGGCGGGTGGCTTGGCACTTGGCTTGGCGCTTGGCTTGGCGCGTGCCTTGGCGCTTTTTTTGGCGCGTGGTTTTCCGCGTGGCTTGGCGCTTGGCTGGCTGGGCGCTTGGCTTAGCGCTTGGCTTGACGCTTGGCTTGGCGCTTTTCTTAGCGCGTGGCTTGGCGCGTGGCTTGGCGCGGGGCTTGGTGCGTGGTTTGGCGCTTGGCTGGCTAAACGCTTGGCTGGCTGAATGCTTGGCTTAGCGCTTGGCTTGACGCTTGGCTTAGCGCTTTCCTTGGCGCGTGGCTTGGAGCTTGGCTTGGGGCTTGGCTTGGCGCTTAGTTTGGCGCTTGGCTTGGCGCTTGGCTTGGCGCTTGGCTTGGTGATTGTGTTGGCGCATGGCTTGGCGCTCTCCTTGCCGCGTGACTTGGCGCTTGGTTGGGCGCTTGGCTTGGCGCTTGGCTTGGCGCTTTTCTTGGCGCGTGGCTTGGCGCTTGTCTGGGCGCTTGGCTTGGCGCTTGGCTTGGCGCTTGGCTTGGCGCTTGGCTTGTCGCTTGGCTTGGTGTTTTTTTTGGCGCGTGGCTTGGCGCTTGTCTGGGCGCTTGGCTTGTCGCTTGGTTTGGTGTTTTTTTTGGCGCGTGGCTTGGCGCTTGTCTGGGCGCTTGGTTTGTCGTTTGGCTTGGTGTTTTTTTTTGGCGCGTGGCTTGTCGCTTGGCTTGGCTCTTTTGTTGGCGGGTGGCTTGGCGCGTGGCTTGGCGCTTAGCTGGGTTGGCGCTTGGCTGGGCGCTTGGCTTGTCGCTTTTCTTGGCGCGTAGCTTGGCGCTTGTCTGGGCGCTTGGCTTGGCGCTTGGCTTGGCGCTTGGCTTGGCGCTTGGCTTGGCGCTTGGCTTGGCGCTTGGCTTGGCGCTTGGTTTGGCGCTTGGGTTGGCGCTTTCTTGGCGCGTGGCTTGTCGCTTGGCTTGGCTCCTTTGTTGGCGGGTGGCTTGGCGCGTGACTTGGCGCGTGGCTTGTCGCTTGGCTTGGCGCTCTAATTAGAGCGTGGCTTGGCGCTTGGCACGGCGCATGGCATGGCGCTTGGCTCGGCGCGTGGCTTGGCGCTTGGCTTGGCGCTTGGCTTGGAGTTTTTTTTTTGGCGCGTGGCTTGTCGCTTGGCTTGGCTCTTTTGTTGGCGGGTGGCTTGGCGCGTGGCTTGGCGCTTAGCTGGGTTGGCGCTTTCTTGGCGCGTGGCTTGTCGCTTGGATTGCTCTTTTGTTGGCGGGTGGCTTGGCGCGTGGCTTGGCGCTTAGCTGGGTTGGCGCTTTCTTGGCGCGTGGCTTGTCGCTTGGCTTGGCACTTTTGTTGGGGGGTGGCTTGGTGCGTTGCTTGGCGCTTAGCTGGGTTGGCGCTTGGCTGGGCGCTTGGCTTGTCGCTTTTCTTGGCGCGTAGCTTGGCGCTTGTCTGGGCGCTTGGCTTGGCGCTTGGCTTGGCGCTTGGCTTGGCGCTTGGCTTGGCGCTTGGCTTGGCGCTTGGCTTGGCGCTTGGCTTGGCACTTGGTTTGGCGCTTTCTTGGCGCGTGGCTTGTCTCTTGGCTTGGCTCTTTTGTTGGCGGGTGGCTTCTCGCGTGACTTGGCGCTTAGCTGGGTTGGCGCTTGGATTGGCGCTTGATTTGTTGCTTTTCTTGGCGCGTGGCTTGGCGCGTGGCTTGTCGCTTGGCTTGGCGCTCTCCTTAGAGCGTGGCTTGGCGCTTGGCTCGGCGCATGGCTTGGCGCTTGGCTCGGCGCGTGGCTTGGCGCTTGGTTGGCTTGGTGCTTTTCTTAGCCCGTGGCCTGGCGCGTGGCTTGTCGCTTGGCTTGGCGCTCTCCTTCGTGCATGGGGTGGCGTTTTTCTTGGCGCGTGGCCTGGCGCGTGGCTTGTCGCTTGGCTTGGCGCTTGGCTTGACGCTTTTCTTGGCGCGTGGCTTGGCTCGTGGCTTAGCGCTTGGCTAGACGCTTGGCTTGGCAGTTGGCTTGGAGCTTGGCTTGACGCTTGGCTTGGCGCATGGCTTGGCGCTTGGCTTGACGCTTGGCTTGGCACTTGGCTTGGAGCTTGGCTTGACGCTTGGCTTGGCGCATGTCTTGGCGCTCATATTGGCGCGTGGCTTGGCGCTTGGCTAGGCGTTTGGCTTGGCGCTTGGCTTGGCGCTTGGCTTGACGCTTGGCTTGGCACTTGGCTTGGAGCTTGGCTTGACGCTTGGCTTGGCGCATGTCTTGGCGCTCATATTGGCGCGTGGCTTGGCGCTTGGCTAGGCGTTTGGCTTGGCGCTTGTCTCGGCGTTTGGCTTCGCGCTTTTCTTGGCGCGTGGCTTGCCGCATAGCTTGGCGCTTGGCTGGGCGCTTGGCTTGGCGCTTGGCTTGGCGCTTGGCTTGGCGGTTGGCTTGGCGCTTGTCTTGGTGCTTGTCTTGGCGCATGGCTTGGCGCTCTCCTTAGCGCGTGGCTTGGCGCTTGGCTGGGCGCTTGGCTTAGCGCTTGGCTTGGCGCTTTTCTTGACGCGTAGCTTGTCGCTTGGCTTGGTGCTTTTCTTGGCGCGTGGCTTGGCGCTTGTCTGGGCGTTTGGCTTGGCGCTTGGCTTGGCGCTTGGCTTGGCGCTTGGCTTGGCTCTTTGCTTAGCGCTTTTTTGGAGCGTGGTTTTCCGCGTGGCTTGGCGCTTGGCTGGCTGGGCGCTTGGCTTAGCGCCTGGCTTGACGCTTGGCTTGGCGCTTTTCTTGGTGGGTGGCTTGGCGCTTGGCTTGGAGCGTGGTTTGGCGTTTTTCTTAGCGCGTGGCTTGGCGCGTGGCTTGGCGCGTGGCTTGGTGCGTGGCTTGGCGCTTGGCGGGCTAAACGCTTGGCTGGGTAAATGCTTGGCTTAGCGCTTGGCTTGACGCTTGGCTTAGCGCTTTCCTTGGCGCGTGGCTTGAAGCTTGGCTTGGCGCTTGACTTGGGGCTTGGTTTGGCGCTTGGCTTGGCGCTTGGCTTGGCGCTTGGCTTGGTGCTTGTCTTGGCGCATGGCTTGGCGCTCTCCTTGGCGCGTGACTTGGCGCTTGGTTGGGCGCTTGGCTTGGCGCTAGGCTTGGCGCTTTTCTTGGCGCGTAGCATGGCGCTTGTCTGGGAGCTTGGCTTCGCGCTTTTCTTGGCGCGTGGCTTGCCGCATAGCTTGGCGCTTGGCTGGGCGCTTGGCTTGGCGCTTGGCTTGGCGCTTGGCTTAACGCTTGGTTTGGCGCCTAGCTTGGCGCTTTTCTTGTCGCGTGGCTTAACGCGTGGCTTGTTCCTTGGCTTGGTGCATGGCGTGGCGCTTGGCATGGCGCTTGGCTTGGCGCTTGGCTTGGCTTTTGGCTTGGCGCTTGGCTTGGCGCTTGGCTTGGCGCTTGGCTTGGCGCTTGGCTTGGCGCTTGGCTTGGCGCTTGGCTTGCCGCTTGGCTTAACGCTTTTCTTGCCCCGTAGCTTAGCGCGTGGCTTGTTCCTTGGCTTGGCGCATGGCGTGGCGCTTTTCTTGGCGCGTGTCTTGGCGCTTGGCTTGGCGCTTGGCTTGGCGCTTGGCTTGGCGCTTGGCTTGGCGCCTAGCTTGGCGCTTTTCTTGGCGCGTGGCTTAACGCGTGGCTTGTCACTTGGCTTGACGCTCTTCTTTGCGTTTGGCTTGGCGCTTTTCTTGGCGCGTGGCTTGGCGCGTGGCTTGTCGCTTGGTTTGGCGCTTGGCTTGGCGCTTTACTTGGCGCGTGGCTTGGCGCTTGGTTTGCCGCTTGACTTGGCGCTCTTCTTGGCGCTTGGCTTGGCGCTTTTCTTGGCGCGTGGCTTGGCGCGTGGCTTGGCGCTTGGTTTGCCGCTTGGCTTCGCGCTCTTCTTGGCGCTTGGCTTGGCGCTTTTCTTGGCGCGTAGCTTGGCGCGTGGCTTGGCGCTTGGCTTGGCGCTTGGCTTGGCGCTTTCCTTGGCTCGTGGCTTGGCGCTTGGCTTAACGCCTTTCTTGGCTCGTAGCTTAGCGCGTGTCTTGTCGCTTGGCTTGGCGCTCTCCTTGGTGCATAGGGTGGCGCTTTTTTTGGCGCTTGGCTTGGCGCTTGGCTTGGCGCTTGGCTTGCCGCTTGGCTTAACGCTTTTCTTGCCCCGTAGCTTAGCGCGTGGCTTGTTCCTTGGCTTGGCGCATGGCGTGGCGCTTTTCTTGGCGCGTGTCTTGGCGCTTGGCTTGGCGCTTGGCTTGGCGCTTGGCTTGGCGCTTGGCTTGGCGCCTAGCTCGGCGCTTTTCTTGGCGCGTGGCTTAACGCGTGGCTTGTCACTTGGCTTGACGCTCTTCTTTGCGTTTGGCTTGGCGCTTTTCTTGGCGCGTGGCTTGGCGCGTGGCTTGTCGCTTGGTTTGGCGCTTGGTTTGGCGCTTTACTTGGCGCGTGGCTTGGCGCTTGGTTTGCCGCTTGACTTGGCGCTCTTCTTGGCGCTTGGCTTGGCGCTTTTCTTGGCGCGTGGCTTGGCGCGTGGCTTGGCGCTTGGTTTGCCGCTTGGCTTGGCGCTCTTCTTGGCGCTTGGCTTGGCGCTTTTCTTGGCGCGTAGCTTGGCGCGTGGCTTGGCGCTTGGCTTGGCGCTTGGCTTGGCGCTTTCCTTGGCTCGTGGCTTGGCGCTTGGCTTAACGCCTTTCTTGGCTCGTAGCTTAGCGCGTGTCTTGTCGCTTGGCTTGGCGCTCTCCTTGGTGCATAGGGTGGCGCTTTTCTTGGCGCATGGCTTGGCGCTTGGCTTAACGCTTGGTTTGGCGCCTAGCTTGGCGCTTTTCTTGTCGCGTGGCTTAACGCGTGGCTTGTTCC
The DNA here is from genome assembly GCA_940337035.1 of Agriotes lineatus. Lineage (NCBI taxonomy): Eukaryota > Metazoa > Arthropoda > Insecta > Coleoptera > Elateridae > Agriotes > Agriotes lineatus. The sequence goes on from CALNHX010000274.1 coordinate 225,800, forward strand.
TTGGCTTGGTGCATGGCGTGGCGCTTGGCATGGCGCTTGGCTTGGCGCTTGGCTTGGCGCTTGGCTTGGCGCTTGGCTTGGCGCTTGGCTTGGCGCTTGGCTTGGCGCTTGGCTTGGCGCTTGGCTTGGCGCTTGGCTTGCCGCTTGGCTTAACGCTTTTCTTGCCCCGTAGCTTAGCGCGTGGCTTGTTCCTTGGCTTGGCGCATGGCGTGGCGCTTTTCTTGGCGCGTGTCTTGGCGCTTGGCTTGGCGCTTGGCTTGGCGCTTGGCTTGGCGCTTGGCTTGGCGCCTAGCTTGGCGCTTTTCTTGGCGCGTGGCTTAACGCGTGGCTTGTCACTTGGCTTGACGCTCTTCTTTGCGTTTGGCTTGGCGCTTTTCTTGGCGCGTGGCTTGGCGCGTGGCTTGTCGCTTGGTTTGGCGCTTGGCTTGGCGCTTTACTTGGCGCGTGGCTTGGCGCTTGGTTTGCCGCTTGACTTGGCGCTCTTCTTGGCGCTTGGCTTGGCGCTTTTCTTGGCGCGTGGCTTGGCGCGTGGCTTGGCGCTTGGTTTGCCGCTTGGCTTGGCGCTCTTCTTGGCGCTTGGCTTGGCGCTTTTCTTGGCGCGTAGCTTGGCGCGTGGCTTGGCGCTTGGCTTGGCGCTTGGCTTGGCGCTTTCCTTGGCTCGTGGCTTGGCGCTTGGCTTAACGCCTTTCTTGGCTCGTAGCTTAGCGCGTGTCTTGTCGCTTGGCTTGGCGCTCTCCTTGGTGCATAGGGTGGCGCTTTTCTTGGCGCGTGGCTTGGCGCTTGGCTTGGCGCTTTCCTTGGCGCGTGGTTTGTCGCTTGGCTTGGCGCTTGGCTTGGCGTTTTCCTTAGCGCGTGGCTTGTTGCCTAGCTTGGCGCATGGCGTGGAGCTTTTCTTGGCGTGTGGCTTGGCGCTTGGCTTGGTGCTTGGCTTGGCGCTTGGCTTGGCGTTTGGCTTGGCGCTTTTCTTTGCGCGTGATTTAACGCGTGGCTTATCGCTTGGCTTGGCGCTCTCCTTGGCGCGTGGTTTGGCGCCTTTCTTGGCGCGTGGCTCGGCGCTATTCTTGGCGCGTGGCTGGGCGTTTGGCTTAGCGCTTGGCTTGGCGTTTGGCTTGGCGATTGGCTTCGCGATTGGCTTGGCGCTTTTGTTGGCGCGTTGCTTGGCGCATGGGTTGCCGCTTGGTTTGGCGCTTGGCTTGACGCTTGGCTTGACGCTTTTCTTAGCACGTGGCTTGTCGCTTGGATTTGCGCTTTTCTTGGCGCGTGGCTTGGCACTTGGCTTGGCGCTTGGCTTGGCGCTTGGCTTGGCGCTTGCCCTGGAGAATAGCTTGGCGTTCTTCTTGGCGCGTGGCTTTACGCTTGGCTGGGCGCTTGGCTTGGCGCTTGGCTTGGCGCTTGGCTTGGCGCTTGGCTTGGCGCTTTTCTTGATGCGTGGCTTGGCGCGTGGCTTAGCGCTCTCCATGGCGCGTGGCATGGCGCTTGGCCGAACGCTTGCCTTGGCGTTTTCTGCGCGCGTGGCTTGTCGCTTGGCGTGGCGCTTTCTTGGCGCGTGGCTTGGCGCGTGGCTTGCCACTTGGCTTGGCGCTTGGCTTGGTGCTTGGCTTGACGCATGGCTTATCGCTCTCCTTGGAGCGTGGCTTGGCGCTTCACTGAACGCCTGGCTTGGCGTTTTCTGCGCGCGTGGCTTGTCGCTTGGCTTGCCGCTTTCTTGGCGCGCGGCTTGGCGCTTGGTTTGCCGCTTGGCTTGGCGCTCTTCTTGGCGCTTGGCTTGGCGCTTTACTTGGCGCGTGGCTTGGCGCTTGGTTTGCCGCTTGACTTGGCGCTCTTCTTGGCGCTTGGCTTGGCGCTTTTCTTGGCGCGTGGCTTGGCGCGTGGCTTGGCGCTTGGTTTGCCGCTTGGCTTGGCGCTCTTCTTGGCGCTTGGCTTGGCGCTTTTCTTGGCGCGTAGCTTGGCGCGTGGCTTGGCGCTTGGCTTGGCGCTTGGCTTGGCGCTTTCCTTGGCTCGTGGCTTGGCGCTTGGCTTAACGCCTTTCTTGGCTCGTAGCTTAGCGCGTGTCTTGTCGCTTGGCTTGGCGCTCTCCTTGGTGCATAGGGTGGCGCTTTTCTTGGCGCGTGGCTTGGCGCTTGGCTTGGCGCTTTCCTTGGCGCGTGGTTTGTCGCTTGGCTTGGCGCTTGGCTTGGCGTTTTCCTTAGCGCGTGGCTTGTTGCCTAGCTTGGCGCATGGCGTGGAGCTTTTCTTGGCGTGTGGCTTGGCGCTTGGCTTGGTGCTTGGCTTGGCGCTTGGCTTGGCGTTTGGCTTGGCGCTTTTCTTTGCGCGTGATTTAACGCGTGGCTTGGCGCTTGGCTTGGCGCGTGGCTTGGCGCCTTTCTTGGCGCGTGGCTCAGCGCTATTCTTGGCGCGTGGCTGGGCGTTTGGCTTAGCGCTTGGCTTGGCGTTTGGCTTGGCGATTGGCTTCGCGATTGGCTTGGCGCTTTTGTTGGCGCGTTGCTTGGCGCATGGGTTGCCGCTTGGTTTGGCGCTTGGCTTGACGCTTGGCTTGACGCTTTTCTTAGCACGTGGCTTGTCGCTTGGATTTGCGCTTTTCTTGGCGCGTGGCTTGGCACTTGGCTTGGCGCATGGCTTGGCGCTTGGCTTGGCGCTTGCCCTGGAGAATAGCTTGGCGTTCTTCTTGGCGCGTGGCTTTACGCTTGGCTGGGCGCTTGGCTTGGCGCTTGGCTTGGCGCTTGGCTTGGCGCTTTTCTTGATGCGTGGCTTGGCGCGTGGCTTAGCGCTCTCCTTGGCGCGTGGCATGGCGCTTGGCCGAACGCTTGCCTTGGCGTTTTCTGCGCGCGTGGCTTGTCGCTTGGCGTGGCGCTTTCTTGGCGCGTGGCTTGGCGCGTGGCTTGCCACTTGGCTTGGCGCTTGGCTTGGTGCTTGGCTTGACGCATGGCTTATCGCTCTCCTTGGAGCGTGGCTTGGCGCTTCACTGAACGCCTGGCTTGGCGTTTTCTGCGCGCGTGGCTTGTCGCTTGGCTTGCCGCTTTCTTGGCGCGCGGCTTGGCGCTCGGTTTGGCGCTTGGCTTGGCGCTTGGTTTAACGCTTGGTTTGGAGCATGGTTTGGCGCTTTCCTTAACGCGTGGCTTGGCGCTTGGCTGGGCGCTTGGCTTGGCGCTGGGCTTAGCGCTGGGCTTGGGGCTTGTATTTGCGCTTTTCTTAGCGCGTGGCTTGGTGCTCAACTTGCCGCTTTCATGGCGCGTGGCTTGTCGCTTGGCGTGGCGCTTTCTTGGCGCGTGGCTTGTTGCTTGGCTTGCCGCTTTCTTGGCGCGCGGCTTGGCGCTTGGTTTGGCGCTTGGCTTGGCGCTTGGTTTAACGCTTGGTTTGGCGCATGGTTTGGCGCTCTCCTTAACGCGTGGCTTGGCGCTTCACTGAACGCCTGGCTTGGCGTTTTCTGCGCGCGTGGCTTGTCGCTTGGCTTGCCGCTTTCTTGGCGCGCGGCTTGGCGCTCGGTTTGGCGCTTGGCTTGGCGCTTGGTTTAACGCTTGGTTTGGCGCATGGTTTGGCGCTCTCCTTAACGCGTGGCTTGGCGCTTCACTGAACGCCTGGCTTGGCGTTTTCTGCGCGCGTGGCTTGTCGCTTGGCTTGCCGCTTTCTTGGCGCGCGGCTTGGCGCTTGGCTTGGCCTCTGGCTTGGCGCTTGGCTTGGCGCTTGGCTTGGCGCTCTCCATAGCGCGTGGCTTGGCGCTTGTCTAAGCGCTTGGCTTGGCGCTTGGCTTGGCGCTTGGCTTAGCGCTTGGCTTGGCGCTTGGCTTGGCGCTTGGCTTGTCGCTTGGCTTGGCGCTTTCCTTGGCGGGTGGTTCTGCACTTGGCTTGGCGCGTGGCTTGGCACTTTTCTTGGCGCGTGGCTTGGCGCGTGACTTGGCGCTTTGCTGGCTGGGCGCTTGGTTTAGCGCTTGGCTTAACGCTTGGCTTGGCGCCTTTCTTTTCGCTTGGGTTGGCGCTTGGCTTGGCGCTTTGCTTGGCGCTTGGCTTGGCGCTTTTCTTGGCGCATATCTTGGCGCATATTTTGGCGCGTGGGTTGACGCTTGGCTTGGCGCTTGGCTTGGCGCTTGGCTTGGCGCTTGGCTTGGCGCTTTTCTTGGCGCATTTCTTGGCGCGTGGCTTGGCGCTTTTTGTGGCGCGTGGCTTGGCGCTTGGCTGGGCACTTGGCTTGGCAATTGGCTTGGCGCTTAACCTGGCACTTGGCTTGGCGGCTTTCTTGTAGCGTGGTTTGGCACCTGGCTTGCCGCTTGGCTTGGCGCTTGGCCTGGCGCTTGAATTGGCACCTTTCTTGGCGCGTGGTTTGGCACTTGGCTTGGCACTTGGCTTGGCGCTTGGCTTGGCGCTTGGTTTGGCGCTTTTTTTGGCGCGTGGCTTGGCGCTTGACTGGGCACTTGGCTTGGCAATTGGCTTTGCGCTTAACCTGGCGCTTGGCTTGGCGGCTTTCTTGTAGCGTGGTTTGGCACCTAGCTTGCCGCTTGGCTTGGCGCTTGGCCTGGCGCTTGTATTGGCGCCTTTCTTGGAGCTTGGCTTTGCACTTGGCTTGCCGCTTGGCTTGGCGCTTGGCTTGGCGCTTGGCTTGGCGCTTGGCTTGACGCTTTTCTTGGCGCATTTCTTGGCGCGTAGCTTGGCGCTTGGCTTGGCGCTTGGCTTGGCGCTTTTCTTGGCGCGTGGTTTGGCACTTGGCTTGCCGCTTGGTTTGGTGCTTGGCCTGGCGCTTGGCTTGGCGCTTTTCTTGGCGCCTTTCTTGGCGCGTGGCTTGGCGCTCGTCTTGGCGCATGGCTTGGCGCTCTCCTTGGCGTTTGGTTTGGTGCTTAGCCTGGCGCTTCGCTTAGCGCGTTTCTTGGCACTTGGCTTGGCGCTTAACTTGGCGCTTGGCTTGGCGCTTGGCTTGGCGCTTTTCTTGGCGCGTTGTTTGGCACTTGACTTGCCGCTTGGCTTGGTGCTTGGCCTGGCGCTTGGCTTGGCGCTTTTCTTGGCGCCTTTCTCGGCGCGTGGCTTGGCGCTCGTCTTGGCGCATGGCTTGGCGCTCTTCTTGGCGTTTGGCTTGGCGCTAGGCTAAGCGCTTGGCTTGACGCTTTTCTTGGCGCGTAGCTTGGGACTTGGTTTTATGCTTAGTATGGCGCTTGGCTTGGCGCATGGCTTGGCGCTCTCTTTGTCGCGTGGCTTGGCGCTTGGCTTGGCGCTTTTCTTTGCGCGTGGTTTGTCGCTTGGCTTGGCGCTCTCCTTGGCGCGTTGCTTGGCGCTTGGCTTGGCGCGTAGCTTGGCGCTTGTCTTGGCGCATTGCGTTGCGTTTTTCTTGGCGCGTGGCTTGGTGCTTGGCTTGGCGCTTGGCTTGGCGCTTGGCTTGGCGCTTGGTTTGGCGCTTGGCGTGGCGCTTTTCTTGGCGCGTGTCTTAACGCGTCGCTTGTCGCTTGGCTTGGCGCATTCCTTGGTGCGTGGCTTGGAGCTTGACTTGGCGCCTTTCTTGGCGCGTGGCTGTGCCCTTCGCGTGGCAGTTGGCTTGGTGTTTGGCTTGGCGATTGGCTTGGCGCTTTTGTTGGCGCGTTGCTTGGCGCTTGGGTTGCCGCTTGGCCTGGGGCATGGCTTGGCGCTTTTCTTGGCGCTTTCCTTGGCGCGTGGCTTAGCGCTTGGCCTGGCGCTTGGCTTGGCGTTTGGCTTGGCGCTTTTCTTGGCGCGTGGTTTGTCGCTTGGCTTGGCGCTTTTTTTGGCGTGTGGCTTGGCACTTGGCTTGGAGCTTAACTTGGCGCGTGGCTTGCCGCTTAACTTGGCGCTCTCTTTGGCGCGTGGCTTGGCGCTTGGCTTGCCGCTTGGCTTAACGCTTTTCTTGCCCCGTAGCTTAGCGCGTGGCTTGTTCCTTGGCTTGGTGCATGGCGTGGCGCTTTTCTTGGCGCATGGCTTGGCGCTTGGCTTAACGCTTGGTTTGGCGCCTAGCTTGGCGCTTTTCTTGTCGCGTGGCTTAACGCGTGGCTTGTCGCTTGGCTTGGCGCTCTTCTTGGCGCTTGGCTTGGCGCTTTTCTTGGCGCGTGGCTTGGCGCGTGGCTTGTCGCTTGGCTTGGCGCATGGCGTGGCGCTTTTCTTGGCGCGTAGCTTGGCGCGTGGCTTGGCGCTTGGCTAGGCGCTTGGCTTGGCGCTTGGTTTGGCGCTTGGCTTAACGCTTGGCTTGGCGCTTGGCTTGGTGGTTTGCTTAGCGCTTGGCTTGGCGATTTTCTTGGCGCTTGGCTTGGCGCTTGGCTTGGCGCTTGGCTTGGCGCTTGGCTTGGCGCTTGGCTTGGCGCTTGGCTTGGCGCTTGGCTTGGCGCTTGGCTTGGCGCTTGGCTTGGCGATTGGCTTGGCGCGTGGCATGGCGTTTGGCCGAACGCTTGCCTTGGCGTTTTCTGCGCGCGTGGCTTGTCGCTTGGCGTGGCGCTTTCTTGGCGCGTGGCTTGGCGCGTGGCTTGCCACTTGGCTTGGCGCTTAACTTGGCGCTTGGCTTGGCGCTTGGCTTGGCGCTTTTCTTGGCGCGTTGTTTGGCACTTGGCTTACCGCTTGGCTTGGTGCTTGGCCTGGCGCTTGGCTTGGCGCTTTTCTTGGCGCCTTTCTCGGCGCGTGGCTTGGCGCTCGTCTTGGCGCATGGCTTGGCGCTCTTCTTGGCGTTTGGCTTGGCGCTAGGCTAAGCGCTTGGCTTGACGCTTTTCTTGGCGCGTAGATTGGCACTTGGTTTTATGCTTAGTATGGCGCTTGGCTTGGCGCATGGCTTGGCGCTTTCTATGTCGCGTGGCTTGGCGCTTGGCTTGGCGCTTTTCTTTGCGCGTGGTTTGTCGCTTGGCTTGGCGCTCTCCTTGGCGCGTTGCTTGGCGCTTGGCTTGGCGCGTAGCTTGGCGCTTGTCTTGGCGCATTGCGTTGCGTTTTTCTTGGCGCGTGGCTTGGTGCTTGGCTTGGCGCTTGGCTTGGCGCTTGGCTTGGCGCTTGGTTTGGCGCTTGGCGTGGCGCTTTTCTTGGCGCGTGTCTTAACGCGTCGCTTGTCGCTTGGCTTGGCGCATTCCTTGGTGCGTGGCTTGGAGCTTGACTTGGCGCCTTTCTTGGCGCGTGGCTGTGCCCTTCGCGTGGCAGTTGGCTTGGTGTTTGGCTTGGCGATTGGCTTGGCGCTTTTGTTGGCGCGTTGCTTGGCGCTTGGGTTGCCGCTTGGCCTGGGGCATGGCTTGGCGCTTTTCTTGGCGCTTTCCTTGGCGCGTGGCTTAGCGCTTGGCCTGGCGCTTGGCTTGGCGTTTGGCTTGGCGCTTTTCTTGGCGCGTGGTTTGTCGCTTGGCTTGGCGCTTTTTTTGGCGTGTGGCTTGGCACTTGGCTTGGCGCTTAACTTGGCGCGTGGCTTGCCGCTTAACTTGGCGCTCTCTTTGGCGCGTGGCTTGGCGCTTGGCTTGCCGCTTGGCTTAACGCTTTTCTTGCCCCGTAGCTTAGCGCGTGGCTTGTTCCTTGGCTTGGTGCATGGCGTGGCGCTTTTCTTGGCGCATGGCTTGGCGCTTGGCTTAACGCTTGGTTTGGCGCCTAGCTTGGCGCTTTTCTTGTCGCGTGGCTTAACGCGTGGCTTGTTCCTTGGCTTGGTGCATGGCGTGGCGCTTGGCATGGCGCTTGGCTTGGCGCTTGGCTTGGCGCTTGGCTTGGCGCTTGGCTTGGCGCTTGGCTTGGCGCTTGGCTTGGCGCTTGGCTTGGCGCTTGGCTTGGCGCTTGGCTTGGCGCTTGGCTTGCCGCTTGGCTTAACGCTTTTCTTGCCCCGTAGCTTAGCGCGTGGCTTGTTCCTTGGCTTGGCGCATGGCGTGGCGCTTTTCTTGGCGCGTGTCTTGGCGCTTGGCTTGGCGCTTGGCTTGGCGCTTGGCTTGGCGCTTGGCTTGGCGCCTAGCTTGGCGCTTTTCTTGGCGCGTGGCTTAACGCGTGGCTTGTCACTTGGCTTGACGCTCTTCTTTGCGTTTGGCTTGGCGCTTTTCTTGGCGCGTGGCTTGGCGCGTGGCTTGTCGCTTGGTTTGGCGCTTGGCTTGGCGCTTTACTTGGCGCGTGGCTTGGCGCTTGGTTTGCCGCTTGACTTGGCGCTCTTCTTGGCGCTTGGCTTGGCGCTTTTCTTGGCGCGTGGCTTGGCGCGTGGCTTGGCGCTTGGTTTGCCGCTTGGCTTGGCGCTCTTCTTGGCGCTTGGCTTGGCGCTTTTCTTGGCGCGTAGCTTGGCGCGTGGCTTGGCGCTTGGCTTGGCGATTGGCTTGGCGCTTTCCTTGGCTCGTGGCTTGGCGCTTGGCTTAACGCCTTTCTTGGCTCGTAGCTTAGCGCGTGTCTTGTCGCATGGCTTGGCGCTCTCCTTGGTGCATAGGGTGGCGCTTTTCTTGGCGCTTGGCTTGGCGCTTGGCTTGGCGCTTGGCTTGGCGCTTGGCTTGCCGCTTGGCTTAACGCTTTTCTTGCCCCGTAGCTTAGCGCGTGGCTTGTTCCTTGGCTTGGCGCATGGCGTGGCGCTTTTCTTGGCGCGTGTCTTGGCGCTTGGCTTGGCGCTTGGCTTGGCGCTTGGCTTGGCGCCTAGCTTGGCGCTTTTCTTGGCGCGTGGCTTAACGCGTGGCTTGTCACTTGGCTTGACGCTCTTCTTTGCGTTTGGCTTGGCGCTTTTCTTGGCGCGTGGCTTGGCGCGTGGCTTGTCGCTTGGTTTGGCGCTTGGTTTGGCGCTTTACTTGGCGCGTGGCTTGGCGCTTGGTTTGCCGCTTGACTTGGCGCTCTTCTTGGCGCTTGGCTTGGCGCTTTTCTTGGCGCGTGGCTTGGCGCGTGGCTTGGCGCTTGGTTTGCCGCTTGGCTTGGCGCTCTTCTTGGCGCTTGGCTTGGCGCTTTTCTTGGCGCGTAGCTTGGCGCGTGGCTTGGCGCTTGGCTTGGCGCTTGGCTTGGCGCTTTCCTTGGCTCGTGGCTTGGCGCTTGGCTTAACGCCTTTCTTGGCTCGTAGCTTAGCGCGTGTCTTGTCGCTTGGCTTGGCGCTCTCCTTGGTGCATAGGGTGGCGCTTTTCTTGGCGCATGGCTTGGCGCTTGGCTTAACGCTTGGTTTGGCGCCTAGCTTGGCGCTTTTCTTGTCGCGTGGCTTAACGCGTGGCTTGTTCCTTGGCTTGGTGCATGGCTTGGCGCTTGGCTTGGCGCTTGGCTTGGCGCTTGGCTTGGCGCTTGGCTTGGCGCTTGGCTTGGCGCTTGGCTTGGCGCTTGGCTTGGCGCTTGGCTTGGCGCTTGGCTTGCCGCTTGGCTTAACGCTTTTCTTGCCCCGTAGCTTAGCGCGTGGCTTGTTCCTTGGCTTGGCGCATGGCGTGGCGCTTTTCTTGGCGCGTGTCTTGGCGCTTGGCTTGGCGCTTGGCTTGGCGCTTGGCTTGGCGCTTGGCTTGGCGCCTAGCTTGGCGCTTTTCTTGGCGCGTGGCTTAACGCGTGGCTTGTCACTTGGCTTGACGCTCTTCTTTGCGTTTGGCTTGGCGCTTTTCTTGGCGCGTGGCTTGGCGCGTGGCTTGTCGCTTGGTTTGGCGCTTGGCTTGGCGCTTTACTTGGCGCGTGGCTTGGCGCTTGGTTTGCCGCTTGACTTGGCGCTCTTCTTGGCGCTTGGCTTGGCGCTTTTCTTGGCGCGTTGCTTGGCGCGTGGCTTGGCGCTTGGTTTGCCGCTTGGCTTGGCGCTCTTCTTGGCGCTTGGCTTGGCGCTTTTCTTGGCGCGTAGCTTGGCGCGTGGCTTGGCGCTTGGCTTGGCGCTTGGCTTGGCGCTTTCCTTGGCTCGTGGCTTGGCGCTTGGCTTAACGCCTTTCTTGGCTCGTAGCTTAGCGCGTGTCTTGTCGCTTGGCTTGGCGCTCTCCTTGGTGCATAGGGTGGCGCTTTTCTTGGCGCGTGGCTTGGCGCTTGGCTTGGCGCTTTCCTTGGCGCGTGGTTTGTCGCTTGGCTTGGCGCTTGGCTTGGCGTTTTCCTTAGCGCGTGGCTTGTTGCCTAGCTTGGCGCATGGCGTGGAGCTTTTCTTGGCGTGTGGCTTGGCGCTTGGCTTGGTGCTTGGCTTGGCGCTTGGCTTGGCGTTTGGCTTGGCGCTTTTCTTTGCGCGTGATTTAACGCGTGGCTTATCGCTTGGCTTGGCGCTCTCCTTGGCGCGTGGCTTGGCGCCTTTCTTGGCGCGTGGCTCGGCGCTATTCTTGGCGCGTGGCTGGGCGTTTGGCTTAGCGCTTGGCTTGGCGTTTGGCTTGGCGATTGGCTTCGCGATTGGCTTGGCGCTTTTCTTGCCGCTTGGTTTGGCGCTTGGCTTGACGCTTGGCTTGACGCTTTTCTTAGCACGTGGCTTGTCGCTTGGATTTGCGCTTTTCTTGGCGCGTGGCTTGGCACTTGGCTTGGCGCTTGGCTTGGCGCTTGGCTTGGCGCTTGCCCTGGAGAATAGCTTGGCGTTCTTCTTGGCGCGTGGCTTTATGCTTGGCTGGGCGCTTGGCTTGGCGCTTGGCTTGGCGCTTGGCTTGGCGCTTTTCTTGATGCGTGGCTTGGCGCGTGGCTTAGCGCTCTCCTTGGCGCGTGGCATGGCGCTTGGCCGAACGCTTGCCTTGGCGTTTTCCGCGCGTGGCTTGTCGCTTGGCGTGGCGCTTTCTTGGCGCGTGGCTTGGCGCGTGGCTTGCCACTTGGCTTGGCGCTTGGCTTGGTGCTTGGCTTGGTGCTTGGCTTGACGCATGGCTTATCGCTTTCCTTGGAGCGTGGCTTGGCGCTTCACTGAACGCCTGGCTTGGCGTTTTCTGCGCGCGTGGCTTGTCGCTTGGCTTGCCGCTTTCTTGGCGCGCGGCTTGGCGCTCGGTTTGGCGCTTGGCTTGGCGCTTGGTTTAACGCTTGGTTTGGAGCATGGTTTGGCGCTTTCCTTAACGCGTGGCTTGGCGCTTGGCTGGGCGCTTGGCTTGGCGCTGGGCTTAGCGCTGGGCTTGGCGCTTGTATTTGCGCTTTTCTTAGCGCGTGGCTTGGTGCTCAACTTGCCGCTTTCATGGCGCGTGGCTTGTCGCTTGGCGTGGCGCTTTCTTGGCGCGTGGCTTGTTGCTTGGCTTGCCGCTTTCTTGGCGCGCGGCTTGGCGCTTGGTTTGGCGCTTGGCTTGGCGCTTGGTTTAACGCTTGGTTTGGCGCATGGTTTGGCGCTCTCCTTAACGCGTGGCTTGGCGCTTCACTAAACGCCTGGCTTGGCGTTTTCTGCGCGCGTGGCTTGTCGCTTGGCTTGCCGCTTTCTTGGCGCGCGGCTTGGCGCTCGGTTTGGCGCTTGGCTTGGCGCTGGGTTTAACGCTTGGTTTGGCGCATGGTTTGGCGCTCTCCTTAACGCGTGGCTTGGCGCTTCACTGAACGCCTGGCTTGGCGTTTTCTGCGCGCGTGGCTTGTCGCTTGGCTTGCCGCTTTCTTGGCGCGCGGCTTGGCGCTTGGCTTGGCCTCTGGCTTGGCGCTTGGCTTGGCGCTTGGCTTGGCGCTCTCCATAGCGCGTGGCTTGGCGCTTGTCTAAGCGCTTGGCTTGGCGCTTGGCTTGGCGCTTGGCTTAGCGCTTGGCTTGGCGCTTGGCTTGGCGCTTGGCTTGTCGCTTGGCTTGGCGCTTTCCTTGGCGGGTGGTTCTGCACTTGGCTTGGCGCGTGGCTTGGCACTTTTCTTGGCGCGTGGCTTGGCGCGTGACTTGGCGCTTTGCTGGCTGGGCGCTTGGTTTAGCGCTTGGCTTAACGCTTGGCTTGGCGCCTTTCTTTTCGCTTGGGTTGGCGCTTGGCTTGGCGCTTTGCTTGGCGCTTGGCTTGGCGCTTTTCTTGGCGCATATCTTGGCGCATATTTTGGCGCGTGGGTTGACGCTTGGCTTGGCGCTTGGCTTGGCGCTTGGCTTGGCGCTTGGCTTGGCGCTTTTCTTGGCGCATTTCTTGGCGCGTGGCTTGGTGCTTTTTGTGGCGCGTGACTTGGCGCTTTGCTGGCTGGGCGCTTGGTTTAGCGCTTGGCTTAACGCTTGGCTTGGCGCCTTTCTTTTCGCTTGGGTTGGCGCTTGGCTTGGCGCTTGGCTTGGCGCTTGGCTTGGCGCTTGGCTTGGCGCTTGGCTTGGCGCTTTTCTTGGCGCATTTCTTGGCGCGTGGCTTGGTGCTTTTTGTGGCGCGTGGCTTGGCGCTTGGCTGGGCACTTGGCTTGGCAATTGGCTTGGCGCTTAACCTGGCACTTGGCTTGGCGGCTTTCTTGTAGCGTGGTTTGGCACCTGGCTTGCCGCTTGGCTTGGCGCTTGGCCTGGCGCTTGAATTGGCACCTTTCTTGGCGCGTGGTTTGGCACTTGGCTTGGCACTTGGCTTGGCGCTTGGCTTGGCGCTTGGTTTGGCGCTTTTTTTGGCGCGTGGCTTGGCGCTTGACTGGGCACTTGGCTTGGCAATTGGCTTTGCGCTTAACCTGGCGCTTGGCTTGGCGGCTTTCTTGTAGCGTGGTTTGGCACCTAGCTTGCCGCTTGGCTTGGCGCTTGGCCTGGCGCTTGTATTGGCGCCTTTCTTGGAGCTTGGCTTTGCACTTGGCTTGCCGCTTGGCTTGGCGCTTGGCTTGGCGCTTGGCTTGGCGCTTGGCTTGGCGCTTGGCTTGACGCTTTTCTTGGCGCATTTCTTGGCGCGTAGCTTGGCGCTTGGCTTGGCGCTTGGCTTGGCGCTTTTCTTGGCGCGTGGTTTGGCACTTGGCTTGCCGCTTGGTTTGGTGCTTGGCCTGGCGCTTGGCTTGGCGCTTGGCTTGACGCTTTTCTTGGCGCATTTCTTGGCGCGTAGCTTGGCGCTTGGCTTGGCGCTTGGCTTGGCGCCTTTCTTGGCGCGTGGCTTGGCGCTCGTCTTGGCGCATGGCTTGGCGCTCTCCTTGGCGTTTGGTTTGGTGCTTAGCCTGGCGCTTCGCTTAGCGCGTTTCTTGGCACTTGGCTTGGCGCTTAACTTGGCGCTTGGCTTGGCGCTTGGCTTGGCGCTTTTCTTGGCGCGTTGTTTGGCACTTGACTTGCCGCTTGGCTTGGTGCTTGGCCTGGCGCTTGGCTTGGCGCTTTTCTTGGCGCCTTTCTCGGCGCGTGGCTTGGCGCTCGTCTTGGCGCATGGCTTGGCGCTCTTCTTGGCGTTTGGCTTGGCGCTAGACTAAGCGCTTGGCTTGACGCTTTTCTTGGCGCGTAGCTTGGCACTTGGTTTTATGCTTAGTATGGCGCTTGGCTTGGCGCATGGCTTGGCGCTCTCTTTGTCGCGTGGCTTGGCGCTTGGCTTGGCGCTTTTCTTTGCGCGTGGTTTGTCGCTTGGCTTGGCGCTCTCCTTGGCGCGTTGCTTGGCGCTTGGCTTGGCGCGTAGCTTGGCGCTTGTCTTGGCGCATTGCGTTGCGTTTTTCTTGGCGCGTGGCTTGGTGCTTGGCTTGGCGCTTGGCTTGGCGCTTGGCTTGGCGCTTGGTTTGGCGCTTGGCGTGGCGCTTTTCTTGGCGCGTGTCTTAACGCGTCGCTTGTCGCTTGGCTTGGCGCACTCCTTGGTGCGTGGCTTGGAGCTTGACTTGGCGCCTTTCTTGGCGCGTGGCTGTGCCCTTCGCGTGGCAGTTGGCTTGGTGTTTGGCTTGGCGATTGGCTTGGCGCTTTTGTTGGCGCGTTGCTTGGCGCTTGGGTTGCCGCTTGGCCTGGGGCATGGCTTGGCGCTTTTCTTGGCGCTTTCCTTGGCGCGTGGCTTAGCGCTTGGCCTGGCGCTTGGCTTGGCGTTTGGCTTGGCGCTTTTCTTGGCGCGTGGTTTGTCGCTTGGCTTGGCGCTTTTTTTGGCGTGTGGCTTGGCACTTGGCTTGGAGCTTAACTTGGCGCGTGGCTTGCCGCTTAACTTGGCGCTCTCTTTGGCGCGTGGCTTGGCGCTTGGCTTGCCGCTTGGCTTAACGCTTTTCTTGCCCCGTAGCTTAGCGCGTGGCTTGTTCCTTGGCTTGGTGCATGGCGTGGCGCTTTTCTTGGCGCATGGCTTGGCGCTTGGCTTAACGCTTGGTTTGGCGCCTAGCTTGGCGCTTTTCTTGTCGCGTGGCTTAACGCGTGGCTTGTCGCTTGGCTTGGCGCTCTTCTTGGCGCTTGGCTTGGCGCTTTTCTTGGCGCGTGGCTTGGCGCGTGGCTTGTCGCTTGGCTTGGCGCATGGCGTGGCGCTTTTCTTGGCGCGTAGCTTGGCGCGTGGCTTGGCGCTTGGCTAGGCGCTTGGCTTGGCGCTTGGTTTGGCGCTTGGCTTAACGCTTGGCTTGGCGCTTGGCTTGGTGGTTTGCTTAGCGCTTGGCTTGGCGATTTTCTTGGCGCTTGGCTTGGCGCTTGGCTTGGCGCTTGGCATGGCGCTTGGCTTGGCGCTTGGCTTGGCGCTTGGCTTGGCGCTTGGCTTGGCGCTTGGCTTGGCGCTTGGCTTGGCGCTTGGCTTGGCGCTTGGCTTGGCGCTTGGCTTGGCGATTGGCTTGGCGCTTGGCTTGGCGCTTGGCTTGGCGCTTTTCTTGGCGCGTGACTTAACGCGTCGCTTGTCGCTTGGCTTGCCGCTTGGCTTAACGCTTTTCTTGCCCCGTAGCTTAGCGCGTGGCTTGTTCCTTGGCTTGGCGCATGGCGTGGCGCTTTTCTTGGCGCGTGGCTTGGCGCTTGGCACGGCGCTTGGCTTGGCGCTTGGCTTGGCGCCTAGCTTGGCGTTTTTCTTGGCGCGTGGCTTAACGCGTGGCTTGTCGCTTGGCTTGGCGCTCTTCTTGGCGTTTGGCTTGGCGCTTTTCTTGGCGCGTGGCTTGTCGCGTGGCTTGTCGCTTGGCTTGGCGCATGGCGTGGCGCTTTTCTTGGCTCGTTGCTTGGCGCGTGGTTTGTCGCTTGGTTTGGCGCGTGGCTTGGCGCTTGGTTTGCCGCTTGGCTTGGCGCTCTTCTTGGCGCTTGGCTAGGCGCGTGGCTTGGCGCTTGGCTTGGCGCTTGGCTAGGCGCTTTCCTTGGCTCGTGGCTTGGCGCTTGGCTTAACGCCTATTTTGGCGCGTAGCTTAGCGCGTGTCTTGTCGCTTGGCTTGGCGCTCTCCTTGGTGCATAGGGTGGCGCTTTTCTTGGCGCGTGGCTTGTCGCTTGGCTTGGCGCATGGCGTGGCAATTTACTTGGCGCTTGGATTGGCGCTTGGCTTGGCGCTTGGCTTGGCGTTTTCCTTAGCGCGTGGCTTGTTGCTTAGCTTGGCGCATGGCGTGGCGCTTTTCTTGTCGCGTGGCTTGGCAACTGGCTTGGCGTTTAGCTTGGCGCTTGGCTTGGCGCTTGGCTTGGCGCTTGGTTTGGCGCTTGGTTTGGCGCTTAGATTGGCGCTTACCTTAGCGCGTGGCTTGTTGCTTGGCTTAGCGCATGGCGTGGCGCTTTTCTTGGCGCGTGGCTTGGCGCTTGGTTTGGCGCTTCGCTTAACGCTTGGCTTGGCGCTTGGCTTGGCGCTTGGCTTAGCGCTTGGCTTGGCGATTTTCTTGGCGCGTGGATTAACGCGTGGCTTGTCGCTTGGCTTGGCGCTCTCCTTGGCGCGTTGCTTGGCGCTTGGCTTAGGGCGTAGCTTGGCGCTTGTCTTGGCGCATTGCGATGCGTTTTTCTTGGCGCGTGGCTTGGTGCTTGGCTTGGCGCTTGGTTTGGCGCTTGGCTTGGCGCTTGGCTTGGCGCTTGGCTTGGCGCTTTTCTTGGCGCATTGCGATGCGTTTTTCTTGGCGCGTGGCTTGTCGCTTGGCTTGGCGCTTTCCTTGGTGCGTGGCTTGGAGCTTGACTTGGCGCCTTTCTTGGCGCGTGGCTGTGCCTTTCGCTTGGCAGTTGGCTTGGTGTTTGACTTGGCGATTGGCTTGGCGCTTTTGTTGGCGCGTTGCTTGGCGCTTGGGTTGCCGCTTGGCCAGGGGCATGGCTTGGCGCTTTTCTTGGCGTTTTTCTTGGCGCGTGGCTTAGCGCTTGGCTGGGCGCTTGGCTTGGCGTTTGGCTTGGCGCTTTTCTTGGCGCGTGGTTTGTCGCTTGGCTTGGCGCTTTTTTTGGCGTGTGGCTTGGCACTTGGCTTGGCGCTTAACTTGGCGCGTGTCTTGTCGCTTAACTTGGCGCTCTCTTTAACGCGTGGCTTGGCGCTTGGCTTGCCGCTTGGCTTAACGCTTTTCTTGCCCCGTAGCTTAGCGCGTGGCTTGCTCCTTGGCTTGGCGCAAGGCGTGGCGCATTTCTTGGCGCATGGCTTGGCGCTCGGCTTAGCGCTTGGCTTAGCGCCTAGCTTGGCGCTTTTCTTGTCGCGTGGCTTAACGTGTGGCTTGTCTCTTGGCTTGGCGCTCTTCTTGGCGCTTGGCTTGGCGCTTTTCTTAGCGCGTGGCTTGGCGCGTGGCTTGTCGCTTGGCTTGGCGCATGGCGTGGCGCTTTTCTTGGCGCGTAGCTTGGCGCGTGGCTTGGCGCTTGGCTTGGCGCTTGGCTTGCCGCTTGGCTTAACGCTTTTCTTGCCCCGTAGCTTAGCGCGTGGCTTGTTCCTTGGCTTGGCGCATGGCGTGGCGCTTTTCTTGGCGCATGGCTTGGCGCTTGGCTTGGCGCTTGGCTTGGCGCTTGGCTTGGCGCTTGGCTTGCCGCTTGGCTTAACGCTTTTCTTACCCAGTAGCTTAGCGCGTGGCTTGTTCCTTGGCTTGGCGCATGGCGTGGCGCTTTTCTTGACGCATGGCTTGGCGCTTGGCCTGGCGCTTGGCTTAGCGCCTAGCTTGGCGCTTTTCTTGTCGCGTGGCTTAACGTGTGGCTTGTCTCTTGGCTTGGCGCTCTTCTTGGCGCTTGGCTTGGCGCTTTTCTTAGCGCGTGGCTTGGCGCGTGGCTTGTCGCTTGGCTTGGCGCATGGCGTGGCGCTTTTCTTGGCGCGTAGCTTGGCGCGTGGCTTGGCGCTTGGCTTGGCGCTTGGCTTGGCGCTTGGTTTGGCGCTTGGCTTAACGCTGGGCTTGGCGCTTGGCTTGGTGCTTTGCTTAGCGCTTGGCTTGGCGATTTTCTTGGCGCTTGGCTTGGCGCTTGGCTTGGCGCTTGGCATGGCGCTTGGCTTGGCGCTTGGCTTGGCGCTTGGCTTGGCGCTTGGCTTGGCGCTTGGCTTGTTCCTTGGCTTGGCGCATGGCGTGGCGCTTTTCTTGGCGCATGGCTTGGCGCTTGGCTTGGCGCTTGGCTTAGCGCCTAGCTTGGCGCTTTTCTTGTCGCGTGGCTTAACGTGTGGCTTGTCTCTTGGCTTGGCGCTCTTCTTGGCGCTTGGCTTGGCGCTTGGCTTGTTCCTTGGCTTGGCGCATGGCGTGGCGCTTTTCTTGACGCATGGCTTGGCGCTTGGCCTGGCGCTTGGCTTAGCGCCTAGCTTGGCGCTTTTCTTGTCGCGTGGCTTAACGTGTGGCTTGTCTCTTGGCTTGGCGCTCTTCTTGGCGCTTGGCTTGGCGCTTTTCTTAGCGCGTGGCTTGGCGCGTGGCTTGTCGCTTGGCTTGGCGCATGGCGTGGCGCTTTTCTTGGCGCGTAGCTTGGCGCGTGGCTTGGCGCTTGGCTTGGCGCTTGGCTTGGCGCTTGGTTTGGCGCTTGGCTTAACGCTGGGCTTGGCGCTTGGCTTGGTGCTTTGCTTAGCGCTTGGCTTGGCGATTTTCTTGGCGCTTGGCTTGGCGCTTGGCTTGGCGCTTGGCATGGCGCTTGGCTTGGCGCTTGGCTTGGCGCTTGGCTTGGCGCTTGGCTTGGCGCGTGGCTTGTTCCTTGGCTTGGCGCATGGCGTGGCGCTTTTCTTGGCGCATGGCTTGGCGCTTGGCTTGGCGCTTGGCTTAGCGCCTAGCTTGGCGCTTTTCTTGTCGCGTGGCTTAACGTGTGGCTTGTCTCTTGGCTTGGCGCTCTTCTTGGCGCTTGGCTTGGCGCTTTTCTTAGCGCGTGGCTTGGCGCGTGGCTTGTCGCTTGGCTTGGCGCATGGCGTGGCGCTTTTCTTGGCGCTTGGCTTGGCGCTTGGCTTGGCGCTTGGCTTGGCGCTTGGCTTGGCGCTTGGCTTGCCGCTTGGCTTAACGCTTTTCTTGCCCCGTAGCTTAGCGCGTGGCTTGTTCCTTGGCTTGGCGCATGGCGTGGCGCTTTTCTTGGCGCGTGTCTTGGCGCTTGGCTTGGCGCTTGGCTTGGCGCTTGGCTTGGCGCTTGGCTTGGCGCCTAGCTTGGCGCTTTTCTTGGCGCGTGGCTTAACGCGTGGCTTGTCACTTGGCTTGACGCTCTTCTTTGCGTTTGGCTTGGCGCTTTTCTTGGCGCGTGGCTTGGCGCGTGGCTTGTCGCTTGGCTTGGCGCATGGCGTGGCGCTTTTCTTGGCTCGTAGCTTGGCGCGTGGTTTGTCGCTTGGTTTGGCGCTTGGCTTGGCGCTTTACTTGGCGCGTGGCTTGGCGCTTGGTTTGCCGCTTGACTTGGCGCTCTTCTTGGCGCTTGGCTTGGCGCTTTTCTTGGCGCGTGGCTTGGCGCGTGGCTTGGCGCTTGGTTTGCCGCTTGGCTTAACGCTCTTCTTGGCGCTTGGCTTGGCGCTTTTCTTGGCGCGTGGCTTGGCGCTTGGCTTGGCGCTTGGCTTGGCGCTTGGCTTGCCGCTTGGCTTAACGCTTTTCTTGCCCCGTAGCTTAGCGCGTGGCTTGTTCCTTGGCTTGGCGCATGGCGTGGCGCTTTTCTTGGCGCATGGCTTGGCGCTTGGCTTGGCGCTCTTCTTGGCGCTTGGCTTGGCGCTTTTCTTAGCGCGTGGCTTGGCGCGTGGCTTGTCGCTTGGCTTGGCGCATGGCGTGGCGCTTTTCTTGGCGCGTAGCTTGGCGCGTGGCTTGGCGCTTGGCTTGGCGCTTGGTTTGGCGCTTGGCTTAACGCTGGGCTTGGCGCTTGGCTTGGTGCTTTGCTTAGCGCTTGGCTTGGCGATTTTCTTGGCGCTTGGCTTGGCGCTTGGCTTGGCGCTTGGCATGGCGCTTGGCTTGGCGCTTGGCTTGGCGCTTGGCTTGGCGCTTGGCTTGGCGCTTGGCTTGGCGCTTGGCTTGGCGCTTGGCTTGGCGCTTGGCTTGGCGCTTGGCTTGGCGCTTGGCTTGGCGCTTGGCTTGCCGCTTGGCTTAACGCTTTTCTTGCCCCGTAGCTTAGCGCGTGGCTTGTTCCTTGGCTTGGCGCATGGCGTGGCGCTTTTCTTGGCGCGTGTCTTGGCGCTTGGCTTGGCGCTTGGCTTGGCGCTTGGCTTGGCGCTTGGCTTGGCGCCTAACTTGGCGCTTTTCTTGGCGCGTGGCTTAACGCGTGGCTTGTCACTTGGCTTGACGCTCTTCTTTGCGTTTGGCTTGGCGCTTTTCTTGGCGCGTGGCTTGGCGCGTGGCTTGTCGCTTGGCTTGGCGCATGGCGTGGCGCTTTTCTTGGCTCGTAGCTTGGCGCGTGGTTTGTCGCTTGGTTTGGCGCTTGGCTTGGCGCTTTACTTGGCGCGTGGCTTGGCGCTTGGTTTGCCGCTTGACTTGGCGCTCTTCTTGGCGCTTGGCTTGGCGCTTTTCTTGGCGCGTGGCTTGGCGCGTAGCTTGGCGCTTGGTTTGCCGCTTGGCTTGGCGCTCTTCTTGGCGCTTGGCTTGGCGCTTTTCTTGTCGCTTGGCTTGGCGCATGGCGTGGCGCTTTTCTTGGCGCGTAGCTTGGCGCGTGGCTTGGCGCTTGGCTTGGCGCTTGGCTTGCCGCTTGGCTTAACGCTTTTCTTGCCCCGTAGCTTAGCGCGTGGCTTGTTCCTTGGCTTGGCGCATGGCGTGGCGCTTTTCTTGGCGCATGGCTTGGCGCTTGGCTTGGCGCTTGGCTTGGCGCTTGGCTTGGCGCTTGGCTTGCCGCTTGGCTTAACGCTTTTCTTACCCCGTAGCTTAGCGCGTGGCTTGTTCCTTGGCTTGGCGCATGGCGTGGCGCTTTTCTTGACGCATGGCTTGGCGCTTGGCCTGGCGCTTGGCTTAGCGCCTAGCTTGGCGCTTTTCTTGTCGCGTGGCTTAACGTGTGGCTTGTCTCTTGGCTTGGCGCTCTTCTTGGCGCTTGGCTTGGCGCTTTTCTTGGCGCAGTGCGATGCGTTTTTCTTGGCGCGTGGCTTGTCGCTTGGCTTGGCGCTTTCCTTGGTGCGTGGCTTGGAGCTTGACTTGGCGCCTTTCTTGGCGCGTGGCTGTGCCTTTCGCTTGGCAGTTGGCTTGGTGTTTGACTTGGCGATTGGCTTGGCGCTTTTGTTGGCGCGTTGCTTGGCGCTTGGGTTGCCGCTTGGCCAGGGGCATGGCTTGGCGCTTTTCTTGGCGTTTTTCTTGGCGCGTGGCTTAGCGCTTGGCTGGGCGCTTGGCTTGGCGTTTGGCTTGGCGCTTTTCTTGGCGCGTGGTTTGTCGCTTGGCTTGGCGCTTTTTTTGGCGTGTGGCTTGGCACTTGGCTTGGCGCTTAACTTGGCGCGTGTCTTGTCGCTTAACTTGGCGCTCTCTTTAACGCGTGGCTTGGCGCTTGGCTTGCCGCTTGGCTTAACGCTTTTCTTGCCCCGTAGCTTAGCGCGTGGCTTGCTCCTTGGCTTGGCGCAAGGCGTGGCACTTTTCTTGGCGCATGGCTTGGCGCTCGGCTTAGCGCTTGGCTTAGCGCCTAGCTTGGCGCTTTTCTTGTCTCTTGGCTTGGCGCTCTTCTTGGCGCTTGGCTTGGCGCTTTTCTTAGCGCGTGGCTTGGCGCGTGGCTTGTCACTTGGCTTGGCGCATGGCGTGGCGCTTTTCTTGGCGCGTAGCTTGGCGCGTGGCTTGGCGCTTGGCTTGGCGCTTGGCTTGCCGCTTGGCTTAACGCTTTTCTTGCCCCGTAGCTTAGCGCGTGGCTTGTTCCTTGGCTTGGCGCATGGCGTGGCGCTTTTCTTGGCGCATGGCTTGGCGCTTGGCTTGGCGCTTGGCTTGGCGCTTGGCTTGGCGCTTGGCTTGCCGCTTGGCTTAACGCTTTTCTTACCCAGTAGCTTAGCGCGTGGCTTGTTCCTTGGCTTGGCGCATGGCGTGGCGCTTTTCTTGACGCATGGCTTGGCGCTTGGCCTGGCGCTTGGCTTAGCGCCTAGCTTGGCGCTTTTCTTGTCGCATGGCTTAACGTGTGGCTTGTCTCTTGGCTTGGCGCTCTTCTTGGCGCTTGGCTTGGCGCTTTTCTTAGCGCGTGGCTTGGCGCGTGGCTTGTCGCTTGGCTTGGCGCATGGCGTGGCGCTTTTCTTGGCGCGTAGCTTGGCGCGTGGCTTGGCGCTTGGCTTGGCGCTTGGCTTGGCGCTTGGTTTGGCGCTTGGCTTAACGCTGGGCTTGGCGCTTGGCTTGGTGCTTTGCTTAGCGCTTGGCTTGGCGATTTTCTTGGCGCTTGGCTTGGCGCTTGGCTTGGCGCTTGGCATGGCGCTTGGCTTGGCGCTTGGCTTGGCGCTTGGCTTGGCGCTTGGCTTGGCGCTTGGCTTGTTCCTTGGCTTGGCGCATGGCTTGGCGCTTTTCTTGGCGCATGGCTTGGCGCTTGGCTTAGCGCCTAGCTTGGCGCTTTTCTTGTCGCGTGGCTTAACGTGTGGCTTGTCTCTTGGCTTGGCGCTCTTCTTGGCGCTTTTCTTGACGCATGGCTTGGCGCTTGGCCTGGCGCTTGGCTTAGCGCCTAGCTTGGCGCTTTTCTTGTCGCGTGGCTTAACGTGTGGCTTGTCTCTTGGCTTGGCGCTCTTCTTGGCGCTTGGCTTGGCGCTTTTCTTAGCGCGTGGCTTGGCGCGTGGCTTGTCGCTTGGCTTGGCGCATGGCGTGGCGCTTTTCTTGGCGCGTAGCTTGGCGCGTGGCTTGGCGCTTGGCTTGGCGCTTGGTTTGGCGCTTGGCTTAACGCTGGGCTTGGCGCTTGGCTTGGTGCTTTGCTTAGCGCTTGGCTTGGCGATTTTCTTGGCGCTTGGCTTGGCGCTTGGCTTGGCGCTTGGCATGGCGCTTGGCTTGGCGCTTGGCTTGGCGCTTGGCTTGGCGCTTGGCTTGGCGCGTGGTTTGTTCCTTGGCTTGGCGCATGGCGTGGCGCTTTTCTTGGCGCATGGCTTGGCGCTTGGCTTGGCGCTTGGCTTAGCGCCTAGCTTGGCGCTTTTCTTGTCGCGTGGCTTAACGTGTGGCTTGTCTCTTGGCTTGGCGCTCTTCTTGGCGCTTGGCTTGGCGCTTTTCTTAGCGCGTGGCTTGGCGCGTGGCTTGTCGCTTGGCTTGGCGCATGGCGTGGCGCTTTTCTTGGCGCTTGGCTTGGCGCTTGGCTTGGCGCTTGGCTTGGCGCTTGGCTTGCCGCTTGGCTTAACGCTTTTCTTGCCCCGTAGCTTAGCGCGTGGCTTGTTCCTTGGCTTGGCGCATGGCGTGGCGCTTTTCTTGGCGCGTGTCTTGGCGCTTGGCTTGGCGCTTGGCTTGGCGCTTGGCTTGGCGCTTGGCTTGGCGCCTAGCTTGGCGCTTTTCTTGGCGCGTGGCTTAACGCGTGGCTTGTCACTTGGCTTGACGCTCTTCTTTGCGTTTGGCTTGGCGCTTTTCTTGGCGCGTGGCTTGGCGCGTGGCTTGTCGCTTGGCTTGGCGCATGGCGTGGCGCTTTTCTTGGCTCGTAGCTTGGCGCGTGGTTTGTCGCTTGGTTTGGCGCTTGGCTTGGCGCTTTACTTGGCGCGTGGCTTGGCGCTTGGTTTGCCGCTTGACTTGGCGCTCTTCTTGGCGCTTGGCTTGGCGCTTTTCTTGGCGCGTGGCTTGGCGCGTGGCTTGGCGCTTGGTTTGCCGCTTGGATTAACGCTCTTCTTGGCGCTTGGCTTGGCGCTTTTCTTGGCGCGTGGCTTGGCGCTTGGCTTGGCGCTTGGCTTGGCGCTTGGCTTGCCGCTTGGCTTAACGCTTTTCTTGCCCCGTAGTTTAGCGCGTGGCTTGTTCCTTGGCTTGGCGCATGGCGTGGCGCTTTTCTTGGCGCATGGCTTGGCGCTTGGCTTGGCGCTCTTCTTGGCGCTTGGCTTGGCGCTTTTCTTAGCGCGTGGCTTGGCGCGTGGCTTGTCGCTTGGCTTGGCGCATGGCGTGGCGCTTTTCTTGGCGCGTAGCTTGGCGCGTGGCTTGGCGCTTGGCTTGGCGCTTGGTTTGGCGCTTGGCTTAACGCTGGGCTTGGCGCTTGGCTTGGTGCTTTGCTTAGCGCTTGGCTTGGCGATTTTCTTGGCGCTTGGCTTGGCGCTTGGCTTGGCGCTTGGCATGGCGCTTGGCTTGGCGCTTGGCTTGGCGCTTGGCTTGGCGCTTGGCTTGGCGCTTGGCTTGGCGCTTGGCTTGGCGCTTGGCTTGGCGCTTGGCTTGGCGCTTGGCTTGCCGCTTGGCTTAACGCTTTTCTTGCCCCGTAGCTTAGCGCGTGGCTTGTTCCTTGGCTTGGCGCATGGCGTGGCGCTTTTCTTGGCGCGTGTCTTGGCGCTTGGCTTGGCGCTTGGCTTGGCGCTTGGCTTGGC
Organism: Agriotes lineatus; assembly: GCA_940337035.1. Taxonomy (NCBI): domain Eukaryota; kingdom Metazoa; phylum Arthropoda; class Insecta; order Coleoptera; family Elateridae; genus Agriotes; species Agriotes lineatus. The sequence goes on from CALNHX010000274.1 coordinate 249,120, forward strand.
GCCTAACTTGGCGCTTTTCTTGGCGCGTGGCTTAACGCGTGGCTTGTCACTTGGCTTGACGCTCTTCTTTGCGTTTGGCTTGGCGCTTTTCTTGGCGCGTGGCTTGGCGCGTGGCTTGTCGCTTGGCTTGGCGCATGGCGTGGCGCTTTTCTTGGCTCGTAGCTTGGCGCGTGGTTTGTCGCTTGGTTTGGCGCTTGGCTTGGCGCTTTACTTGGCGCGTGGCTTGGCGCTTGGTTTGCCGCTTGACTTGGCGCTCTTCTTGGCGCTTGGCTTGGCGCTTTTCTTGGCGCGTGGCTTGGCGCGTAGCTTGGCGCTTGGTTTGCCGCTTGGCTTGGCGCTCTTCTTGGCGCTTGGCTTGGCGCTTTTCTTGTCGCTTGGCTTGGCGCATGGCGTGGCGCTTTTCTTGGCGCGTAGCTTGGCGCGTGGCTTGGCGCTTGGCTTGGCGCTTGGCTTGCCGCTTGGCTTAACGCTTTTCTTGCCCCGTAGCTTAGCGCGTGGCTTGTTCCTTGGCTTGGCGCATGGCGTGGCGCTTTTCTTGGCGCATGGCTTGGCGCTTGGCTTGGCGCTTGGCTTGGCGCTTGGCTTGGCGCTTGGCTTGCCGCTTGGCTTAACGCTTTTCTTACCCCGTAGCTTAGCGCGTGGCTTGTTCCTTGGCTTGGCGCATGGCGTGGCGCTTTTCTTGACGCATGGCTTGGCGCTTGGCCTGGCGCTTGGCTTAGCGCCTAGCTTGGCGCTTTTCTTGTCGCGTGGCTTAACGTGTGGCTTGTCTCTTGGCTTGGCGCTCTTCTTGGCGCTTAGCTTGGCGCTTTTCTTAGCGCGTGGCTTGGCGCGTGGCTTGTCGCTTGGCTTGGCGCATGGCGTAGCGCTTTTCTTGGCGCGTAGCTTGGCGCGTGGCTTGGCGCTTGGCTTGGCGCTTGGCTTGGCGCTTGGTTTGGCGCTTGGCTTAACGCTGGGCTTGGCGCTTGGCTTGGTGCTTTGCTTAGCGCTTGGCTTGGCGATTTTCTTGGCGCTTGGCTTGGCGCTTGGCTTGGCGCTTGGCATGGCGCTTGGCTTGGCGCTTGGCTTGGCGCTTGGCTTGGCGCTTGGCTTGGCGCTTGGCTTGCGCTTGGCTTGGCGCGTGGCTTGTTCCTTGGCTTGGCGCATGGCGTGGCGCTTTTCTTGGCGCATGGCTTGGCGCTTGGCTTGGCGCTCTTCTTGGCGCTTGGCTTGGCGCTTTTCTTAGCGCGTGGCTTGGCGCGTGGCTTGTCGCTTGGCTTGGCGCATGGCGTGGCGCTTTTCTTGGCGGGTAGCTTGGCGCGTGGCTTGGCGCTTGGCTTGGCGCTTGGTTTGGCGCTTGGCTTAACGCTGGGCTTGGCGCTTGGCTTGGTGCTTTGCTTAGCGCTTGGCTTGGCGATTTTCTTGGCGCTTGGCTTGGCGCTTGGCTTGGCGCTTGGCATGGCGCTTGGCTTGGCGCTTGGCTTGGCGCTTGGCTTGGCGCTTGGCTTGGCGCTTGGCTTGGCGCTTGGCTTGCCGCTTGGCTTAACGCTTTTCTTGCCCCGTAGCTTAGCGCGTGGCTTGTTCCTTGGCTTGGCGCATGGCGTGGCGCTTTTCTTGGCGCGTGTCTTGGCGCTTGGCTTGGCGCTTGGCTTGGCGCTTGGCTTGGCGCTTGGCTTGGCGCTTGGCTTGGCGCCTAGCTTGGCGCTTTTCTTGGCGCGTGGCTTAACGCGTGGCTTGTCACTTGGCTTGACGCTCTTCTTTGCGTTTGGCTTGGCGCTTTTCTTGGCGCGTGGCTTGGCGCGTGGCTTGTCGCTTGGCTTGGCGCATGGCGTGGCGCTTTTCTTGGCTCGTAGCTTGGCGCGTGGTTTGTCGCTTGGTTTGGCGCTTGGCTTGGCGCTTTACTTGGCGCGTGGCTTGGCGCTTGGCTTGGCGCTTTTCTTGGCGCGTGGCTTGGCGCGTGGCTTGGCGCTTGGTTTTCCGCTTGGCTTGGCGCTCTTCTTGGCGCTTGGCTTGGCGCTTTTCTTGGCGCGTAGCTTGGCGCGTGGCTTGGCGCTTGGCTTGGCGCTTGGCTTGGCGCTTTCCTTGGCTCGTGGCTTGGCGCTTGGCTTAACGCCTTTCTTGGCTCGTAGCTTAGCGCGTGTCTTGTCGCTTGGCTTGGCGCTCTCCTTGGTGCATAGGGTGGCGCTTTTCTTGGCGCGTGGCTTGGCGCTTGGCTTGGCGCTTTCCTTGGCGCGTGGTTTGTCGCTTGGCTTGGCGCTTGGCTTGGCGTTTTCCTTAGCGCGTGGCTTGTTGCCTAGCTTGGCGCATGGCGTGGAGCTTTTCTTGGCGTGTGGCTTGGCGCTTGGCTTGGTGCTTGGTTTGCCGCTTGGCTTAACGCTCTTCTTGGCGCTTGGCTTGGCGCTTTTCTTGGCGCGTGGCTTGGCGCTTGGCTTGGCGCTTGGCTTGCCGCTTGGCTTAACGCTTTTCTTGTCCCGTAGCTTAGCGCGTGGCTTGTTCCTTGGCTTGGCGCATGGCGTGGCGCTTTTCTTGGCGCATGGCTTGGCGCTTGGCTTGGCGCTCTTCTTGGCGCTTGGCTTGGCGCTTTTCTTAGCGCGTGGCTTGGCGCGTGGCTTGTCGCTTGGCTTGGCGCATGGCGTGGCGCTTTTCTTGGCGCGTAGCTTGGCGCGTGGCTTGGCGCTTGGCTTGGCGCTTGGTTTGGCGCTTGGCTTAACGCTGGGCTTGGCGCTTGGCTTGGTGCTTTGCTTAGCGCTTGGCTTGGCGATTTTCTTGGCGCTTGGCTTGGCGCTTGGCTTGGCGCTTGGCATGGCGCTTGGCTTGGCGCTTGGCTTGGCGCTTGGCTTGGCGCTTGGCTTGGCGCTTGGCTTGGCGCTTGGCTTGGCGCTTGGCTTGGCGCTTGGCTTGGCGCTTGGCTTGGCGCTTGGCTTGCCGCTTGGCTTAACGCTTTTCTTGCCCCGTAGCTTAGCGCGTGGCTTGTTCCTTGGCTTGGCGCATGGCGTGGCGCTTTTCTTGGCGCGTGTCTTGGCGCTTGGCTTGGCGCTTGGCTTGGCGCTTGGCTTGGCGCTTGGCTTGGCGCTTGGCTTGGCGCCTAGCTTGGCGCTTTTCTTGGCGCGTGGCTTAACGCGTGGCTTGTCACTTGGCTTGACGCTCTTCTTTGCGTTTGGCTTGGCGCTTTTCTTGGCGCGTGGCTTGGCGCGTGGCTTGTCGCTTGGCTTGGCGCATGGCGTGGCGCTTTTCTTGGCTCGTAGCTTGGCGCGTGGTTTGTCGCTTGGTTTGGCGCTTGGCTTGGCGCTTTACTTGGCGCGTGGCTTGGCGCTTGGTTTGCCGCTTGACTTGGCGCTCTACTTGGCGCTTGGCTTGGCGCTTTTCTTGGCGCGTGGCTTGGCGCGTGGCTTGGCGCTTGGTTTGCCGCTTGGCTTGGCGCTCTTCTTGGCGCTTGGCTTGGCGCTTTTCTTGTCGCTTGGCTTGGCGCATGGCGTGGCGCTTTTCTTGGCGCGTAGCTTGGCGCGTGGCTTGGCGCTTGGCTTGGCGCTTGGCTTGCCGCTTGGCTTAACGCTTTTCTTGCCCCGTAGCTTAGCGCGTGGCTTGTTCCTTGGCTTGGCGCATGGCGTGGCGCTTTTCTTGGCGCATGGCTTGGCGCTTGGCTTGGCGCTTGGCTTGGCGCTTGGCTTGGCGCTTGGCTTGCCGCTTGGCTTAACGCTTTTCTTACCCCGTAGCTTAGCGCGTGGCTTGTTCCTTGGCTTGGTGCATGGCGTGGCGCTTTTCTTGACGCATGGCTTGGCGCTTGGCCTGGCGCTTGGCTTAGCGCCTAGCTTGGCGCTTTTCTTGTCGCGTGGCTTAACGTGTGGCTTGTCTCTTGGCTTGGCGCTCTTATTGGCGCTTGGCTTGGCGCTTTTCTTAGCGCGTGGCTTGGCGCGTGGCTTGTCGCTTGGCTTGGCGCATGGCGTGGCGCTTTTCTTGGCGCGTAGCTTGGCGCGTGGCTTTGCGCTTGGCTTGGCGCTTGGCTTGGCGCTTGGTTTGGCGCTTGGCTTAACGCTGGGCTTGGCGCTTGGCTTGGTGCTTTGCTTAGCGCTTGGCTTGGCGATTTTCTTGGCGCTTGGCTTGGCGCTTGGCTTGGCGCTTGGCATGGCGCTTGGCTTGGCGCTTGGCTTGGCGCTTGGCTTGGCGCTTGGCTTGGCGCTTGGCTTGGCGCTTGGCTTGGCGCGTGGCTTGTTCCTTGGCTTGGCGCATGGCGTGGCGCTTTTCTTGGCGCATGGCTTGGCGCTTGGCTTGGCGCTCTTCTTGGCGCTTGGCTTGGCGCTTTTCTTAGCGCGTGGCTTGGCGCGTGGCTTGTCGCTTGGCTTGGCGCATGGCGTGGCGCTTTTCTTGGCGCATAGCTTGGCGCGTGGCTTGGCGCTTGGCTTGGCGCTTGGTTTGGCGCTTGGCTTAACGCTGGGCTTGGCGCTTGGCTTGGTGCTTTGCTTAGCGCTTGGCTTGGCGATTTTCTTGGCGCTTGGCTTGGCGCTTGGCTTGGCGCTTGGCATGGCGCTTGGCTTGGCGCTTGGCTTGGCGCTTGGCTTGGCGCTTGGCTTGGCGCTTGGCTTGGCGCTTGGCTTGGCGCTTGGCTTGGCGCTTGGCTTGGCGCTTGGCTTGCCGCTTGGCTTAACGCTTTTCTTGCCCCGTAGCTTAGCGCGTGGCTTGTTCCTTGGCTTGGCGCATGGCGTGGCGCTTTTCTTGACGCATGGCTTGGCGCTTGGCCTGGCGCTTGGCTTAGCGCCTAGCTTGGCGCTTTTCTTGTCGCGTGGCTTAACGTGTGGCTTGTCTCTTGGCTTGGCGCTCTTCTTGGCGCTTGGCTTGGCGCTTTTCTTAGCGCGTGGCTTGGCGCGTGGCTTGTCGCTTGGCTTGGCGCATGGCGTGGCGCTTTTCTTGGCGCGTAGCTTGGCGCGTGGCTTGGCGCTTGGCTTGGCGCTTGGCTTGGCGCTTGGTTTGGCGCTTGGCTTAACGCTGGGCTTGGCGCTTGGCTTGGTGCTTTGCTTAGCGCTTGGCTTGGCGATTTTCTTGGCGCTTGGCTTGGCGCTTGGCTTGGCGCTTGGCATGGCGCTTGGCTTGGCGCTTGGCTTGGCGCTTGGCTTGTTCCTTGGCTTGGCGCATGGCGTGGCGCTTTTCTTGGCGCATGGCTTGGCGCTTGGCTTGGCGCGTGGCTTGTTCCTTGGCTTGGCGCATGGCGTGGCGCTTTTCTTGGCGCTTGGCTTGGCGCTTGGCTTGGCGCGTGGCTTGTTCCTTGGCTTGGCGCATGGCGTGGCGCTTTTCTTGGCGCATGGCTTGGCGCTTGGCTTGGCGCTCTTCTTGGCGCTTGGCTTGGCGCTTTTCTTAGCGCGTGGCTTGGCGCGTGGCTTGTCGCTTGGCTTGGCGCATGGCGTGGCGCTTTTCTTGGCGCGTAGCTTGGCGCGTGGCTTGGCGCTTGGCTTGGCGCTTGGTTTAGCGCTTGGCTTAACGCTGGGCTTGGCGCTTGGCTTGGTGCTTTGCTTAGCGCTTGGCTTGGCGATTTTCTTGGCGCTTGGCTTGGCGCTTGGCTTGGCGCTTGGCATGGCGCTTGGCTTGGCGCTTGGCTTGGCGCTTGGCTTGGCGCTTGGCTTGGCGCTTGGCTTGGCGCTTGGCTTGGCGCTTGGCTTGGCGCTTGGCTTGCCGCTTGGCTTAACGCTTTTCTTGCCCCGTAGCTTAGCGCGTGGCTTGTTCCTTGGCTTGGCGCATGGCGTGGCGCTTTTCTTGGCGCGTGTCTTGGCGCTTGGCTTGGCGCTTGGCTTGGCGCTTGGCTTGGCGCTTGGCTTGGCGCCTAGCTTGGCGCTTTTCTTGGCGCGTGGCTTAACGCGTGGCTTGTCACTTGGCTTGACGCTCTTCTTTGCGTTTGGCTTGGCGCTTTTCTTGGCGCGTGGCTTGGCGCGTGGCTTGTCGCTTGGCTTGGCGCATGGCGTGGCGCTTTTCTTGGCTCGTAGCTTGGCGCGTGGTTTGTCGCTTGGTTTGGCGCTTGGCTTGGCGCTTTACTTGGCGCGTGGCTTGGCGCTTGGTTTGCCGCTTGACTTGGCGCTCTTCTTGGCGCTTGGCTTGGCGCTTTTCTTGGCGCGTGGCTTGGCGCGTGGCTTGGCGTTTGGTTTTCCGCTTGGCTTGGCGCTCTTCTTGGCGCTTGGCTTGGCGCTTTTCTTGGCGCGTAGCTTGGCGCGTGGCTTGGCGCTTGGCTTGGCGCTTGGCTTGGCGCTTTCCTTGGCTCGTGGCTTGGCGCTTGGCTTAACGCCTTTCTTGGCTCGTAGCTTAGCGCGTGTCTTGTCGCTTGGCTTGGCGCTCTCCTTGGTGCATAGGGTGGCGCTTTTCTTGGCGCGTGGCTTGGCGCTTGGCTTGGCGCTTTCCTTGGCGCGTGGTTTGTCGCTTGGCTTGGCGCTTGGCTTGGCGTTTTCCTTAGCGCGTGGCTTGTTGCCTAGCTTGGCGCATGGCGTGGAGCTTTTCTTGGCGTGTGGCTTGGCGCTTGGCTTGGTGCTTGGTTTGCCGCTTGGCTTAACGCTCTTCTTGGCGCTTGGCTTGGCGCTTTTCTTGGCGCGTGGCTTGGCGCTTGGCTTGGCGCTTGGCTTGCCGCTTGGCTTAACGCTTTTCTTGCCCCGTAGCTTAGCGCGTGGCTTGTTCCTTGGCTTGGCGCATGGCGTGGCGCTTTTCTTGGCGCATGGCTTGGCGCTTGGCTTGGCGCTCTTCTTGGAGCTTGGCTTGGCGCTTTTCTTAGCGCGTGGCTTGGCGCGTGGCTTGTCGCTTGGCTTGGCGCATGGCGTGGCGCTTTTCTTGGCGCGTAGCTTGGCGCGTGGCTTGGCGCTTGGCTTGGCGCTTGGCTTGGCGCTTGGTTTGGCGCTTGGCTTAACGCTGGGCTTGGCGCTTGGCTTGGTGCTTTGCTTAGCGCTTGGCTTGGCGATTTTCTTGGCGCTTGGCTTGGCGCTTGGCTTGGCGCTTGGCATGGCGCTTGGCTTGGCGCTTGGCTTGGCGCTTGGCTTGGCGCTTGGCTTGGCGCTTGGCTTGGCGCTTGGCTTGGCGCTTGGCTTGGCGCTTGGCTTGGCGCTTGGCTTGGCGCTTGGCTTGCCGCTTGGCTTAACGCTTTTCTTGCCCCGTAGCTTAGCGCGTGGCTTGTTCCTTGGCTTGGCGCATGGCGTGGCGCTTTTCTTGGCGCGTGTCTTGGCGCTTGGCTTGGCGCTTGGCTTGGCGCTTGGCTTGGCGCTTGGCTTGGCGCCTAGCTTGGCGCTTTTCTTGGCGCGTGGCTTAACGCGTGGCTTGTCACTTGGCTTGACGCTCTTCTTTGCGTTTGGCTTGGCGCTTTTCTTGGCGCGTGGCTTGGCGCGTGGCTTGTCGCTTGGCTTGGCGCATGGCGTGGCGCTTTTCTTGGCTCGTAGCTTGGCGCGTGGTTTGTCGCTTGGTTTGGCGCTTGGCTTGGCGCTTTACTTGGCGCGTGGCTTGGCGCTTGGTTTGCCGCTTGACTTGGCGCTCTTCTTGGCGCTTGGCTTGGCGCTTTTCTTGGCGCGTGGCTTGGCGCGTGGCTTGGCGCTTGGTTTGCCGCTTGGCTTGGCGCTCTTCTTGGCGCTTGGCTTGGCGCTTTTCTTGTCGCTTGGCTTGGCGCATGGCGTGGCGCTTTTCTTGGCGCGTAGCTTGGCGCGTGGCTTGGCGCTTGGCTTGGCGCTTGGCTTGCCGCTTGGCTTAACGCTTTTCTTGCCCCGTAGCTTAGCGCGTGGCTTGTTCCTTGGCTTGGCGCATGGCGTGGCGCTTTTCTTGGCGCATGGCTTGGCGCTTGGCTTGGCGCTTGGCTTGGCGCTTGGCTTGGCGCTTGGCTTGCCGCTTGGCTTAACGCTTTTCTTACCCCGTAGCTTAGCGCGTGGCTTGTTCCTTGGCTTGGCGCATGGCGTGGCGCTTTTCTTGACGCATGGCTTGGCGCTTGGCCTGGCGCTTGGCTTAGCGCCTAGCTTGGCGCTTTTCTTGTCGCGTGGCTTAACGTGTGGCTTGTCTCTTGGCTTGGCGCTCTTCTTGGCGCTTGGCTTGGCGCTTTTCTTAGCGCGTGGCTTGGCGCGTGGCTTGTCGCTTGGCTTGGCGCATGGCGTGGCGCTTTTCTTGGCGCGTAGCTTGGCGCGTGGCTTGGCGCTTGGCTTGGCGCTTGGCTTGGCGCTTGGTTTGGCGCTTGGCTTAACGCTGGGCTTGGCGCTTGGCTTGGTGCTTTGCTTAGCGCTTGGCTTGGCGATTTTCTTGGCGCTTGGCTTGGCGCTTGGCTTGGCGCTTGGCATGGCGCTTGGCTTGGCGCTTGGCTTGGCGCTTGGCTTGGCGCTTGGCTTGGCGCTTGGCTTGGCGCTTGGCTTGGCGCGTGGCTTGTTCCTTGGCTTGGCGCATGGCGTGGCGCTTTTCTTGGCGCATGGCTTGGCGCTTGGCTTGGCGCTCTTCTTGGCGCTTGGCTTGGCGCTTTTCTTAGCGCGTGGCTTGGCGCGTGGCTTGTCGCTTGGCTCGGCGCATGGCGTGGCGCTTTTCTTGGCGCGTAGCTTGGCGCGTGGCTTGGCGCTTGGCTTGGCGCTTGGTTTGGCGCTTGGCTTAACGCTGGGCTTGGCGCTTGGCTTGGTGCTTTGCTTAGCGCTTGGCTTGGCGATTTTCTTGGCGCTTGGCTTGGCGCTTGGCTTGGCGCTTGGCATGGCGCTTGGCTTGGCGCTTGGCTTGGCGCTTGGCTTGGCGCTTGGCTTGGCGCTTGGCTTGGCGCTTGGCTTGGCGCTTGGCTTGGCGCTTGGCTTGGCGCTTTTCTTGATGCGTGGCTTGGCGCGTGGCTTAGCGCTCTCCTTGGCGCGTGGCATGGCGCTTGGCCGAACGCTTGCCTTGGCGTTTTCTGCGCGCGTGGCTTGTCGCTTGGCGTGGCGCTTTCTTGGCGCGTGGCTTGGCGCGTGGCTTGCCACTTGGCTTGGCGCTTGGCTTGGTGCTTGGCTTGACGCATGGCTTATCGCTCTCCTTGGAGCGTGGCTTGGCGCTTCACTGAACGCCTGGCTTGGCGTTTTCTGCGCGCGTGGCTTGTCGCTTGGCTTGCCGCTTTCTTGGCGCGCGGCTTGGCGCTCGGTTTGGCGCTTGGCTTGGCGCTTGGTTTAACGCTTTGTTTGGCGCATGGTTTGGCGCTCTCCTTAACGCGTGGCTTGGCGCTTGGCTGGGCGCTTGGCTTGGCGCTGGGCTTAGCGCTGGGCTTGGCGCTTGTATTTGCGCTTTTCTTAGCGCGTGGCTTGGTGCTCAACTTGCCGCTTTCATGGCGCGTGGCTCGGCGCTTGGCTGGGCGCTTGGCTTGGCGTTTGGCTTGACGCATGGCTTAGCGCTCTTCCTGGAGCGTGGCTTGGCGCTTAGCTTGGCGCATGGCTTGGCGCTCCCCTTGGCGCGTAGCTTGGCGTTTGGCTTTGCGCTTTCATGGCGCGCGCCTTGTCGCTTGGCTTGGCACTTTCTTGGCGCGTTGCTTGTCGCTTGGCCTAGCGCTTTTCTTGGCGCGTGATTTGGTGCGTGGCTTGGCGCTTGGCTGGGCGCTTGCCTTGGCGTTTGGATTAGCGCATGGCTTGGCGCTTGGCTTGGCGCTCGGCTTGGCGCGATCTTGGCGGGTGGCTTGGCGCTTGGCTTGGCGTTTGGTTTGGCGCTTGGCTTGGCGCTTTACTTGGCGCGTGGCTTGGCGCTTGGTTTGCCGCTTGACTTGGCGCTCTTCTTGGCGCTTGGCTTGGCGCTTTTCTTGGCGCGTGGCTTGGCGCGTGGCTTGGCGCTTGGTTTTCCGCTTGGCTTGGCGCTCTTCTTGGCGCTTGGCTTGGCGCTTTTCTTGGCGCGTAGCTTGGCGCGTAGCTTGGCGCGTGGCTTGGCGCTTGGCTTGGCGCTTGGCTTGGCGCTTTCCTTGGCTCGTGGCTTGGCGCTTGGCTTAACGCCTTTCTTGGCTCGTAGCTTAGCGCGTGTCTTGTCGCTTGGCTTGGCGCTCTCCTTGGTGCATAGGGTGGCGCTTTTCTTGGCGCGTGGCTTGGCGCTTGGCTTGGCGCTTTCCTTGGCGCGTGGTTTGTCGCTTGGCTTGGCGCTTGGCTTGGCGTTTTCCTTAGCGCGTGGCTTGTTGCCTAGCTTGGCGCATGGCGTGGAGCTTTTCTTGGCGTGTGGCTTGGCGCTTGGCTTGGTGCTTGGCTTGGCGCTTGGCTTGGCGTTTGGCTTGGCGCTTTTCTTTGCGCGTGATTTAACGCGTGGCTTATCGCTTGGCTTGGCGCTCTCCTTGGCGCGTGGCTTGGCGCCTTTCTTGGCGCGTGGCTCGGCGCTATTCTTGGCGCGTGGCTGGGCGTTTGGCTTAGCGCTTGGCTTGGCGTTTGGCTTGGCGATTGGCTTCGCGATTGGCTTGGCGCTTTTGTTGGCGCGTTGCTTGGCGCATGGGTTGCCGCTTGGTTTGGCGCTTGGCTTGACGCTTGGCTTGACGCTTTTCTTGGCACGTGGCTTGTCGCTTGGATTTGCGCTTTTCTTGGCGCGTGGCTTGGCACTTGGCTTGGCGCTTGGCTTGGCGCTTGGCTTGGCGCTTGCCCTGGAGAATAGCTTGGCGTTCTTCTTGGCGCGTGGCTTTACGCTTGGCTGGGCGCTTGGCTTGGCGCTTGGCTTGGCGCTTTTCTTGATGCGTGGCTTGGCGCGTGGCTTAGCGCTCTCCTTGGCGCGTGGCATGGCGCTTGGCCGAACGCTTGCCTTGGCGTTTTCTGCGCGCGTGGCTTGTCGCTTGGCGTGGCGCTTTCTTGGCGCGTGGCTTGGCGCGTGGCTTGCCACTTGGCTTGGCGCTTGGCTTGGTGCTTGGCTTGACGCATGGCTTATCGCTCTCCTTGGAGCGTGGCTTGGCGCTTCACTGAACGCCTGGCTTGGCGTTTTCTGCGCGCGTGGCTTGTCGCTTGGCTTGCCGCTTTCTTGGCGCGCGGCTTGGCGCTCGGTTTGGCGCTTGGCTTGGCGCTTGGTTTAACGCTTGGTTTGGCGCATGGTTTGGCGCTCTCCTTAACGCGTGGCTTGGCGCTTGGCTGGGCGCTTGGCTTGGCGCTGGGCTTAGCGCTGGGCTTGGCGCTTGTATTTGCGCTTTTCTTAGCGCGTGGCTTGGTGCTCAACTTGCCGCTTTCATGGCGCGTGGCTCGGCGCTTGGCTGGGCGCTTGGCTTGGCGTATGGCTTGACGCATGGCTTAGCGCTCTTCCTGGAGCGTGGCTTGGCGCTTAGCTTGGCGCATGGCTTGGCGCTCCCCTTGGCGCGTAGCTTGGCGTTTGGCTTTGCGCTTTCATGGCGCGCGCCTTGTCGCTTGGCTTGGCACTTTCTTGGCGCGTTGCTTGTCGCTTGGCCTAGCGCTTTTCTTGGCGCGTGATTTGGTGCGTGGCTTGGCGCTTGGCTGGGCGCTTGCCTTGGCGTTTGGATTAGCGCATGGCTTGGCGCTTGGCTTGGCGCTCGGCTTGGCGCGATCTTGGCGGGTGGCTTGGCGCTTGGCTTGGCGTTTGGTTTGGCGCATGGCTTGGCGCTTGGCTGGGCGCTTGGCTTGGCGCTTGGCTTGACGCTTGGCTTGGCGCTTGGCTTGGCGCTTAGCTTGCCGCTTTCTTGGCGCGTGGCTTGTCGCTGGGCTTGGCGCTTTTCTTGGCGGGTGGCTTGGCGCTTGGCTTGGCGTTTGGTTTGGCGCATGGCTTGGCGCTTGTCTGGGCGCTTGGCTTGGCGCGTGGCTTGGCGCTTGTCTTGGCTCTTTGGCTTGGCGCCTGTCTTGGCGCATGGTTTAACGCATTCCTTGGCGCGTGGATAGGCGCTTGGCTAGGCGCTTGGCTTGGCGCTTGGTTTGGCGTTTTTCTTAGCGCATAGCTTGTCGCTTGGCTTGGTGCTTTTTTTGGCGCGTGGCTTGGTACTTGGCTTGGCGCTTGGCTTGGCGGTTAACTTAACGCTTTCCTTGGCACGTGGCTTAGCGCTTGGCTGTGCGCGTGGTTTGTCGCTTGGTTTGGCGCTTTTCTTGGCGTGTGGCTTGGCACTTGGTTTGGCGCTTAACCTGGCGCTTGGCTTGGCGCACGGCTTGGCGCTATCTTTGGCGCTTGGCTTGGTGCTTAGTGTGGCGCTTTTCTTGGCGCGTGGTTTGGCGCTTGGCTGGACGCTTGGCTTGGCGCTTCGCTTGGCGCTCGGCTTGGCACTCGGTTTGGCGCTTGGCTTGGCGCTTGGTTTAACGCTTGGTTTGGCGCATGGTTTGGCGCTCTCCTTAACGCGTGGCTTGGCGCTTGGCTGGGCGCTTGGCTTGGCGCTGGGCTTAGCGCTGGGCTTGGCGCTTGTATTTGCGCTTTTCTTAGCGCGTGGCTTGGTGCTCGGCTTGCCGCTTTCATGGCGCGTGGCTTGTCGCTTGGCGTGGCGCTTTCTTGGCGCGTGGCTTGTTGCTTAGCCTAGCGTTTTTCTTGGCGCGTGATCTGGTGGGTGGCTCGGCGCTTGGCTGGGCGCTTGGCTTGGCGTTTGGCTTGACGCATGGCTTAGCGCTCTTCCTGGAGCGTGGCTTGGCGCTTAGCTTGGCGCATGGCTTGGCGCTCACCTTGGCGCGTAGCTTGGCGTTTGGCTTTGCGCTTTCATGGCGCGCGCCTTGTCGCTTGGCTTGGCACTTTCTTGGCGCGTTGCTTGTCGCTTGGCCTAGCGCTTTTCTTGGCGCGTGATTTGGTGCGTGGCTTGGCGCTTGGCTGGGCGCTTGCCTTGGCGTTTGGATTAGCGCATGGCTTGGCGCTTGGCTTGGCGCTCGGCTTGGCGCGATCTTGGCGGGTGGCTTGGCGCTTGGCTTGGCGTTTGGTTTGGCGCATGGCTTGGCGCTTGGCTGGGCGCTTGTCTTGGCGCTTGGCTTGACGCTTGGCTTGGCGCTTGGCTTGGCGCTTAGCTTGCCGCTTGGCTTGGCGCTTTCTTGGCGCGTGGCTTGTCGCTTGGCTTGGCGCTTTTCTTGGCGGGTGGCTTGGCGCTTGGCTTGGCGTTTGGTTTGGCGCATGGCTTGGCGCTTGTCTGGGCGTTTGGCTTGGCGCTTGGCTTGGCGCTTGGCTTGGCGCTTTCTTGGCGCGTGGCTTGTCGCTTGGCTTGGCGCTTTCCTTGGCGGGTGGCTTGGCGGTTGGTTTGGCGTTTGTCTTGGCGCATGGTTTGGCGCATGGTTTGGCGCTTTTCTTTGCGCGTGGTTAGGCGCTTGTCTGGGCGCTTGGCTAGGCGCTTGGCTTGTCGCTTGCCTTGGCGCCTTCCTTGGCGGGTGGTTCTGCATTTGGCTTGGCGCTTGGCTTAGCGCGTGGTTTGGCGCTTTTCTTGGCGCGAGGTTTGGCGTGTGGCTTAGCTCTTGGCTGGCTGGGCACTTGGCTTAGCGCTTGGCTTGGCGTTTTCCTTGGAGCGTGGCTTGGCGCTTCTCTTAGCGCGTGGCTTGGCACTTGGCTTGCCGCTTGGCTTGGCGCTTGGCTTGGCGATTTTCTTTGGCGCATTTCTTGATGCGTGGCTTGGCTCTTGGCTTGGCGCTTGGCTTGGCGCTCGGCTTGACGCTTGGATTGGCGCTTGGTTTAACGCTTGGTTTGGCGCATGGTTTGGCGCTCCCCTTGGCGCGTGGCTTGGCGCTTGTCTGGGCGCTTGGCTTGGCGCTTGGCTTAGCGCTTGGCTTGGCGTTTTCCTTGGCGCGTGGCTTGGCGCTTCTCTTAGCGCGTGGCTTGGCACTAGTCTTGCCGTTTGGCTTGGCGCTTGGCTTAGCGATTTTCTTGGCGCATTTCTTGATGCGTGGCTTGGCGTTTGGCTTGGCGCATTGCTTGGCGCTCTCCTTGGCGCGTGGCTTAGCGCTTGGCTTTGCGCTTTCATGGCGCGCGCCTTGTCGCTTGGCTTGGCGCTTTCTTGGCTCGTTGCTTGCCGCTTGGCCTAGCGCTTTTCTTGGCTCGTGATTCCTTGCGTGGCTTGGCGCTTGGCTGGGCGCTTGGCTTGGCGTTTGGCTTAGCGCATGGCTTGGCGCTTGGCTTGGCGCTTGGCTTGGCGCTCGGCTTGGCGCGATCTTGGCGGGTGGCTTGGCGCTTGGCTTGGCATTTTGTTTGGCGCATGGCTTGGCGCTTGTCAGGGCGCTTGGCTTGGCGCTTGGCATGGCGCTTGGCTTGGCGCTTGGCTTGGCGCTTGGCTTGCCGCTTGGCTTAACGCTTTTCTTGCCCCGTAGCTTAGCGCGTGGCTTGTTCCTTGGCTTGGCGCATGGCGTGGCGCTTTTCTTGGCGCGTGTCTTGGCGCTTGGCTTGGCGCTTCGCTTGGCGCTTGGCTTGGCGCTTGGCTTGGCGCTTGGCTTGGCGCCTAGCTTGGCGCTTTTCTTGGCGCGTGGTTTAACGCGTGGCTTGTCACTTGGCTTGACGCTCTTCTTTGCGTTTGGCTTGGCGCTTTTCTTGGCGCGTGGCTTGGCGCGTGGCTTGTCGCTTGGCTTGGCGCATGGCGTGGCGCTTTTCTTGGCTCGTAGCTTGGCGCGTGGTTTGTCGCTTGGTTTGGCGCTTGGCTTGGCGCTTTACTTGGCGCGTGGCTTGGCGCTTGGTTTGCCGCTTGACTTGGCGCTCTTCTTGGCGGTTGGCTTGGCGCTTTTCTTGGCGCGTGGCTTGGCGCGTGGCTTGGCGCGTGGCTTGGCGCTTGGTTTGCCGCTTGGCTTGGCGCTCTTCTTGGCGCTTGGCTTGGCGCTTTTCTTGGCGCGTAGCTTGGCGCGTGGCTTGGCGCTTGGCTTGGCGCTTGGCTTGGCGCTTTCCTTGGCTCGTGGCTTGGCGCTTGGCTTAACGCCTTTCTTGGCTCGTAGCTTAGCGCGTGTCTTGTCGCTTGGCTTGGCGCTCTCCTTGGTGCATAGGGTGGCGCTTTTCTTGGCGCGTGGCTTGGCGCTTGGTTTGGCGCTTTCCTTGGCGCGTGGTTTGTCGCTTGGCTTGGCGCTTGGCTTAGCGTTTTCCTTAGCGCGTGGCTTGTTGCCTAGCTTGGCGCATGGCGTGGAGCTTTTCTTGGCGTGTGGCTTGGCGCTTGGCTTGGTGCTTGGCTTGGCGCTTGGCTTGGCGTTTGCCTTGGCGCTTTTCTTTGCGCGTGATTTAACGCGTGGCTTATCGCTTGGCTTGGCGCTCTCCTTGGCGCGTGGCTTGGCGCCTTTCTTGGCGCGTGGCTCGGCGCTATTCTTGGCGCGTGGCTGGGCGTTTGGCTTAGCGCTTGGCTTGGCGTTTGGCTTGGCGATTGGCTTCGCGATTGGCTTGGCGCTTTTGTTGGCGCGTTGCTTGGCGCATGGGTTGCCGCTTGGTTTGGCGCTTGGCTTGACGCTTGGCTTGACGCTTTTCTTGGCACGTGGCTTGTCGCTTGGATTTGCGCTTTTCTTGGCGCGTGGCTTGGCACTTGGCTTGGCGCTTGGCTTGGCGCTTGGCTTGGCGCTTGCCCTGGAGAATAGCTTGGCGTTCTTCTTGGCGCGTGGCTTTACGCTTGGCTGGGCGCTTGGCTTGGCGCTTGGCTTGGCGCTTGGCTTGGCGCTTTTCTTGATGCGTGGCTTGGCGCGTGGCTTAGCGCTCTCCTTGGCGCGTGGCATGGCGCTTGGCCGAACGCTTGCCTTGGCGTTTTCTGCGCGCGTGGCTTGTCGCTTGGCGTGGCGCTTTCTTGGCGCGTGGCTTGGCGCGTGGCTTGCCACTTGGCTTGGCGCTTGGCTTGGTGCTTGGCTTGACGCATGGCTTATCGCTCTCCTTGGAGCGTGGCTTGGCGCTTCACTGAACGCCTGGCTTGGCGTTTTCTGCGCGCGTGGCTTGTCGCTTGGCTTGCCGCTTTCTTGGCGCGCGGCTTGGCGCTTGGCTTGGCCTCTGGCTTGGCGCTTGGCTTGGCGCTTGGCTTGGCGCTCTCCATAGCGCGTGGCTTGGCGCTTGTCTAAGCGCTTGGCTTGGCGCTTGGCTTGGCGCTTGGCTTAGCGCTTGGCTTGGCGCTTGGCTTGGCGCTTGGCTTGTCGCTTGGCTTGGCGCTTTCCTTGGCGGGTGGTTCTGCACTTGGCTTGGCGCGTGGCTTGGCACTTTTCTTGGCGCGTGGCTTGGCGCGTGACTTGGCGCTTTGCTGGCTGGGCGCTTGGTTTAGCGCTTGGCTTAACGCTTGGCTTGGCGCCTTTCTTTTCGCTTGGGTTGGCGCTTGGCTTGGCGCTTGGCTTGGCGCTTTGCTTGGCGCTTGGCTTGGCGCTTTTCTTGGCGCATATCTTGGCGCATATTTTGGCGCGTGGGTTGACGCTTGGCTTGGCGCTTGGCTTGGCGCTTGGCTTGGCGCTTTGCTTGGCGCTTGGCTTGGCGCTTTTCTTGGCGCATTTCTTGGCGCGTGGCTTGGCGCTTTTTTTGGCGCGTGGCTTGGCGCTTGGCTGGGCACTTGGCTTGGCAATTGGCTTGGCGCTTAACCTGGCACTTGGCTTGGCGGCTTTCTTGTAGCATGGTTTGGCACCTGGCTTGCCGCTTGGCTTGGCGCTTGGCCTGGCGCTTGAATTGGCAGCTTTCTTGGCGCGTGGTTTGGCACTTGGCTTGGCGCTTGGCTTGGCGCTTAGCTTGGCGCTTGGTTTGGCGCTTTTTTTGGCGCGTGGCTTGGCGCTTGACTGGGCACTTGGCTTGGCAATTGGCTTTGCGCTTAACCTGGCGCTTGGCTTGGCGGCTTTCTTGTAGCGTGGTTTGGCACCTGGCTTGCCGCTTGGCTTGGCGCTTGGCCTGGCGCTTGTATTGGCGCCTTTCTTGGAGCTTGGCTTTGCACTTGGCTTGCCGCTTGGCTTGGCGCTTGGCTTGGCGCTTGGCTTGACGCTTTTCTTGGCGCATTTCTTGGCGCGTAGCTTGGCGCTTTTCTTGGCGCGTGGTTTGGCACTTGGCTTGCCGCTTGGTTTGGTGCTTGGCCTGGCGCTTGGCTTAACGCTTTTCTTGGCGCCTTTCTTGGCGCGTGGCTTGGCGCTCGTCTTGGCGCATGGCTTGGCGCTCTCCTTGGCGTTTGGTTTGGTGCTTAGCCTGGCGCTTCGCTTAGCGCGTTTCTTGGCACTTGGCTTGGCGCTTAACTTGGCGCTTGGCTTGGCGCTTGGCTTGGCGCTTTTCTTGGCGCGTTGTTTGGCACTTGGCTTGCCGCTTGGCTTGGTGCTTGGCCTGGCGCTTGGCTTGGCGCTTTTCTTGGCGCCTTTCTCGGCGCGTGGCTTGGCGCTCGTCTTGGCGCATGGCTTGGCGCTCTTCTTGGCGTTTGGCTTTGCGCTAGGCTAAGCGCTTGGCTTGACGCTTTTCTTGGCGCGTAGCTTGGCACTTGGTTTTATGCTTAGTATGGCGCTTGGCTTGGCGCATGGCTTGGCGCTCTCTTTGTCGCGTGGCTTGGCGCTTGGCTTGGCGCTTTTCTTTGCGCGTGGTTTGTCGCTTGGCTTGGCGCTCTCCTTGGCGCGTTGCTTGGTGCTTGGCTTGGCGCTTGGCTTGGCGCTTGGCTTGGCGCTTGGTTTGGCGCTTGGCGTGGCGCTTTTCTTGGCGCGTGTCTTAACGAGTCGCTTGTCGCTTGGCTTGGCGCATTCCTTGGTGCGTGGCTTGGAGCTTGACTTGGCGCCTTTCTTGGCGCGTGGCTGTGCCCTTCGCGTGGCAGTTGGCTTGGTGTTTGGCTTGGCGATTGGCTTGGCGCTTTTGTTGGCGCGTTGCTTGGCGCTTGGGTTGCCGCTTGGCCTGGGGCATGGCTTGGCGCTTTTCTTGGCGCTTTCCTTGGCGCGTGGCTTAGCGCTTGGCTTGGCGCTTGGCTTGGCGCTTTTCTTTGCGCGTGGTTTGTCGCTTGGCTTGGCGCTCTCCTTGGCGCGTTGCTTGGCGCTTGGCTTGGCGCGTAGCTTGGCGCTTGTCTTGGCGCATTGCGTTGCGTTTTTCTTGGCGCGTGGCTTGGTGCTTGGCTTGGCGCTTGGCTTGGCGCTTGGCTTGGCGCTTGGTTTGGCGCTTGGCGTGGCGCTTTTCTTGGCGCGTGTCTTAACGAGTCGCTTGTCGCTTGGCTTGGCGCATTCTTTGGTGCGTGGCTTGGAGCTTGACTTGGCGCCTTTCTTGGCGCGTGGCTGTGCCCTTCGCGTGGCAGTTGGCTTGGTGTTTGGCTTGGCGATTGGCTTGGCGCTTTTGTTGGCGCGTTGCTTGGCGCTTGGGTTGCCGCTTGGCCTGGGGCATGGCTTGGCGCTTTTCTTGGCGCTTTCCTTGGCGCGTGGCTTAGGGCTTGGCCTGGCGCTTGGCTTGGCGTTTGGCTTGGCGCTTTTCTTGGCGCGTGGTTTGTCGCTTGGCTTGGCGCTTTTTTTGGCGTGTGGCTTGGCACTTGGCTTGGCGCTTGGCTTGGCGCTTGGCTTGGCGCTTGGTTTGGCGCTTGGCGTGGCGCTTTTCTTGGCGCGTGTCTTAACGAGTCGCTTGTCGCTTGGCTTGGCGCATTTCTTGGTGCGTGGCTTGGAGCTTGACTTGGCGCCTTTCTTGGCGCGTGGCTGTGCCCTTCGCGTGGCAGTTGGCTTGGTGTTTGGCTTGGCGAATGGCTTGGCGCTTTTGTTGGCGCGTTGCTTGGCGCTTGGGTTGCCGCTTGGCCTGGGGCATGGCTTGGCGCTTTTCTTGGCGCTTTCCTTGGCGCGTGGCTTAGCGCTTGGCTTAACGCTTTTCTTGCCCCGTAGCTTAGCGCGTGGCTTGTTCCTTGGCTTGGTGCATGGCGTGGCGCTTTTCTTGGCGCATGGCTTGGCACTTGGCTTAACGCTTGGTTTGGCGCCTAGCTTGGCGCTTTTCTTGTCGCGTGGCTTAACGCGTGGCTTGTCGCTTGGCTTGGCGCTCTTCTTGGCGCTTGGCTTGGCGCTTTTCTTGGCGCGTGGCTTGGCGCGTGGCTTGTCGCTTGGCTTGGCGCATGGCGTGGCGCTTTTCTTGGCGCGTAGCTCGGCGCGTGGCTTGGCGCTTGGCTTGGCGCTTGGCTTGGCGCTTGGCTTGGCGCTTGGCTTGGCGCTTGGTTTGGCGCTTGGCTTAACGCTTGGCTTGGCGCTTGGCTTGGTGGTTTGCTTAGCGCTTGGCTTGGCGATTTTCTTGGCGCTTGGCTTGGCGCTTGGCTTGGCGCTTGGCATGGCGCTTGGCTTGGCGCTTGGCTTGGCGCTTGGCTTGGCGCTTGGCTTGGCGCTTGGCTTGGCGCTTGGCTTGGCGCTTGGATTGGCGCTTGGCTTGGCGCTTGGCTTGGCGATTGGCTTGGCGCTTGGCTTGGCGCTTGGCTTGGCGCTTTTCTTGGCGCGTGACTTAACGCGTCGCTTGTCGCTTGGCTTGCCGCTTGGTTTAACGCTTTTCTTGCCCCGTAGCTTAGCGCGTGGCTTGTTCCTTGGCTTGGCGCATGGCGTGGCGCTTTTCTTGGCGCGTGGCTTGGCGCTTGGCATGGCGCTTGGCTTGGCGCTTGGCTTGGCGCCTAGCTTGGCGTTTTTCTTGGCGCGTGGCTTAACGCGTGGCTTGTCGCTTGGCTTGGCGCTCTTCTTGGCGTTTGGCTTGGCGCTTTTCTTGGCGCGTGGCTTGTCGCGTGGCTTGTCGCTTGGCTTGGCGCATGGCGTGGCGCTTTTCTTGGCGCTTAACTTGGCGCGTGTCTTGTCGCTTAACTTGGCGCTCTCTTTAACGCGTGGCTTGGCGCTTGGCTTGCCGCTTGGCTTAACGTTTTTCTTGCCCCGTAGCTTAGCGCGTGGCTTGTTCCTTGGCTTGGCGCAAGGCGTGGCGCTTTTCTTGGCGCATGGCTTGGCGCTCGGCTTAGCGCTTGGCTTAGCGCCTAGCTTGGCGCTTTTCTTGTCGCGTGGCTTAACGTGTGGCTTGTCTCTTGGCTTGGCGCTCTTCTTGGCGCTTGGCTTGGCGCTTTTCTTAGCGCGTGGCTTGGCGCGTGGCTTGTCGCTTGGCTTGGCGCATGGCGTGGCGCTTTTCTTGGCGCGTAGCTTGGCGCGTGGCTTGGCGCTTGGCTTGGCGCTTGGCTTGCCGCTTGGCTTAACGCTTTTCTTGCCCCGTAGCTTAGCGCGTGGCTTGTTCCTTGGCTTGGCGCATGGCGTGGCGCTTTTCTTGGCGCATGGCTTGGCGCTTGGCTTGGCGCTTGGCTTGGCGCTTGGCTTGGCGCTTGGCTTGCCGCTTGGCTTAACGCTTTTCTTGCCCCGTAGCTTAGCGCGTGGCTTGTTCCTTGGCTTGGCGCATGGCGTGGCGCTTTTCTTGACGCATGGCTTGGCGCTTGGCTTGGCGCTTGGCTTAGCGCCTAGCTTGGCGCTTTTCTTGTCGCGTGGCTTAACGTGTGGCTTGTCTCTTGGCTTGGCGCTCTTCTTGGCGCTTGGCTTGGCGCTTTTCTTAGCGCGTGGCTTGGCGCGTGGCTTGTCGCTTGGCTTGGCGCATGGCGTGGCGCTTTTCTTGGCGCGTAGCTTGGCGCGTGGCTTGGCGCTTGGCTTGGCGCTTGGCTTGGCGCTTGGTTTGGCGCTTGGCTTAACGCTGGGCTTGGCGCTTGGCTTGGTGCTTTGCTTAGCGCTTGGCTTGGCGATTTTTTTGGCGCTTGGCTTGGCGCTTGGCTTGGCGCTTGGCATGGCGCTTGGCTTGGCGCTTGGCTTGGCGCTTGGCTTGGCGCTTGGCTTGGCGCTTGGCTTGGCGCGTGGCTTGTTCCTTGGCTTGGCGCATGGCGTGGCGCTTTTCTTGGCGCATGGCTTGGCGCTTGGCTTGGCGCTTGGCTTAGCGCCCAGCTTGGCGCTTTTCTTGTCGCGTGGCTTAACGTGTGGCTTGTCTCTTGGCTTGGCGCTCTTCTTGGCGCTTGGCTTGGCGCTTTTCTTAGCGCGTGGCTTGGCGCGTGGCTTGTCGCTTGGCTTGGCGCATGGCGTGGCGCTTTTCTTGGCGCGTAGCTTGGCGCGTGGCTTGGCGCTTGGCTTGGCGCTTTTCTTGGCGCGTGGCTTGGCGCTTGGCATGGCGCTTGGCTTGGCGCTTGGCTTGGCGCCTAGCTTGGCGTTTTTCTTGGCGCGTGGCTTAACGCGTGGCTTGTCGCTTGGCTTGGCGCTCTTCTTGGCGTTTGGCTTGGCGCTTTTCTTGGCGCGTGGCTTGTCGCGTGGCTTGTCGCTTGGCTTGGCGCATGGCGTGGCGCTTTTCTTGGCGCTTAACTTGGCGCGTGTCTTGTCGCTTAACTTGGCGCTCTCTTTAACGCGTGGCTTGGCGCTTGGCATGCCGCTTGGCTTAACACTTTTCTTGCCCCGTAGCTTAGCGCGTGGCTTGTTCCTTGGCTTGGCGCAAGGCGTGGCGCTTTTCTTGGCGCATGGCTTGGCGCTCGGCTTAGCGCTTGGCTTAGCGCCTAGCTTGGCGCTTTTCTTGTCGCGTGGCTTAACGTGTGGCTTGTCTCTTTGCTTGGCGCTCTTCTTGGCGCTTGGCTTGGCGCTTTTCTTAGCGCGTGGCTTGGCGCGTGGCTTGTCGCTTGGCTTGGCGCATGGCGTGGCGCTTTTCTTGGCGCGTAGCTTGGCGCGTGGCTTGGCGCTTGGCTTGGCGCTTGGCTTGCCGCTTGGCTTAACGCTTTTCTTGCCCCGTAGCTTAGAGCGTGGCTTGTTCCTTGGCTTGGCGCATGGCGTGGCGCTTTTCTTGGCGCATGGCTTGGCGCTTGGCTTGGCGCTTGGCTTGGCGCTTGGCTTGGCGCTTGGCTTGGCGCTTGGCTTGCCGCTTGGCTTAACGCTTTTCTTGCCCCGTAGCTTAGCGCGTGGCTTGTTCCTTGGCTTGGCGCATGGCGTGGCGCTTTTCTTGACGCATGGCTTGGCGCTTGGCTTGGCGCTTGGCTTAGCGCCTAGCTTGGCGCTTTTCTTGTCGCGTGGCTTAACGTGTGGCTTGTCTCTTGGCTTGGCGCTCTTCTTGGCGCTTTGCTTGGCGCTTTTCTTAGCGCGTGGCTTGGCGCGTGGCTTGTCGCTTGGCTTGGCGCATGGCGTGGCGCTTTTCTTGGCGCGTAGCTTGGCGCGTGGCTTGGCGCTTGGCTTGGCGCTTGGCTTGGCGCTTGGTTTGGCGCTTGGCTTAACGCTGGGCTTGGCGCTTGGCTTGGTGCTTTGCTTAGCGCTTGGCTTGGCGATTTTCTTGGCGCTTGGCTTGGCGCTTGGCTTGGCGCTTGGCATGGCGCTTGGCTTGGCGCTTGGCTTGGCGCTTGGCTTGGCGCTTGGCTTGGCGCTTGGCTTGGCGCGTGGCTTGTTCCTTGGCTTGGCGCATGGCGTGGCGCTTTTCTTGGCGCATGGCTTGGCGCTTGGCTTGGCGCTTGGCTTAGCGCCTAGCTTGGCGCTTTTCTTGTCGCGTGGCTTAACGTGTGGCTTGTCTCTTGGCTTGGCGCTCTTCTTGGCGCTTGGCTTGGCGCTTTTCTTAGCGCGTGGCTTGGCGCGTGGCTTGTGGCTTGGCTTGGCGCATGGCGTGGCGCTTTTCTTGGCGCGTAGCTTGGCGCGTGGCTTGGCGCTTGGCTTGGCGCTTGGCTTGGCGCTTGGTTTGGCGCTTGGCTTTACGCTGGGCTTGGCGCTTGGCTTGGTGCTTTGCTTAGCGCTTGGCTTGGCGATTTTCTTGGCGCTTGGCTTGGCGCTTGGCTTGGCGCTTGGCATGGCGCTTGGCTTGGCGCTTGGCTTGGCGCTTGGCTTGGCGCTTGGCTTGGCGCTTGGCTTGGCGCTTGGCTTGGCGCTTGGCTTGGCGCTTGGCTTGGCGCTTGGCTTGCCGCTTGGCTTAACGCTTTTCTTGCCCCGTAGCTTAGCGCGTGGCTTGTTCCTTGGCTTGGCGCATGGCGTGGCGCTTTTCTTGGCGCGTGTCTTGGCGCTTGGCTTGGCGCTTGGCTTGGCGCTTGGCTTGGCGCCTAGCTTGGCGCTTTTCTTGGCGCGTGGCTTAACGCGTGGCTTGTCACTTGGCTTGACGCTCTTCTTTGCGTTTGGCTTGGCGCTTTTCTTGGCGCGTGGCTTGGCGCGTGGCTTGTCGCTTGGCTTGGCGCATGGCGTGGCGCTTATCTTGGCTCGTAGCTTGGCGCGTGGTTTGTCGCTTGGTTTGGCGCTTGGCTTGGCGCTTTACTTGGCGCGTGGCTTGGCGCTTGGTTTGCCGCTTGACTTGGCGCTCTTCTTGGCGCTTGGCTTGGCGCTTTTCTTGGCGCGTGGCTTGGCGCGTGGCTTGGCGCTTGGTTTGCCGCTTGGCTTGGCGCTCTTCTTGGCGCTTGGCTTGGCGCTTTTCTTGGCGCGTAGCTTGGCGCGTGGCTTGGCGCTTGGCTTGGCGCTTGGCTTGGCGCTTTCCTTGGCTCGTGGCTTGGCGCTTGGCTTAACGCCTTTCTTGGCTCGTAGCTTAGCGCGTGTCTTGTCGCTTGGCTTGGCGCTCTCTTTGGTGCATAGGGTGGCGCTTTTCTTGGCGCGTGGCTTGGCGCTTGGCTTGGCGCTTTCCTTGGCGCGTGGTTTGTCGCTTGGCTTGGCGCTTGGCTTGGCGTTTTCCTTAGCGCGTGGCTTGTTGCCTAGCTTGGCGCATGGCGTGGAGCTTTTCTTGGCGTGTGGCTTGGCGCTTGGCTTGGTGCTTGGCTTGTCGCTTGGCTTGGCGTTTGGCTTGGCGCTTTTCTTTGCGCGTGATTTAACGCGTGGCTTATCGCTTGGCTTGGCGCTCTCCTTGGCGCGTGGCTTGGCGCCTTTCTTGGCGCGTGGCTCGGCGCTATTCTTGGCGCGTGGCTGGGCGTTTGGCTTAGCGCTTGGCTTGGCGTTTGGCTTGGCGATTGGCTTCGCGATTGGCTTGGCGCTTTTGTTGGCGCGTTGCTTGGCGCATGGGTTGCCGCTTGGTTTGGCGCTTGGCTTGACGCTTGGCTTGACGCTTTTCTTGGCACGTGGCTTGTCGCTTGGATTTGCGCTTTTCTTGGCGCGTGGCTTGGCACTTGGCTTGGCGCTTGGCTTGGCGCTTGGCTTGGCGCTTGCCCTGGAGAATAGCTTGGCGTTCTTCTTGGCGCGTGGCTTTACGCTTGGCTGGGCGCTTGGCTTGGCGCTTGGCTTGGCGCTTGGCTTGGCGCTTTTCTTGATGCGTGGCTTGGCGCGTGGCTTAGCGCTCTCCTTGGCGCGTGGCATGGCGCTTGGCCGAACGCTTGCCTTGGCGTTTTCTGCGCGCGTGGCTTGTCGCTTGGCGTGGCGCTTTCTTGGCGCGTGGCTTGGCGCGTGGCTTGCCACTTGGCTTGGCGCTTGGCTTGGTGCTTGGCTTGACGCATGGCTTATCGCTCTCCTTGGAGCGTGGCTTGGCGCTTCACTGAACGCCTGGCTTGGCGTTTTCTGCGCGCGTGCCTTGTCGCTTGGCTTGCCGCTTTCTTGGCGCGCGGCTTGGCGCTTGGCTTGGCCTCTGGCTTGGCGCTTGGCTTGGCGCTCTCCATAGCGCGTGGCTTGGCGCTTGTCTAAGCGCTTGGCTTGGCGCTTGGCTTGGCGCTTGGCTTAGCGCTTGGCTTGGCGCTTGGCTTGGCGCTTGGCTTGTCGCTTGGCTTGGCGCCTTTCTTTTCGCTTGGGTTGACGCTTGGCTTGGCGCTTGGCTTGGCGCTTGGCTTGGCGCTTGGCTTGGCGCTTTGCTTGGCGCTTGGCTTGGCGCTTTTCTTGGCGCATTTCTTGGCGCGTGGCTTGGCGCTTTTTTTGGCGCGTGGCTTGGCGCTTGGCTGGGCACTTGGCTTGGCAATTGGCTTGGCGCTTAACCTGGCACTTGGCTTGGCGGCTTTCTTGTAGCGTGGTTTGGCACCTGGCTTGCCGCTTGGCTTGGCGCTTGGCCTGGCGCTTGAATTGGCACCTTTCTTGGCGCGTGGATTGGCACTTGGCTTAACGCTTGGCTTGGCGCTTGGCTTGGCGCTTGGTTTGGCGCTTTTTTTGGCGCGTGGCTTGGCGCTTGACTGGGCACTTGGCTTGGCAATTGGCTTTGCGCTTAACCTGGCGCTTGGCTTGGCGGCTTTCTTGTAGCGTGGTTTGGCACCTGGCTTGCCGCTTGGCTTGGCGCTTGGCCGTGCGCTTGTATTGGCGCCTTTCTTGGAGCTTGGCTTTGCACTTGGCTTGCCGCTTGGCTTGGCGCTTGGCTTGGCGCTTGGCTTGACGCTTTTCTTGGCGCATTTCTTGGCGCGTAGCTTGGCGCTTGGCTTGGCGCTTGGCTTGGCGCTTTTCTTGGCGCGTGGTTTGGCACTTGGCTTGCCGCTTGGTTTGGTGCTTGGCCTGGCGCTTGGCTTGGCGCTTTTCTTGGCGCCTTTCTTGGCGCGTGGTTTGGCGCTCGTCTTGGCGCATGGCTTGGCGCTTGGCTTGGCGCTTTTCTTGATGCGTGGCTTGGCGCGTGGCTTAGCGCTCTCCTTGGCGCGTGGCATGGCGCTTGGCCGAACGCTTGCCTTGGCGTTTTCTGCGCGCGTGGCTTGTCGCTTGGCGTGGCGCTTTCTTGGCGCGTGGCTTGGCGCGTGGCTTGCCACTTGGCTTGGCGCTTGGCTTGGTGCTTGGCTTGACGCATGGCTTATCGCTCTCCTTGGAGCGTGGCTTGGCGCTTCACTGAACGCCTGGCTTGGCGTTTTCTGCGCGCGTGCCTTGTCGCTTGGCTTGCCGCTTTCTTGGCGCGCGGCTTGGCGCTTGGCTTGGCCTCTGGCTTGGCGCTTGGCTTGGCGCTTGGCTTGGCGCTCTCCATAGCGCGTGGCTTGGCGCTTGTCTAAGCGCTTGGCTTGGCGCTTGGCTTGGCGCTTGGCTTAGCGCTTGGCTTGGCGCTTGGCTTGGCGCTTGGCTTGTCGCTTGGCTTGGCGCTTTCCTTGGCGGGTGGTTCTGCACTTGGCTTGGCGCGTGGCTTGGCACTTTTCTTGGCGCGTGGCTTGGCGCGTGACTTGGCGCTTTGCTGGCTGGGCGCTTGGTTTAGCGCTTGGCTTAACGCTTGGCTTGGCGCCTTTCTTTTCGCTTGGGTTGGCGCTTGGCTTGGCGCTTGGCTTGGCGCTTTGCTTGGCGCTTGGCTTGGCGCTTTTCTTGGCGCATATCTTGGCGCATATTTTGGCGCGTGGGTTGACGCTTGGCTTGGCGCTTGGCTTGGCGCTTGGCTTGGCGCTTGGCTTGGCGCTTTGCTTGGCGCTTGGCTTGGCGCTTTTCTTGGCGCATTTCTTGGCGCGTGGCTTGGCGCTTTTTTTGGCGCGTGGCTTGGCGCTTGGCTGGGCACTTGGCTTGGCAATTGGCTTGGCGCTTAACCTGGCACTTGGCTTGGCGGCTTTCTTGTAGCGTGGTTTGGCACCTGGCTTGCCGCTTGGCTTGGCGCTTGGCCTGGCGCTTGAATTGGCACCTTTCTTGGCGCGTGGTTTGGCACTTGGCTTAACGCTTGGCTTGGCGCTTGGCTTGGCGCTTGGTTTGGCGCTTTTTTTGGCGCATTTCTTGGCGCGTAGTTTGGCGCTTGGCTTGGCGCTTGACTGGGCACTTGGCTTGGCAATTGGCTTTGCGCTTAACCTGGCGCTTGGCTTGGCGGCTTTCTTGTAGCGTGGTTTGGCACCTGGCTTGCCGCTTGGCTTGGCGCTTGGCCGTGCGCTTGTATTGGCGCCTTTCTTGGAGCTTGGCTTTGCACTTGGCTTGCCGCTTGGCTTGGCGCTTGGCTTGGCGCTTGGCTTGACGCTTTTCTTGGCGCATTTCTTGGCGCGTAGTTTGGCGCTTGGCTTGGCGCTTGGCTTGGCGCTTTTCTTGGCGCGTGGTTTGGCACTTGGCTTGCCGCTTGGTTTGGTGCTTGGCCTGGCGCTTGGCTTGGCGCTTTTCTTGGCGCCTTTCTTGGCGCGTGGCTTGGCGCTCGTCTTGGCGCATGGCTTGGCGCTCTCCTTGGCGTTTGGTTTGGTGCTTAGCCTGGCGCTTCGCTTAGCGCGTTTCTTGGCACTTGGCTTGGCGCTTAACTTGGCGCTTGGCTTGGCGCTTGGCTTGGCGCTTTTCTTGGCGCGTTGTTTGGCACTTGGCTTGCCGCTTGGCTTGGTGCTTGGCCTGGCGCTTGGCTTGGCGCTTTTCTTGGCGTCTTTCTCGGCGCGTGGCTTGGCGCTCGTCTTGGCGCATGGCTTGGCGCTCTTCTTGGCGTTTGGCTTGGAGCTAGGCTAAGCGCTTGGCTTGACGCTTTTCTTGGCGCGTAGCTTGGCACTTGGTTTTATGCTTAGTATGGCGCTTGGCTTGGCGCATGGCTTGGCGCTCTCTTTGTCGCGTGGCTTGGCGCTTGGCTTGGCGCTTTTCTTTGCGCGTGGTTTGTCGCTTGGCTTGGCACTCTCCTTGGCGCGTTGCTTGGCGCTTGGCTTGGCGCGTAGCTTGGCGCTTGTCTTGGCGCATTGCGTTGCGTTTTTCTTGGCGCGTGGCTTGGTGCTTGGCTTGGCGCTTGGCTTGGCGCTTGGCTTGGCGCTTGGCTTGGCGCTTGGCGTGGCGCTTTTCTTGGCGCGTGTCTTAACGCGTCGCTTGTCGCTTGGCTTGGCGCATTCCTTGGTGCGTGGCTTGGAGCTTGACTTGGCGCCTTTCTTGGCGCGTGGCTGTGCCCTTCGCGTGGCAGTTGGCTTGGTGTTTGGCTTGGCGATTGGCTTGGCGCTTTTGTTGGCGCGTTGCTTAGCGCTTGGCCTGGCGCTTGGCTTGGCGTTTGGCTTGGCGCTTTTCTTGGCGCGTGGTTTGTCGCTTGGCTTGGGGCATGGCTTGGCGCTTTTCTTGGCGCTTTCCTTGGCGCGTGGCTTAGCGCTTGGCCTGGCGCTTGGCTTGGCGTTTGGCTTGGCGCTTTCTTGGCGCGTGGTTTGTCGCTTGGCTTGGCGCTTTTTTTGGCGTGTGCCTTGGCACTTGGCTTGGCGCTTAACTTGGCGCGTGGCTTGCCGCTTAACTTGGCGCTCTCTTTGGCGCGTGGCTTGGCGCTTGGCTTAACGCTTTTCTTGCCCCGTAGCTTAGCGCGTGGCTTGTTCCTTGGCTTGGTGCATGGCGTGGCGCTTTTCTTGGCGCATGGCTTGGCGCTTGGCTTAACGCTTGGTTTGGCGCCTAACTTGGCGCTTTTCTTGTCGCGTGGCTTAACGCGTGGCTTGTCGCTTGGCTTGGCGCTCTTCTTGGCGCTTGGCTTGGCGCTTTTCTTGGCGCGTGGCTTGGCGCGTGGCTCCGCTTGGCTTGGCGCATGGCGTGGCGCTTTTCTTGGCGCGTAGCTTGGCGCGTGGCTTGGCGCTTAGGTTGGCGCTTGGCTTGGCGCTTGGTTTGGCGCTTGGCTTAACGCTTGGCTTGGCGCTTGGCTTGGTGGTTTGCTTAGCGCTTGGCTTGGCGATTTTCTTGGCGCTTGGCTTGGCGCTTGGCTTGGCGCTTGGCATGGCGCTTGGCTTGGCGCTTGGCTTGGCGCTTGGCTTAGCGCTTGGCTTGGCGCTTGGCTTGGCGCTTGGCTTGGCGCTTGGCTTGGCGCTTGGCTTGGCGCTTGGCTTGGCGATTGGCTTGGCGCTTGGCTTGGCGCTTGGCTTGGCGCTTGGCTTGGCGCTTTTCTTGGCGCGTGACTTAACGCGTCGCTTGTCGCTTGGCTTGCCGCTTGGTTTAACGCTTTTCTTGCCCCGTAGCTTAGCGCGTGGCTTGTTCCTTGGCTTGGCGCATGGCGTGGCGCTTTTCTTGGCGCGTGGCTTGGCGCTTGGCATGGCGCTTGGCTTGGCGCTTGGCTTGGCGCCTAGCTTGGCGTTTTTCTTGGCGCGTGGCTTAACGCGTGGCTTGTCGCTTGGCTTGGCGCTCTTCTTGGCGTTGGCTTGGCGCTTTTCTTGGCGCGTGGCTTGTCGCGTGGCTTGTCGCTTGGCTTGGCGCATGGCGTGGCGCTTTTCTTGGCTCGTTGCTTGGCGCGTGGTTTGTCGCTTGGTTTGGCGCGTGGCTTGGCGCTTGGCTTGGCGCTTGGATAGGCGCTTTCCTTGGCTCGTGGCTTGGCGCTTGGCTTAACGCCTATTTTGGCGCGTAGCTTAGCGCGTGTCTTGTCGCTTGGCTTGGCGCTCTCCTTGGTGCATAGGGTGGCGCTTTTCTTGGCGCGTGGCTTGTCGCTTGGCTTGGCGCATGGCGTGGCAATTTACTTGGCGCTTTAATTGGCGCTTGGCTTGGCGCTTGGCTTGGCGTTTTCCTTAGCGCGTGGCTTGTTGCTTAGCTTGGCGCATGGCGTGGCGCTTTTCTTGGCGTGTGGCTTGGCGCTTGGCTTGGTGCTTGGCTTGGCGCTTGGCTTGGCGTTTGGCTTGGCGCTTTTCTTTGCGCGTGACTTAACGCGTGGCTTATCGCTTGGCTTGGCGCTTTCCTCGGCGCCTGGCTTGGCGCGTTTCTTGGCGCGTGGCTCGGCGCTAATCTTGGCGCGTGGCTGGGCGTTTGGCTTAGCGCTTGGCTTGGCGTTTGATATAAATTTATAATTATTCATTTAAATTTTACGAAACATTCTAAAAGTTAAAAGCCACCAAAAACGCAATATTGCATTATGCAAGCGCGGCGACCTACTCACAGTCAAGTTTAAACACCTCGCAGTCGCCGCTCAGCATTTTTACACGGCTTCGCGTACACAATTACGCAAGGCCGTGACAAGGTTTAAATGCCTACAATCGCAGCTCAGCATAAAAGACGCTCGAGTTCATGGAGTCCATATCATATCACGGAAGCAAAACCGCTGAGTACTGTTTTGCAATACTAGTAAATTAACCTACTAAATATAATACATTGCACCTGTTATTAGAAATGAACTTTGTATATTACTATGATCTAAGCAAATTTGTTTGTATATATAGAACAATTATTTTTGTAATAAACCAGTCTGCATTTACTTGTTAGATTCACTTACTGCGTCGCTGTGGGTCCAAGCCTATAAATAATTAAGGGATGTGAGGCTGCATCTCACACAGTGACGAATTATCATCCCGTTAAGTGGCATGACTAAGCTGTCTTAAAGCGGAAACTGCTGTCTCAGTTCTGCGCTTAACATAAGGGATGGAACCAGCAAAATAACGTAACGGACGCCTGATTTCCACAGCCTCCAAGCGAATCTGTTCATGGTCCTTCGAGCCGGATCTGTCTACAACTAAGAAGAGGTACATCCCGAGAAGAAAACAACATCTACCAACCCACCCGGTTCCCCGAAAATGGCAAACAATATGGAGGAATTCAATCAGCTAGCTGTCGCCCAAGAAGAACTCGGCCAGAAGATCACGCAGGTATTTTCCAACAGCAAAAAGGACCCTGCCAGCCGAAAAACAGAAGCTTACATCGCCAGCCGAAACAAGACGCTGGACGAAACTTGGAACGCCGTGACCAAAAATCACGCCAAAATGGTGCAGCTAAGTATTCCTACACATAATTATTTTACCACAGGGTATTACGAACAAATTAAAGCCATCTACTGCGAAGCAAAAAGTTATTTGCAGAGCTGTTTAAAGGCAACTGAAAATCCCGACCCCTCTGAAACTAGGAGGCGAGAAGAAACAGTTGTAAATCCCGAGCAAAAGGTTCGTATCCGAAAACTGCAGATTCGGATGCAGAATTTTAAGCAATCTTTGGACGACGCCGAACTGGAACAAGCACTCGGAAGGCCCGCCATCACAAAGAGGGAATTAAAGGAAGAATGGGACCGGGTGATCGAGATGGACGAAGAAGTCATGTCTAACGAGATGGATTCAAACCAGACGCACTTCAGTCCTGAATTACTACGTTGAAAGACAGGTACCGAAATTTAATTAATTTGTTACAAGCACCAACAAGGAACGAGCAAGCATCAGCCATCTCGCTTCCTCAAGTTAAAATCCCCATATACGAGGGAAATTATGAGGAATGGGCCACTTTTAAGGACCTATTCACCAAATTAGTAGATGACAACCAAAACATGGATGATGTCATCAAAATGCAGTATTTAAAAACGCATGTCAAGGGAGAGCCCAGCCGACTAATCCAGCATCTCGCAGTGACTCAAGCCAACTACAACACCGCTTGGAATTTGCTGCAACAAAGGTAATAAAATAATCGCCTTATTCTAACCAAATTGCTAGACACCATCTTCGATCAGCCGGTCCTCTCCAAGGAATCAGCCCAAGGGTTGAAAAGATTGCATGACTCCACTAAGGAATGTGTGGAAGCAATCAAAAATTTGGGCATTTCCACCGACAGCTGGGGTCCGTGGATTAACCGAGTTATTACTCGAAAATGGGATCCTGAAACTAACAAATTATATGAGCAGTCGCTTCAGTGCCCAAATGAAGTTCAGGATCACCAAACTCTAATGGCCTTCTTACAAATGCGGTTCCAATCCTTGGAATCCATTGATGGAGCTCGAAAACCAACTCAGGACAAGCCACAGAAAAATTACGCTGCCGGATATCTCAACTGCAAGATGTGCAATGGGGATCATTACATCGATAACTGTGGTCAATTCCAGAGGCTCTCCACCCACGAAAAGCAAAAAGTGGTAAGAACCTACCGATTGTGCTTTCGATGTTTGCGACACGATTCTAATATACAATGTCGTTCGTATTATAACTGCAAAATCTGCCGCTTTCCACACCATACTCTGCTTCACAAGGCACAGCCGCCATCAAAGCCGATACCTGCTCCGAAGATGAAGACGTTTTCTCACGCAGCAGCCATGCAGACCTCCAACGCTCCAGAGAAGAAGCCAAAACCCACAATCATTGCCGCCAACCTAGGCGCAAAGAAGAGCCAAGTGCTACTGGCCACAGCAACGGTTCAAGTTAAGGCAGCATCCGGGATGACTCATCTCTTGAGGGTCTTGATAGATCCAGGGTCTCAAGGTTCCTTCATCACCGAAGCCGCAGCCGAATTATTAGCGTTACCCAGGACCAAGGTTCGAGCAGAAATCTCCGGAATTGGGAACAGCGAAACAAAAGTCGCAAAATGGAAAATCACAGGTTTGATTACGCCAAGATTTCCAAGTAAATTTTCCTTACCTGTTACTTTACTGGTACTTCCCAAACTTACAAAAACCATGCCTTCATCACCCATTCCGAACATAAAAATGGATGCCTGGAAACATGTCTTCATCGCCGATCCAACCTTCAACCGACCTGGCCCCATAGATATACTTCTAGGCGCTGAAGAATATTCCCAAATAATTCTCGAGGGAATCAAGAAATCCAAAGATGGCATCCTAGGACAGAATACCGAATTGGGATGGATCTTATCAGGAACCATTGGAAGACGACCTCCCACCAGCCTTAAGATCAACACCATGGTTGCCAAAATTGAAGAGGATGAGCAGTTGCAGAAATTCTGGAACATTGAAGAGGCTTCTCCTCAAAGGAAACTTTTCCCAGATGATCAGGTATGTGAAAATAAATTCACAGACACAGTCCAGCGAGACGTAGATGGAAGATACGTAGTAAGGATTCCATTCAAACAAACTCCAGTACACATGGGAAGGTCCAAACCCTCAGCATTGGCACGATTCATACATCTGGAGAAGAAATTAGGACAAGATCAAGATCTAGCAGTCCAATACAAGAAATTCATGCAAGAATACTTGGATTTAGGACATATGGAAAAGGTGGCAAAGGAAGATGAGAATAACGGCAAGTATTACATTCCCCACCATGGCGTCATCCGAGAAGCAAGTTCATCAACCAGGCTTCGTGTCGTTTTCGATGCCTCTAGCAAGGCCTCTCACGGAAAATCCTTAAATGAGATGATGTACGCTGGACCTAAACTTCAGCAAGAACTGGTCGACATTCTACTTCGATGGAGAACACACAGGATTGTTTTTTCTGCAGACATTGAAAAAATGTACCGACAAATCAGAATGAACAACCAAGACCAGGAGTACCAAAGAGTCCTATGGAGATTCGACAAATCACAGCCAATCAGGGAATATAAGCTGTGCACCGTCACTTATGGAACCGCATCAGCTCCCTATCTTGCCATTCGAACCTTGCATCAACTCGCAGAGGACGAAAAGGTCTCATTTCCATTAGCTTCAGAAGCAGTGAAGAAAGATTTCTACGTGGACGACGTGCTTTCTGGGGCCGACACTGTGGAAGAAGCGATCCAACAACAAGGTCAGCTCATTTCCTTACTAAAGCGTGGAGGCTTTACTCTACATAAATGGTGCAGTAATGAGTCAGCCATCATTCAAGAACTCCCAGAAGAGTTAAAGGAACAAACATACCTCGAAATAAGTGAAGACGGCGTAAAAAAGTCCTTGGGCATTCACTGGTCTCCATATGAAGATGTTTTCTGTTTTAAGGTAGACGTTAAGCAACAGGAATCCACCAAACGCACCATACTATCCGAAGTTGCCAAAATTTTCGACCCATTGGGATGGTTAGCACCCGTCATCATCACTGCCAAGCTACTCATCCAAGAACTATGGCTCGAAAATATCAAATGGGATGACCCAGTGTCTGAAAATATCCAAGGCAAATGGGAGACGCTCAGGTCTCAACTCAAGGCAGTGGAAGAAATTACCTTACCAAGGTGGTTGTTTATCAAAAGGGAATCTCTAGTAGAGCTGCATGGATTCTGTGACGCCTCCGAAAGAGCTTTCGGGGCCGCGATTTATACCAGAGTCACCACATCATCCGGCCAAGTCAAGGTATCCTTATTAATAGCCAAATCCAAGGTGGCACCAGCCCGAGCCAAGACGACATTACCAAGACTGGAACTCTGCGCAGCAGTACTCCTTTCCAATCTACTTCAAAGGGTAATTGCAGCATTAGACCTTCCTAAGGTGTCTATCTTCGCCTGGACCGACTCCATGG
Organism: Agriotes lineatus; assembly: GCA_940337035.1. Taxonomy (NCBI): domain Eukaryota; kingdom Metazoa; phylum Arthropoda; class Insecta; order Coleoptera; family Elateridae; genus Agriotes; species Agriotes lineatus. The sequence goes on from CALNHX010000274.1 coordinate 282,682, forward strand.
TTACATTAGGATGGATAAAAGGAGACCCGGTACGATGGAAGACGTTCGTCGCGAATCGAGTAGCCGAAATCAACAATCTAATTCCGGCTCAACATTGGAACCACGTCAAATCCGAAGAGAATCCTGCAGACGTTATCTCCCGAGGCACTAGTCCAGAAAAACTAAAGAATCATCTCCTATGGTGGGACGGACCGAGCTGGCTAGTTAACAAGAGTTCATGGCCGTGTCAACCAGACACCGCAACCACCGAGGAAGAAGCAAGAAGTTACACTGTGCATCAAACTACCATTCATCAAGACGAGAACGAAGTCGTTCATCGTTTTTCTTCTCTAACAAGAATGGTACGAGTCATGTCACATTGCCGAAGATTCATCAACAAGTGTAAGCGACTTCCCACTCAATCAGGATGCCTATCAGTGAAGGAAATGGACGACACCATCCTCCTACTCGTTAAGGTCATCCAAGGAAGTGATCCTATTCTGAGGGCAACAGGATCTCAACTCCGGCAGAACAAATATGTGAGTTCCAGTAACAAGCTTGCCAACCTCAATCCCTTCATCGATCAGCATGGAATAATCCGTGTTGGAGGAAGATTAGAAAATTCCACCTTGTCCTTCAATGAAAAACACCCAATCATACTCCCGTACTCCAGTCATATTTCCAAACTAATAATCCAAGAGGCGCATCTACGCACGCTGCACGGTGGCACCCAACTCACTCTCTCATATATCCGAAGAAAATATTGGATCATCAACGCGAAGAAAGCAGTCAGCTCCAGCATCCAGAAGTGTTTCCGATGTCTACGATACAAAGCAGAGGCAGCACAGCAACTGATGGGAAATCTTCCATCAACCAGAGTGAATTCAACTCCTCCATTCTTCCATTCCGGAGTGGACTACGCCGGCCCAATACAGATCCGAACATCTAAGGGAAGAGGGCATTCTTCGCACAAAGGGTACATTGCTGTTTTTGTCTGTCTATCAACCAAGGCAATCCACCTAGAGGCCGTCAGCGACATGACAACCAACAGCTTCCTAGCAGTCTTCAGGAGGTTTACTGCCCGAAGAGGACGCTGTGCACACCTATACAGCGACAACGGAACAAACTTCGTTGGCGCAAGAAAAGTGTTGGACAAGGAGACCCGCCAAACAATTGAAGGCCCAGTTGTCCAAGAAACCTTAGCAACCGGTGGTACCCAATGGCACTTCATCCCTCCAATAGCCCCTCACTTCGGAGGGATATGGGAAGCAGGGGTAAAATCAATGAAGCATCATCTGAAGAGAACTATTGGCCACGCTACTCTCACCTTTGAAGAGTTAACAACTCTTCTCTGCCAAATTGAGGCCTGCCTAAACTCACGTCCTCTATGTCCACAAGGCAACGATATTGAGGACACAACTGCTCTGACGCCAGGCCATTTCCTAATAGGGAGGGAAATCATATCGCCACCAGACCCAATCAACACTCCAATATCTTCAAATCTATCGAATCGTTGGAGGATAATCCAAAAGATCAAGCAAGATTTTTGGAAATCATGGAGCTCGGACTACCTTCATGGACTACAGCAACGAAACAAATGGAAGAAACCATTGGAGAACACTAAAGTTGGAGATTTAGTGTTAATCAAAGAAGATAGTATCAATCCTAGTAAGTGGCCTTTAGCAAGAGTCACTGCAACTCATCCAGCAGCCGATGGATCAGTACGAGTAGTGACGCTCCAGAAATCAGGAGGACATCAGCTAAAACGATCCATAGGCAGCATCATTCCATTACCAGCAACTACCGAGGAATCGCAGGAACCAGAGGCAGAAGATAAAATTTCAACTAACATTATCCAGACACGATCATCCCCAGCACCAAGGAAATCTGTCGCGTCCAAATGGAAACTGCTGTTACTCATCTTTACCCTTCTTACCACCAATACATTAAGTAAAGCAGAATTTAATACCCAAAAACCAGACAGCGGGTACTATGTAGAACACATTGGACACGGGAAGATTGAGAGAGGAACATTCCGGATCGAAATCCAGTTCGAGAGGGGGAAGATCGAAGAAGACTTCGAAACAGTCACAGACATGGTAGACAAATTCGATAATCTCTGCGACTCTGCAAAAGAACTGTCCGAAGACACATTATGCAAGACACTGGTGCATCATCTTCTGGAACAAAAAAAGCATATGGAATGGATTAGAGATGGTATGGAAGAAATAATAACAAGACGAGAAAAAAGAGGAGTCCTTGGCACAGTATTAACATCAATTTTTGGAGTCAACGATGAAGTCTATCAAGATATAGACAGGCTAGACAAGAATCAACAGGAACTAATAAAAATGGACAGTCAACAATCCAAATTCTTGCTATCAGCACTTTCCAGGTTTAATGAAACCGAAGAACGAATCGACAAGAAGCTGGAACATTTCCAAGAAAAATTAAACCAAGGAATCCGGGCCATTAACAACATGGACAAATGGTATAAAGCAACCGACTCCAACCGACTAAATATTCACATCATCAGTGTGTACCAAGTCGCCACAAATGTAATTAGTGAACTGTGCAACTACCATATTCACATCTTAAACGTTCACTTCCAGCAAGGTAATCTGTACGAGCTAATAACACCTGCTCAAATTAAACAGATCCTCGCTAATGCAACCAGTAAACTTTCACCAAATTTGGAGATATTACCAACGCCAATTCTAAAGGTTGACATTGGGCATGACGACATCTACATCAACGTCCAAGGGTATTTCATCATAGTGGAAAAAACGGAATACTCCTTAATTAAAGTGACACCAATTCCTCTCCAAATCAGCAATGGATCCTACTGGATGATCGATGTGCCGAAAGGAATCTTCGCTGTGGATTACAACCTACAAATGTACTTCCACGAAACAGATGAAGAATTCAAAGAAGAGCTACAAATTTCTCCCACTACCTATGTTTGCAGTCCAACGGTAGTTAAAGGAATTGAAAACAACCCAAACTGCATCATTGACGATATATATCACCGAGTAGAAACCAGTCAATGTCTCCTACGAAGACATCGCATCCAGTCCATTATTTGGAAACAATTGTACATGGAAAACACCTGGCTATTTGTAGTCAGTAAGCCAACCCGTATAGCAATCACTTGTAGTGGAAACAGGGAAGAAGTCACCGTCAACACTACAGGTGTCATTCAAATTTCATCGGATTGCATCATCCAAACTGCGAGGAATACATTAACCCCAAGGCACAACAGAAAATACAAGATCCTGGCTGGATACTCCAAGGCTATCAGTATCAATATTACCAACCCAATCACAACAAACTCATTTTCAGAAATCGCAGAGGAACCTGTACTAACTCAGTCAGACCACTTCGAAGACCTACAAGCATCGCAGTTAGATTTCCAGGAGCATATAAAAAACTTCACCTGGAAAGCCATCCGACATCATTCTCACCTGTCTATTGGGGTCACAGGCAGCCTTTTGGGAACCGCTGCCCTACTAGGAGCTATCTACTACATTCGGCAACGAATAACACGAAGGAAGCCACCACCCGCACAACCCCAGGCAGAAGAATATCCTCTCAAAACGCTCAATCTCGAAGAAACAATATAATTTATCGGTTTGCTTTTTTGTGGCTTAAAATTGGCAATATGTTTAATCTTGTCTTTAACAGATTAACCAGATATAAATTTATAATTATTCATTTAAATTTTACGAAACATTCTAAAAGTTAAAAGCCACCAAAAACGCAATATTGCATTATGCAAGCGCGGCGACCTACTCACAGTCAAGTTTAAACACCTCGCAGTCGCCGCTCAGCATTTTTACACGGCTTCGCGTACACAATTACGCAAGGCCGTGACAAGGTTTAAATGCCTACAATCGCAGCTCAGCATAAAAGACGCTCGAGTTCATGGAGTCCATATCATATCACGGAAGCAAAACCGCTGAGTACTGTTTTGCAATACTAGTAAATTAACCTACTAAATATAATACATTGCACCTGTTATTAGAAATGAACTTTGTATATTACTATGATCTAAGCAAATTTGTTTGTATATATAGAACAATTATTTTTGTAATAAACCAGTCTGCATTTACTTGTTAGATTCACTTACTGCGTCGCTGTGGGTCCAAGCCTATAAATAATTAAGGGATGTGAGGCTGCATCTCACACAGTGACGAATTATCATCCCGTTAAGTGGCATGACTAAGCTGTCTTAAAGCGGAAACTGCTGTCTCAGTTCTGCGCTTAACATAAGGGATGGAACCAGCAAAATAACGTAACGGACGCCTGATTTCCACAGCCTCCAGGCGAATCTGTTCACATGGGTTGCCGCTTGGCTTGGCGCTTGACTTGACGCTTGGCTTGACGCTTTTCTTGGCACGTGGCTTGTCGCTTGGATTTGCGCTTTTCTTGGCGCGTGGTTTGGCACTTGGCTTGGCGCTTGGCTTGGCGCTTGCCCTGGAGAATAGCTTGGCGTTCTTCTTGGCGCGTGGCTTTACGCTTGGCTGGGCGCTTGGCTTGGCGCTTGGATTGGCGCTTGGCTTGGCGCTTGGCTTGGCGCTTGGCTTGGCGCTTTTCTTGATGCGTGGCTTGGCGCGTGGCTTGGCGCGTGGCTTAGCGCTTTCCTTGGCGCGTGGCTTGGCGCTTGGCCGAACGCTTGGTTTGGCGTTTACTGCGCGCGTAGCTTGTCGCTTGGCGTGGCGATTTCTTGGCGCGTGGCTTGGCGCGTGGCTTGCCACTTGGCTTGGCGCTTGGCTTGGTGCTTGGCTTGACGCATGGCTTATCGCTCTCCTTGGCGCGTGGCTTGGCGCTTGGCCGAACGCTTGCCTTGGCGTTTTCTGCGCGCGTGGCTTGTCGCTTGGCGTGGCGCTTTCTTGGCGCGTGGCTTGGCGTGTGGCTTGCCACTTGGCTTGGCGCTTGGCTTGGTGCTTGGCTTGGCGCGTGGCTTAGCGCTCTCCTTGGCGCGTGGCTTGGCGCTTGGCCGAACGCTTGCCTTGGCGTTTTTTGCGCGCGTGGCTTGTCGCCTGGCGTGGCGCTCTCTTGGCGCGTGGCTTGGCGCGTGGCTTGCCACTTGGCTTGACGCTTGGCTTGGTGCTTGGCTTGACGCATGGCTTATCGCTCTCCTTGGAGCGTGGCTTGGCGCTTCACTGAACGCCTGGCTTGGCGTTTTCTGCGCGCGTGGCTTGTCGCTTGGCTTGCCGCTTTCTTGGCGCGCGGCTTGGCGCTTGGCTTGGCCTCTGGCTTGGCGCTTGGCTTGGCGCTTGGCTTGGCGCTCTCCATAGCGCGTGGCTTGGCGCTTGTCTGGGCGCTTGGCTTGGCGCTTGGCTTAGCGCTTGGCTTGGCGCTTGGCTTGGCGCTTGGCTTGTCGCTTGGCTTGGCGCTTTCCTTGGCGGGTGGTTCTGCACTTGGCTTGGCGCGTGGCTTGGCACTTTTTTTGGCGCGTGGCTTGGCGCGTGACTTGGCGCTTTGCTGGCTGGGCGCTTGGTTTAGCGCTTGGCTTAACGCTTGGCTTGGCGCGTTTCTTTTCGCTTGGCTTGGCGCTTGGCTTGGCGCTTGGCTTGGCGCTTGGCTTGGCGCTTTGCTTGGCGCTTGGCTTGGCGCTTTTCTTGGCGCATATCTTGGCGCGTGGGTTGACGCTTGGCTTGGCGCTTGGCTTGGCGCTTGGCTTGGCGCTTTGCTTGGCGCTTGGCTTGGCGCTTTTCTTGGCGCATTCCTTGGCGCGTGGCTTGGCGCTTTTTTTGGCGCGTGGCTTGGCGCTTGGCTGGGCACTTGGCTTGGCAATTGGCTTGGCGCTTAACCTGGCACTTGTCTTGGCGGCTTTCTTGTAGCGTGGTTTGGCACCTGGCTTGCCGCTTGGCTTGGCGCTTGGCCTGGCGCTTGAATTAGCACCTTTCTTGGCGCGTAGTTTGGCACTTGGTTTGGCGCTTGGCTTGGCGCTTGGTTTGGCGCTTTTTTTGGCGCGTGGCTTGGCGCTTGACTGGGCACTTGGCTTGGCAATTGGCTTTGCGCTTAACCTGGCGCTTGGCTTGGCGGCTTTCTTGTAGCGTGGTTTGGCACCTGGCTTGCCGCTTGGCTTGGCGCTTGGCCTGGCGCTTGGATTAGTGCCTTTCTTGGAGCTTGGCTTTGCACTTGGCTTGCCGCTTGGCTTGGCGCTTGGCTTGGCGCTTGGCTTGACGCTTTTCTTGGCGCATTTCTTGGCGCGTAGCTTGGCGCTTGGCTTGGCGCTTTTCTTGGCGCGTGGTTTGGCACTTGGCTTGCCGCTTGGTTTGGTGCTTGGCCTGGCGCTTGGCTTGGCGCTTTTCTTGGCGCCTTTCTTGGCGCGTGGCTTGGCGCTCGTCTTGGCGCATGGCTTGGCGCTCTCCTTGGCGTTTGGTTTGGTGCTTAGCCTGGCGCTTCGCTTAGCGCTTTTCTTGGCACTTGGTTTGGCGCTTAACTTGGCGCTTGGCTTGGCGCTTGGCTTGGCGCTTTTCTTGGCGCGTTGTTTGGCACTTGGCTTGCCGCTTGGCTTGGTGCTTGGCCTGGCGCTTGGCTTGGCGCTTTTCTTGGCGCCTTTCTCGGCGCGTGGCTTGGCGCTCGTCTTGGCGCATGGCTTGGCGCTCTTCTTGGCGTTTGGCTTGGCGCTAGGCTAAGCGCTTGGCTTGACGCTTTTCTTGGCGAGTAGCTTGGCACTTGGTTTTATGCTTAGCATGGCGCTTGGCTTGGCGCATGGCTTGGCGCTCTCTTTGTCGCGTGGCTTGGCGCTTGGCTTGGCGCTTTTCTTTGCGCGTGGTTTGGCGCTCTCCTTGGCGCGTTGCTTGGCGCTTGGCTTGGCGCGTAGCTTGGCGCTTGTCTTGGCGCATTGCGTTGCGTTTTTCTTGGCGCGTGGCTTGGTGCTTGGCTTGGCGCTTGGCTTGGCGCTTGGCTTGGCGCTTGGCTTGGCGCTTAACGTGGCGCTTTTCTTGGCGCGTGTCTTAACGCGTCGCTTGTAGCTTGGCTTGGCGCATTCCTTGGTGCGTGGCTTGGAGCTTGACTTGGCGCCTTTCTTGGCGCGTGGCTGTGCCCTTCGCGTGGCAGTTGGCTTGGTGTTTGGCTTGGCGATTGGCTTGGCGCTTTTGTTGGCGCGTTGCTTGGCGCTTGGGTTGCCGCTTGGCCTGGGGCATGGCTTGTCGCTTTTCTTGGCGCTTTTCTTGGCGCGTGGGTTAGCGCTTGGCCTGGCGCTTGGCTTGGCGTTTGGCTTGGCGCTTTTCTTGGCGCGTGGTTTGTCGCTTGGCTTGGCGCTTTTTTTGGCGTGCGGCTTGGCACTTGGCTTGGCGCTTAACTTGGCGCGTGGCTTGCCGCTTAACTTGGCGCTCTCTTTGGCGCGTGGCTTGGCGCTTGGCTTGCCGCTTGGCTTAACGCTTTTCTTGCCCCGTAGCTTAGCGCGTGGCTTGTTCCTTGGCTTGGTGCATGGCGTGGCGCTTTTCTTGGCGCATGGCTTGGCGCTTGGCTTAGCGCTTGGTTTGGCGCCTAGCTTGGCGCTTTTCTTGTCGCGTGGCTTAACGCGTGGCTTGTCGCTTGGCTTGGCGCTCTTCTTGGCGCTTGGCTTGGCGCTTTTCTTGGCGCGTGGCTTGGCGCGTGGCTTGTCGCTTGGCTTGGCGCATGGCGTGGCGCTTTTCTTGGCGCGTAGCTTGGCGCGTGGCTTGGCGCTTGGCTTGGCGCTTGGCTTGGCGCTTGGTTTGGCGCTTGGCTTAACGCTTGGCTTGGCGCTTGGCTTGGTGGTTTGCTTAGCGCTTGGCTTGGCGATTTTTTTGGCGCTTGGCTTGGCGCTTGGCTTGGCGCTTGGCATGGCGCTTGGCTTGGCGCTTTGCTTGGCGCTTGGCTTGGCGCTTGGCTTGGCGCTTGGCTTGGCGCTTGGCTTGGCGCTTGGCTTGGCGCTTGGCTTGGCGCTTGGCTTGGCGCTTGGCTTGGCGCTTGGCTTGGCGCTTGGCTTGGCGCTTGGCTTGGCGCTTTTCTTGGCGCGTGACTTAACGCGTCGCTTGTAGCTTGGCTTGCCGCTTGGCTTAACGCTTTTCTTGCCCCGTAGTCTAGCGCGTGGCTTGTTCCTTGGCTTGGCGCATGGCATGACGCTTTTCTTGGCGCGTGGCTTGGCGCTTGGCATGGCGCTTGGCTTGGCGCTTGGCTTGGCGCCTAGCTTGGCGTTTTTCTTGGCGCGTGGCTTAACGCGTGGCTTGTCGCTTGGATTGGCGCTCTTCTTGGCGTTTGGCTTGGCGCTTTTCTTGGCGCGTGGCTTGTCGCGTGGCTTGTCGCTTGGCTTGGCGCATGGCGTGGCGCTTTTCTTGGCTCGTTGCTTGGCGCGTGGTTTGTCGCTTGGTTTGGCGCTTGGCTTGGCGCTTTCCTTGGCGCGTGGCTTGGCGCTTGGTTTGCCGCTTGGCTTGGCGCTCTTCTTGGCGCTTGGCTTGGCGCTTTTCTTGGCGCGTGGCTTGGCGCGTAGCTTGTCGCTTGGCTTGGCGCATAGCGTGGCGCTTTTCTTGGCGCGTAGCTTGGCGCGTTGCTTGGCGCTTGGCTTGGCGCTTGGCTAGGCGCTTTCCTTGGCTCGTAGCTTGGCGCTTGGCTTAACGCCTATTTTGGCGCGTAGCTTAGCGCGTGTCTTGTCGCTTGGCTTGGCGCTCTCCTTGGTGCATAGGGTGGCGCTTTTCTTGGCGCGTGGCTTGGCGCTTGGCTTGGCGCTTTTCTTGGCGCGTGGTTTGTCGCTTGGCTTGGCGCATGGCGTGGCAATTTCCTTGGCGCTTGGATTGGCGCTTGGCTTGGCGCTTGGCTTGGCGTTTTCCTTAACGCGTGGCTTGTTGCTTAGCTTGGCGCATGGCGTGGCGCTTTTCTTGGCCTGTGGCTTGGCGCTTGGCTTGGTGCTTGGCTTGGCGCTTGGCTAGGCGCTTTCCTTGGCTCGTAGCTTGGCGCTTGGCTTAACGCCTATTTTGGCGCGTAGCTTAGCGCGTGTCTTGTCGCTTGGCTTGGCGCTCTCCTTGGTGCATAGGGTGGCGCTTTTCTTGGCGCGTGGCTTGGCGCTTGGCTTGGCGCTTTTCTTGGCGCGTGGTTTGTCGCTTGGCTTGGCGCATGGCGTGGCAATTTCCTTGGCGCTTGGATTGGCGCTTGGCTTGGCGCTTGGCTTGGCGTTTTCCTTAACGCGTGGCTTGTTGCTTAGCTTGGCGCATGGCGTGGCGCTTTTCTTGGCGTTTGGCTTGGCGCTTTTCTTTGCGCGTGACTTAACGCGTGGCTTATCGCTTGGCTTGACGCTCTCCTCGGCGCGTGGCTTGGCGCCTTTCTTGGCGCGTGGCTCGGCGCTACTCTTGGCGCGTGGCTGGGCGTTTGGCTTAGCGCTTGGCTTGGCGTTTGGCTTGGCGATTGGCTTCGCGTTTGGCTTGGCGCCTTTGTTGGCGCGTTGCTTGGCGCATGGGTTGCCGCTTGGCTTGGCGCTTGGCTTGACGCTTGGCTTGACGCTTTTCTTGGCACGTGGCTTGTCGCTTGGATTTGCGCTTTTCTTGGCGCGTGGTTTAGCACTTGGCTTGGCGCTTGGCTAGGCGCTTGCCCTGAAGAATAGCTTGGCGTTCTTCTTGGCGCGTGGCTTTACGCTTGGCTGGGCGCTTGGCTTGGCGCTTGGATTGGCGCTTGGCTTGGCGCTTGTCTTGGCGCTTTTCTTGATGCGTGGCTTGGCGCGTGGCTTAGCGCTCTCCTTTGCGCGTGGCTTGGCGCTTGGCCGAACGCTTGGTTTGGCGTTTACTGCGCGCGTAGCTTGTCGCTTGGCGTGGCGCTTTCTTGGCGCGTGGCTTGGCGCGTGGCTTGCCACTTGGCTTGGCGCTTGGCTTGGTGCTTGGCTTGACGCATGGCTCATCGCTCTCCTTGGCGCGCTGCTTGGCGCTTGACTGAACGCTTGGCTTGGCGTTTTCTGCGCGCGTGGCTTGTCGCTTGGCTTGCCGCTTTCTTGGCGCGTGGCTTGGCGCTTGGCTTGACCTCTGGCTTGGCGCTTGGCTTGGCGCTTGGCTTGGCGCTCTCCATAGCGCGTGGCTTGGCGCTTGTCTGGGCGCTTGGCTTGGCGCTTGGTTTGGCGCTTGGCTTAGCGCTTGGCTTGGCGCTTGGCTTGGCGCTTTGCTGGCTGGGCGCTTGGTTTAGCGCTTGGCTTAACGCTTGGCTTAACGCTTGGCTTGGCGCCTTTCTTGGCGCTTGGCTTAGCGCTTGGCTTGGCGCTTGGCTTGGCGCTTGGCTTGGCTCTTTGCTTGGCGTTTGGCTTGGCGCTTTTCTTGGCGCATATCTTGGCGCGTGGCTTGGCGCTTGGCTTGGCGCTTGGCTTGGCGCTTGGCTTGGCGTTTGGCTTGCCGCTTGGCTTGGCGCTTTGCTTGGCGCTTGGCTTGGCGCTTTTCTTGGCGCGTAACTTGGCGCTTTTTTTGGCGCGTCGCTTGGCGCTTGGCTGGGCACTTGGCTTGGCAATTGGCTTGGCGCTTAACCTGGCGCTTGACTTGGCGGCTTTCTTGTAGCGTGGTTTGGCACCTGGCTTGCCGCTTGGCTTGGCGCTTGGCCTGGCGCTTGAATTAGCGCCTTTCTTGGAGCTTGGCTTTGCACTTGGCTTGCCGCTTGGCTTGGCGTTTGGCTTGGCGCTTGGCTTGACGCTTTTCTTGGCGCATTTCTTGGCGCGTAGCTTGGCGCTTGGCTTGGCGCTTTTCTTGGCGCGTGGTTTGGCACTTGGCTTGCCGCTTGGTTTGGTGCTTGGCCTGGCGCTTGTCTTGGAGCTTTTCTTGGCGCCTTTCTTGGCGCGTGGCTTGGCGCTCGTCTTGGCACATGGCTTGGCGCTCTCCTTGGCGTTTGGTTTGGTGCTTAGCCTGGCGCTTCGCTTAGCGCTGTTCTTGGCACTTGGCTTGGCGCTTAACTTGGCGCTTGGCTTGGCGCTTGGCTTGGCGCTTGGCTTGGCCCTTTTTTGGCACGTGGTTTGGCGCTAGGCTAAGCGCTTGGCTTGACGCTTTTCTTGGCGCGTAGCTTGGCACTTGGTTTTATGCTTAGCATGGCGCTTGGCTTGGCGCATGGCTTGGCGCTTTCCTTGGCGCGTGGCTTGTCGCTTTTCTTGGCGCATGGCTTAGCGCTTGGCTTGGCGCTTGGCCTGGCGCTTAGCTTGGCGCTTGGCTTGGCGTTTTTCTTGGCATGTGACTTAACGCGTGGCTTGTCGCTTGGCTTGGCGCTCTCCTTGGCGCGTGGCTTGGAGCTTGGCTTGGCGCCTTTCTTGGCGCGTGGCTCGGCGCCATTCTAGGCTCGTGGCTGGGTCTTTGGCTTGGGGCTTGGCTAGGTGTTTGGCTTGGCGATTGGCTTGGCGCTTTTCTTGGCGCGTTGCTTGGCGCTTGGGTTGCCGGTTGGCCTGGGGCACGGCTTGGCGCTTTTATTGGCACTTTCCTTGGCGCGTGGTTTAGCGCTTGGCTGGGCGCTTGGCTTGGCGTTTGGCTTGGCGCTTTTCTTGGCGTGTGGCTTGGCACTTGGCTTGGCGCTTAACTTGGCGCGTCGCTTGTCGCTTGGCTTGGCGCTCTCTTTGGCGCGTGGCTTGGCGCTTTTCTTGCCGCTTGGCTTAACGCTTTACTTGGCGCGTAGCTTAGCGCGTGGCTTGTCGCTTGACTTGTCGCTTTTTTTGGCGCTTAGCTTGGCGCTTTTCTTGGCGCGTGGTGTGGCGCGTGGCTTGTCGCTTGGCTTGGCGCATGGCGTGGCTCTTTTCTTGGCGCGTAGCTTGGCGCGTGGTTTGTCGCTTGGCTTGGCGCTTGGCTTGGCGCATTGCGTGGCGCTTTTCTTGGCGCGTGGCTTGGCGCTTGGGTTGGCGCTCTCCTTGGCGCGTGGCTTGGCGCTTGGCTTGCCGCTTGGTTTAAAACTTTTCTTGGCGCGTAGCTTAGCGCGTGGCTTGTCGCTTGGCTTGGCGCAAGGCGTGGCTTTTTTCTTGGCGCGTAGCTTGGCGCGTGGTTTGTCGCTTGGCTTGGCGCTTGGCTTGGCGCATGGCGTGGCGCTTTTCTTGGCGCGTAGCTTGGCGCGTGGCTTGGCGCTTAGCTTGGCGCTTGGCTTGGCGCTCTCCTTAGCGCGTGGCTTGGCGCTTGGCTTGGCGCTTTCCTTGGCGCGTGGCTTGGCGCTTGGCTTGCCGCTTGGATTGGCGCTTGGCTTGGCGTTTTCCTTAGCACGTGGCTTGTTGCTTGGCTTGGCGCATGGCGTGGCGCTTTTCCTGGCGTGTGGCTTGGCGCTTGGCTTGGCGCTTGGATTGGCGCTTGGCTTGGCGTTTTCCTTAGCGCGTGGCTTGTTGCTTGGCTTAACGCTTGGCTTGGCGCCTTTCTTGGCGCTTGGCTTGGCGCTTTGCTTGGCGCTTGGCTTGGCGCTTGGCTTGGCGTTTTCCTTAGCGCGTGGCTTGTTGCTTGGCTTAACGCTTGGCTTGGCGCTTTTCTTGCCGCTTAGTTTGGCGCTTGGCTTGGCGTTTTCCTTAGCACGTGGCTTGTTGCTTGGCTTGGCGCATGGCGTGGCGCTTTTCCTGGCGTGTGGCTTGGCGCTTGGCTTGGCGCTTGGATTGTCGCTTGGCTTGGCGTTTTCCTTAGCGCGTGGCTTGTTGCTTGGCTTAACGCTTGGCTTGGCGCTTTGCTTGGCGTTTGGCTTGGCGCTTTTCTTGGCGCGTCGCTTGGCGCTTGGCTGGGCACTTGGCTTGGCAATTGGATTGACGCTTAACCTGGCGCTTGGCTTGGCGGCTTTCTTGTAGCGTGGTTTGGCACCTGGCTTGCCGCTTGGCTTGGCGCTGGGCCTGGCGCTTTGCTTGGCGTTTGGCTTGGCGCTTTTCTAGGCGCATATCATGGCGCGTGGCTTGGCACTTGGCTTGGCGCTTGGCTTGGCGCTTGGCTTGGCGCTTGGCTTGCCGCTTGGCTTGGCGCTTTGCTTGGCGCTTGGCTTGGCGCTTTTCTTGGCGCATTTCTTGGCGCGTGGCTTGGCGCTTTTTTTGGCGCGTCGCTTGGCGCTTGGCTGGGCACTTGGCTTGGCAATTGGATTGACGCTTAACCTGGCGCTTGGCTTGGCGGCTTTCTTGTAGCGTGGTTTGGCACCTGGCTTGCCGCTTGGCTTGGCGCTGGGCCTGGCGCTTGTATTGGCGCCTTTCTTGGCGCGTGGTTTGGCACTTGGCTTGGCGCTTGGCTTGGCGCTTGGTTTGGCGCTTTTTTTGGCGCGTGGCTTGGCGCTTGGCTGGGCACTTGGCTTGGCAATTGGCTTGGCGCTTTTCTTGGCGCGTTGCTTGGCGCTTGGGTTGCCGGTTGGCCTGGGGCACGGCTTGGCGCTTTTATTGGCACTTTCCTTGGCGCGTGGTTTAGCGCTTGGCTGGGCGCTTGGCTTGGCGTTTGGCTTGGCGCTTTTCTTGGCGTGTGACTTGGCTCTTGGCTTGGCGCTTAACTTGGCGCGTCGCTTGTCGCTTGGCTTGGCGCTCTCTTTGGCGCGTGGCTTGGCGCTTTTCTTGCCGCTTGGCTTAACGCTTTACTTGGCGCGTAGCTTAGCGCGTGGCTTGTCGCTTGGCTTGGCGGTTTTTTTGGCGCTTAGCTTGGCGCTTTTCTTGGCGCGTGGGGTGGCGCGTGGCTTGTCGCTTGGCTTGGCGCATGGAGTGGCTCTCTTCTTGGCGCGTAGCTTGGCGCGTGGTTTGTCGCATGGCTTGGCGCTTGGCTTGGCGCATTGCGTGGCGCTTTTCTTGGCGCGTAGCTTGGCGCGTGGCTTGGCGCTTGGCTTGGCGCTTGGCTTGGCGCCCTCCTTGGCGCGTGGCTTGGCGCTTGGCTTGCCGCTTGGTTTAAAGCTTATCTTGGCGCGTAGCTTAGCGCGTGGCTTGTCGCTTGGCTTGGCGCATGGCGTGGCTTTTTTATTGGCGCGTAGCTTGGCGCGTGGTTTGTCGCTTGGCTTGGCGCTTGGCTTGGCGCATGGCGTGGCGCTTTTCTTGGCGCGTAGCTTGGCGCGTGGCTTGGCGCTTAGCTTGGCGCTTGGCTTGGCGCTCTCCTTGGCGCGTGGCTTAGCGCTTGGCTTGCCGCTTAGTTTAACGCTTTTCTTGGCGTGTAGCTTAGCGCGTGGCTTGTCGCTTGGCTTGGCGCTTTCCTTGGCACGTGGCTTGGCGCTTGGCTTGCCGATTGGTTTAACGCTTTTCTTGGCGCGTAGCTTAGCGCGTGCCTTCTCGCTTGGCTTGGCGCTCTCCTTGGTGCATAGGGTGGCGCTTTTCTTGGCGCTTGGCTTGGCGTTTTCCTTAGCACGTGGCTTGTTGCTTGGATTGGCGCATGGCGTGGCGCTTTTCCTGGCGTGTGGCTTGGCGCTTGGCTTGGCGCTTGGATTGGCGCTTGGCTTGGCGTTTTCCTTAGCGCGTGGCTTGTTGCTTGGCTTGGCGCATGGCGTGGCGCTTTTCTTGGCGCGTGGCTTGGCGCTTTTCTTGGCGCTTGGATTGGCGCTTGGCTTGCCGTTTTCCTTAGCGCGTGACTTGTTGCTTGGCTTGGCGCATGGCGTGGCGCTTTTCCTGGCGTGTGGCTTGGCGCTTGGCTTGGTGCTTGGCTTAGCGCTTGGCTTGGCGCTTGGCTTGGGGCTTGGCGCGGCGCTTTTCTTGGTGCGTGGCTTATCGCTTGGCTTGGCGTTCTCCTTGGCGCGTGGCTTGGCGCTTGGCTTGCCGCTTGGTTTAAAGCTTATCTTGGCGCGTAGCTTAGCGCGTGGTTTGTCGCTTGGCTTGGCGCATGGCGTGGCTTTTTTATTGGCGCGTAGCTTGGCGCGTGGTTTGTCGCTTGGCTTGGCGCTTGGCTTGGCGCATGGCGTGGCGCCTTTCTTGGCGCGTAGCTTGGCGCGTGGCTTGGCGCTTAGCTTGGCGCTTGGCTTGGCGCTCTCCTTGGCGCGTGGCTTGGCGATTGGCTTGCCGCTTAGTTTAACGCTTTTAATGGCGTGTAGCTTAGCGCGTGGCTTGTCGCTTGGCTTGGCGCTTTCCTTGGCACGTGGCTTGGCGCTTGGCTTGCCGATTGGTTTAACGCTTTTCTTGGCGCGTAGCTTAGCGCGTGGCTTGTCGCTTGGCTTGGCGCTCTCCTTGGTGCATAGGGTGGCGCTTTTCCTGGCGTGTGGCTTGGCGCTTGGCTTGGTGCTTGGCTTAGCGCTTGGCTTGGCGCTTGGCTTGGGGAATGGCGCGGCGCTTTTCTTGGTGCGTGGCTTATCGCTTGGCTTGGCGCTCTCCTTGGAGCGTGGCTTGGCGCTTGGCTTGGCGCCTTCCTTGGCGCGTTGCTTGGCGCATGGTTGCCGCTTGGTTTGAAGCTTGGCTTGGCGCTTTTCTTGGCGCTTTCGTTGGCGCGTGTCTTGGCGCTTGGCCTGGAGAATAGCTTGGCGCTCTTCTTTTTGCGTGGCTTGGCGCTTGGCTTAGCGCTTGGTTTGGAGCATGGCTTAACGCTCTCCTTGGCGCGTTGCTTGGCGCTTGGCTGGGCGCTTGGCTTGGCGCTTGGGTTGGCGTTTTTCTTGGCGCTTGGCTTGGCGCGTGGCTTGGCGTGTGGCTTGGCGCTTAGCTTTGGACTTTCTTAGCGCGTGGCTTAATGCTTGGCCTGCCGCTTGGCTTGGCGCTTGGCTTGGCGCTTGGCTTGGCGCATGGGGTGTTGCTGTCCTTGGCGCGTGGCTTGGCGCTTGGCTGGACGCTTGGCTTGGCGCTTTCTGCGCGCGTGACTTGTCGCTTTCTTAACGCGTGGCTTGGCGCTTGGCTTGGCTCTTGGTTTGGCGCATGGCGTGGCGTTTTTCTTGGCGCGTGGCTTGGCGCTTGGCTTGGCGCTTGGCTTGGCGCCTTCCTTGGCGCGTTGCTTGGCGCATGGTTGCCGCTTGGTTTGAAGCTTGGCTTGGCGCTTTTCTTGGCGCTTTCGTTGGCGCGTGGCTTGGCGCTTGGCTTGTCGCTTGTCTTGGCGCTCTTCTTGGCGTTTGGCTTGGCGCTTTTCTTGGCGCGTGGATTGGCGCGTGGCTTGTCGCTTAACTTGGCTCATCGCGTGGCGCTTTTCTTGGCTCGTAGCTTGGCGCGAGGTTTGTCGCTTGTTTTGGCGCTTGGCTTGGCGCTTTCCTTGGCGCGTGGCTTGGCGCTTGGCTTGCCGCTTGGCTTGGTGCTTGGCTTGGCGCATGGGGTGTTGCTGTCCTTGGCGCGTGGCTTGGCGCTTGGCTGGACGCTTGGCTTGGCGCTTTCTGCGCGCGTAACTTGTCGCTTTCTTAACGCCTAGCTTGGCGCTTTTCTTGGCGCGTGGCTTAACGCGTGGCTTGTCGCTTGTCTTGGCGCTCTTCTCGGCGTTTGGCTTGGCGCTTTTCTTGGCGCGTGGATTGGCGCGTGGCTTGTCGCTTAACTTGGCTCATCGCGTGGCGCTTTTCTTGGCTCGTAGCTTGGCGCGAGGTTTGTCGCTTGTTTTGGCGCTTGGCTTGGCGCTTTCCTTGGCGCGTGGCTTGGTGCTTGGCTTGCCGCTTGGCTTGGTGCTTGGCTTGGCGCATGGGGTGTTGCTGTCCTTGGCGCGTGGCTTGGCGCTTGGCTGGACGCTTGGCTTGGCGCTTTCTGCGCGCGTAACTTGTCGATTTCTTAACGCGTGGCTTGGCGCTTGGCTTGGCTCTTGGTTTGGCGCATGGCGTGGCGTTTTTCTTGGCGCGTGGCTTGGCGCTTGGCTTGGCGCTTGGCTTGGCGCCTAGTTTGGCGCTTTTCTTGGCGCGTGGCTTAACGCGTGGCTTGTCGCGTGTCTTGGCGCTCTTCTTGGCGTTTGGCTTGGCGCTTTTCTTTGCGCGTGGCTTGGCGCATGGCTTGTCGCTTAACTTGGCGCATCGCGTGGCGCTTTTCTTGGCTCGTAGCTTGGCGCGAGGTTTGTCGCTTGTTTTGGCGCTTGGCTTGGCGCTTTCCTTGGCTCGTGGCTTGGCGCTTGGCTTGCCGCTTGGCTTGGCGCTCTTCTTGGCGCTTGGCTTGGCGCTTTTCTTGGCGCGTGGCTTGGCGCGTGGTTTGTCGCTTTGCTTGGCGCATGGCGTGGCGCTTTTCTTGGCGCGGAGCTTGGCGCATGGCTTGGCGCTTGGCTTGGCGCTTGGCTTGGCGTTTGGTTTGGCGCTTGGCTTAACGCTTGGCTTGGCGCTTGGCTTGGCGCTTGGCTTAGCGCTTGGCTTGGCAATTTTCTTGGCGCGTGGCTTAACGCGTGGCTTGTCGCTTGGCTTGGCGCTCTCCTTGGCGCGTTGCTTGGCGCTTGGCTTAGCGCGTGGATTGGCGCTTGGCTTGGCGCCTTTCTTGGCGCGTGGCTTGGCGCGTGGCTTGGCGCGTAGTTTGTCGCTTGTCTTGGGGCATTGCGTTGCGTTTCTCTTGGCGCGTGGCTTGGTGCTTGGCTTGGCGCTTGGCTTGGCGCTTTTCTTGGCGCGTGACTTAACGCGTCGCTTGTCGCTTGGCTTGGCGCTTTCCTTTGCGCGTGGCTTGGAGCTTGGCATGGCGCCTTTCTTGGCGTGTCGCTCGGCGTTATTCTTGGCGCGTGGCTGTGCCTTTAGCTTGGCAGTTGGCTTGGTGTTTGGCTTGGCGATTGGCTTAGCGCTTTTGTTGGCGCGTTGCTTGGCGCTTGGGTTGCCGCTTGGCCTGGGGCACGGCTTGGCGCTTTTCTTGGCGCTTTCCTTGGCGCGTGGGTTAGCGCTTGGCTGGGCGCTTGGCTTGGCGTTTGGCTTGACGCTTTTTTTGGCGCGTGGTTTGTCGCTTGGCTTGGCGCTTTTTTTTGCGTGTGGCTTGGCACTTGGCTTGGCGCTTAACTTGGCGCGTGGCTTGTCGCTTAACTTGGCGCTCTCTTTGGCGCGTGGCTTGGCGCTTGGCTTGCCGCTTGGTTTAACGCTTTTCTTGCCCCGTAGCTTAGCGCGTATATGTTCCTTGGCTTGGCCCATGGCGTGGCGCTTTTCCTGGTGCGTGGCTTGTCGCTTGGCTTGGCGCCTAGCTTGGCGCTTTTCTTGGCGCGTGGCTTAACGCGTGGGTTGTCGCTTGGCTTGGCGCTCTTCTTGGCGTTTGGCTTGGCGCTTTTCTTGGCGCGTGGCTTGGCGCGTGGCTTGTCACTTGGCTTGGCGCATGGCGTGGCGCTTTTCTTGGCTTGTAGCTTGGCGCGTGGTTTGTCGCTTGGTTTGGCGCTTGGCTTGGCGCTTTCCTTGACGCGTGGCTTGGCGCTTGGCTTGCCGCTTGGCTTGGCGCTCTTCTTGGCGCTTGGCTTGGCGCTTTTCTTGGCGCGTAACTTGGCGCGTGGCTTGTCGCTTGGCTTGGCGCATGGCGTGGCGCTTTTCTTGGCGCGTAGCTTGGCGCGTGGCTTGGCGCTTGGCTTGGCGCTTGGCTTGGCGCTTGGCTTGGCGCTTTTCTTGGCTCGTGGTTTGGCGCTTGGCTTAACGCTTTTCTTGGCGCGTAGCTTAGCGCGTGTCTTGTCGCTTGGCTTGGCGCTCTCCTTGGTGCATAGGGTGGCGTTTTTCTTGGCGCGTGGCTTGGCGCTTGGCTTGGCGCTTTTCTTGGCGCGTGGTTTGTCGCTTGGCTTGGCGCATGGCGTGGCAATATCCTTGGCGCTTGGATTGGCGCTTGGCTTGGCGCTTGGCTTGGCGCTTGGCTTGGCGATTGGCTTGGCGTTTTCCTTAGCGCGTGGCTTGTTGCTTAGCTTGGCGCATGGCGTGGCGCTTTTCTTGGCGTGTGGCTTGGCGCTTGGCTTGGTGCTTGGCTTGGCGCTTGGCTTGGCGTTTGGCTTGGCGCTTTTCTTTGCGCGTGGCTTAACGCGTGGCTTATCGCTTGGCTTGGCGCTCTCCTTGGCGCGTGGCTTGGCGCTTGGCTTGGCGCCTTTCTTGGCGCGTGGCTCGGCGCTATTCTTGGCGCGTGGCTGGGCGTTTGGCTTAGCGCTTGGCTTGGCGTTTGGCTTGGCGATTGGCTTGGCGATTGGCTTGGCGCTTTTGTTGGCGCGTTTCTTGGCGCATAGGTTGCCGCTTGGCTTAGCGCTTCGCTTGACGCTTGGCTTGACGCTTTTCTTGGCGCGTGGCTTGGCACTTGGCTTGGCGCTTGGCTTGGCGCTTGCCCTGGAGAATAACTTGGCGTTCTTCTTGGCGCGTGGCTTTACGCTTAGCTGGGCGCTTGGCTTGGCGCGTGGCTTGGCGCTTGGCTTGGCGCTTGGCTTGGCGCTTTTCTTGAGGCGTGGCTTGGCGCGTGGCTTGGCGCGTGGCTTAGCGCTGTCCTTGGCGCGTGGCTTGGCGCTTGGCTGAACGCTTGGCTTGGCGTTTTCTGCGCGTGTGGTTGGTCGCTTGGCGTGGCGCTTTCTTGGCGCGTGGCTTGGCGCGTGGCTTGCCGCTTGGCTTGGCGCTTGGCTTGGTGCTTGGCTTGACGCATGGCTTATCGCTCTCTTTGGCGCGTGGCTTGGCGCTTGACTGAACGCTTGGCTTGCCGTTTTTTGCGCGCGTGGCTTGTCGCTTGGCTTGGCGCTTTCTCGGCGCGTGGCTTGGCGCTTGGCTTGGCTTCTGGCTTGGCGCTTGGCTTGGCGCTTGGCTTGGCGCTCTCCATAGCGCGTGGCTTGGCGCTTGTCTGGGCGCTTGGCTTGGCGCTTGACTTGGCGCTTGGCTTAGCGCTTGGCTTGGCGCTTTCTTGGCGCCTGGCTTGTCGCTTTTCCTGGCGCATTTCTTGGCGCGTGTCTTGGCGCTTTTTTTGGCGCGTGGCTTGGCGCTTGGCTGGGCACTTGGCTTGGTAATTGGCTTGGCGCTTAACCTGACGTTTGGCTTGGCAGCTTTCTTGTAGCGTGGTTTGGCACCTGGCTTGCCGCTTGGCTTGGCGCTTGGCCTGGCGTTTGGATTGGCGCCTTTCTTGGCGCGTGGTTTGGCACTTGGATTGGCGCTTGGCTTGGCGCTTGGTTTGGCGCTTTTCTTGGCGCTTGGCTTGGCGCTTGGCTGGGCACTTGGCTTGGCAGTTGGCTTGGCGCTTAACCTGGCTTTTGGCTTGGCGGCTTTCTTGTAGCGTGGTTTGGCACCTGGCTTGCCGTTTGGCTTGGCGCTTTTCTTGGCGCATTCCTTGGCGCCTTTCTTGGAGCTTGGTTTTGCACTTGGCTTGCCGCTTGGCTTGGCGCTTGGCTTGGCGCTTGGCTTGACGCTTTTCTTGGCGCATTTCTTGGCGCGTAGCTTGGCGCTTAGCTTGGCGTTTGGCCTGGCGATTGGCTTGGCGATTGGCTTGGCGCTTTTGTTGGCGCGTTTCTTGGCGCATGGGTTGCCGCTTGGCTTAGCGCTTCGCATGACGCTTGGCTTGACGCTTTTTTTGGCACGTGGCTTGTCGCTTGGATTTGCGCTTTTCTTGGCGCGTGGCTTGGCACTTGGCTTGGCGCTTGGCTTGGCGCTTGCCCTGGAGAATAGCTTGGCGTTCTGCTTGGCGCGTGGCTTTACGCTTGGCTGGGCGCTTGGCTTGGCGCTTGGCTTGGCGCTTGGCTTGGCGCTTTTCTTGAGGCGTGGCTTGGCGCGTGGCTTAGCGCGTGGCTTAGCGCTGTCCTTGGCGCGTGGCTTGGCGCTTGGCTGAACGCTTGGCTTGGCGTTTTCTGCGCGCGTGGCTTGTTGCTTGGCGTGGCGCTTTCTTGGCGCGTGGCTTGCCGCTTGGCTTGGCGCTTGGCTGGGCGCTTGGCTTGGCGCTTGGCTTGGCGCTTGGCTTGGCACTTGGCTTGGCGCTTTTCTTGAGGCGTGGCTTGGCGCGTGGCTTAGCGCGTGGCTTAGCGCTGTCCTTGGCGCGTGGCTTGGCGCTTGGCTGAACGCTTGGCTTGGCGTTTTCTGCGCGCGTGGCTTGTCGCTTGGCGTGGCGCTTTCTTGGCGCGTGGCTTGGCGCGTGGCTTGGCGCTTGGCTGAACGCTTGGCTTGGCGTTTTCTGCGCGCGTGGCTTGTCGCTTGGCTTGGCGCTTTCTCGGCGCGTGGCTTGGCGCTTGGCTTGGCCTCTGGCTTGGCGCTTGGCTTGGCGCTCTCCATAGCGCATAGCTTGGCGCTTGTCTGGGCGCTTGGCTTGGCGCTTGTCTTGGCGCTTGGCTTAGCGCTTGGCTTGGCGCTTTGTTGGCGCCTGGCTTGTCGCTTGGCTTGGCGCTTTCCTTGGCGGGTGGTTCTGCACTTGGCTTGGCGCGTGGCTTGGCACTTTTCTAGGCACTTGGCTTGGCGCTTTGCTGGCTGGGCGCTTGGTTTAGCGCATGGCTTGAAGCTTGGTTTGACGCCTTTCTTGGCGCTTGGCTTGGCGCTTGGCTTGGCGCTTGGCTTGGCGCTTTTCTTGGCGCATTTCTTGGCGCGTGGCTTGGCGCTTGGCTTGGCGCTTGGCTTGGCGCTTGGCTTGGCGCTTGGCTTGGCGCTTGGCTAGGCGCTTTGCTTGGCGCTTGGTTTGGCGCTTTTCCTGGCGCATTTCTTGGCGCGTGGCTTGGCGCTTTTTTTGGCGCGTGGCTTGGCTCTTGGCTGGGCAATTGGCTTGGTAATTGGCTTGGCGCTTAACCTGACGCTTGGCTTGGCAGCTTTCTTGTAGCGTGGTTTGGCACCTGGCTTGCCGCTTGGCTTGGCGCTTGGCCTGGCGCTTGGATTGGCGCCTTTCTTGGCGCGTGGTTTGGCACTTGGATTGGCGCTTGGCTTGGCGCTTGGTTTGGCGCTTTTCTTGGCGCGTGGCTTGGCGCTTGGCTGGGCACTTGGCTTGGCAATTGGCTTGGCGCTTAACCTGGCTTTTGGTTTGGCGGCTTTCTTGTAGCGTGGTTTGGCACCTGGCTTGCCGCTTGGCTTGGCGCTTGGCTTGGCGCTTGGCTTGACGCTTTTCTTGGCGCATTCCTTGGCGCTTTTCTTGGAGCTTGGCTTTGCACTTGGTTTGCCGCTTGGCTTGGCGCTTGGCGCTTGGCTTGACGTTTTTCTTGGAGCATTTCTTGGCGCGTAGCTTGTTGCTTGGCTTGGCGTTTGGCTTGGCGCTTGGCTTGGCACTTTTCTTGGCGATTGGTTTGGCACTTGGCTTGCCGCTTGGCTTGGGGCTTGGCCTGGCGCTTGGCTTGGCGCTTTTCTTGGCGCGTGGTTTTGCACTTGGCTTGCCGCTTGGCTTGGCGCTTTTCTTGGCGCCTTTCTTGGCGCGTGGCTTGGCGCTCGTCTTGGCGCATGGCTTGGCGCTCTCCTTGGCGTTTGGTTTGGTGCTTGGCCTGGCGCTTCGCTTAGCGCTGTTCTTGGCACTTGGCTTGGCGCTTAACTTGGCGCTTGGCTTGGCGCCTGGTTTGGCGCTTTTCTTGGCGCGTGGTTTGGCACTTGGCTTGCCGCTTGGCTTGGTGCTTGGCCTGGCGCTTGGATTGGCGCTTTTCTTGGCGCCTTTCTTGGCGCGTGGCTTGGCGCTCGTCTTGGCGCATGGCTTGGCGCTCTCCTTGGCGTTTGGCTTGGCGCTTGGCTAAGCGCTTGGCTTGACGCTTTTCTTGGCGCGCAGCTTGGCACTTGGTTTTATGCTTAGCATGGCGCTTGGCTTGGCGCATGGCTTGGCGCTCTCTTTGGCGCGTGGCTTGGCGCTTGGCTTGGCGCTTTTCTTTGCGCGTGGTTTGTCGCTTGGCTTGGCGCTTTTTTTGGCGTTTTTCTTGGCGCGTAAGTTAACGCGTGGCTTGTCGCTTGGCTTGGCGCTCTCCTTGGCGTTTGGCTTGGCGCTTGGCCAAGCGCTTGGCTTGACGCTTTTCTTGGCGCGTAGCTTGGCACTTGGTTTTACGCTTAGCATGGCGCTTGGATTGGCGCATGGCTTGGCGCTTTCTTTGGCGCGTGGCTTGGCGCTTGGCTTGGCGCTTTTTTTGGCACGTGGCTTGTCGCGTGGCTTGGCGCTTGGCTTGGCGCTTGGCTTGGCGCTTGGCTTGGCGCTTTTTTTGCGCGTGGCTTGTCGCTTGGCTTGGCGCATGGCGTGGCGCTTTTCTCGTCGCGTGGCTTGGCGCTTAGCTTGGCGCTTTTCTTTGCGCGTGCTTTGTCGCTTGGCTTGGCGCATGGCGTGGCGCTTTTTTTGGCACGTGGCTTGGCGCGTGGCTTGGCGCATGGCTTGGCGCTTGGCTTGGCGCTTTTTTTTGCGCGTGGCTTGTCGCTTGGCTTGGCGCATGGCGTAGCGCTTTTCTTGTCGCGTGGCTTGGCGCTTGGCTTAGCGCTTGGCTTGGCGCTTGGCTTGGCGCTTTCCTTAGCGCGTGGCTTGTCGCTTGGCTTGGCGCATGGCGTGACGCTTTTTTTGGCACGTGGCATGGTGCTTGGCTTGGCGCATGGCTTGGCGCTCTCCTTGGCGCGTGGCTTGTCGCTTGGCTTGGTGCATGGCGTGGCGCTTTTCTTGGCGCATGGCTTGGCGCTTGGCTTGGCGCTTGGCCTGGCGCTTGGCTTGGCGCTTGGCTTGGCGCTTTTCTTGGCATGTAACTTAACGCGTAGCTTGTCGCTTGGCTTGGCGCTTTTCTTGGCGCATATCTTGGCGCGTGGCTTGGCGCTTGGCTTGGCGCTTGGATTGGCGCTTGGCTTGGCGCTTGGCTAGGCGCTTTGCTTGGCGCTTGGATTGGCGCTTTTCTAGACGCATTTCTTGGCGCGTGGCTTGGCGCTTTTTCTGGCGCGTGGCTTGGCGCTTGGCTGGGCACTTGGCTTGGCTATTGGCTTGGCGCTTAACCTGGCGCTTGGCTTGGCGGCTTTCTTGTAGCGTGGTTTGGCACCTGGCTTGCCGCATGGCTTGGCGCTTGGCCTGGCGCTTGGATTGGCGCCTTTCTTGGCGCGTGGTTTGGCACTTGGCTTGGCGCTTGGCTTGGCGCTTGGTTTGGCGCTTTTTTTGGCGCGGGGCTTGGCGCTTGCCTGGGCACTTGGCTTGGCAATTGGCTTGGCGCTTAACCTGGCGCTTGGCTTGGCGGCTTTCTTGTAGCGTGGTTTGGCACCTGGTTTGAGGCTTGGCTTGGCGCTTGGCCTGGCGCTTGGATTGGCGCCTTTCTTGGAGCTTGGCTTTGCACTTGACTTGCCGCTTGGCTTGGCGCTTGGCTTGGCGCTTGGCTTGACGCTTTTCTTGGCGCATTTCTTGGCGCGTAGCTTGGCGCTTTGCTTGGCGCTTGGCTTGGCGCTTTTCTTGGCGCGTGGTTTGGCACTTGGCTTGCCGCTTGGCTTGGTGCTTGGCCTAGCGCTTGGCTTGGCGCTTTTCTTGGCGCCTTTCGTGACGCGTGGCTTGGCGCTCGTCTTGGCGTTTGGTTTGGTGCTTAGCCTGGCGCTTCGCTTAGCGCTTTTCTTGGCACTTGGCTTGGCGGTTAACTTGGCGCTTGGCTTGGCGCTTGGCTTGGCGCTTTTCTTGGCGCGTGGTTTGGCACTTGGCTTGGTGCTTGGCCTGGCGCTTGCCTTGGCGCTTTTCTTGGCGCCTTTCTTGGCGCGTGGCTTGGCGCTCGTCTTGGCGCATGGCTTGGCGCTTTCCTTGGTGTTTGGCTTGGCGCTAGGCTAAGCGCTTGGCTTGACGCTTTTCTTGGAGCTTGGCTTTGCACTTGGCTTGCCGCTTGGCTTGGCGCATGGCATGGCCCTTTTTTTGGCACGTGGTTTGGCGCTTGGCTTGGCGCTTGGCTTGGCGCTTGGCTTGGCGTTTTTCTTGGCGCGTAAGTTAACGCGTGGCTTGTCGCTTGGCTTGGCGCTCTCCTTGGCGTTTGGCTTGGCGCTTGGCTAAGCGCTTGGCTTGACGCTTTTCTTGGCGCGTAGCTTGGCACTTGGTTTTACGCTTAGCATGGCGCTTGGATTGGCGCATGGCTTGGCGCTTTCTTTGGCGCGTGGCTTGGCGCTTGGCTTGGCGCTTTTTTTGGCACGTGGCTTGGCGCGTGGCTTGGCGCTTGGTTTGGCGCTTGGCTTGGCGTTTGGCTTGGCGCTTTTTTTTGCGCGTGGCTTGTCGCTTGGCTTGGCGCATGGCGTGGCGCTTTTCTCGTCGCGTGGCTTGGCGCTTAGCTTGGCGCTTTTCTTTGCGCGTGCTTTGTCGCTTGGCTTGGCGCATGGCGTGGCCTTGGCTTGGCGCTTTTTTTTGCGCGTGGCTTGTCGCTTGGCTTGGCGCATGGCGTAGCGCTTTTCTTGTCGCGTGGCTTGGCGCTTGGCTTAGCGCTTGGCTTGGCGCTTGGCTTGGCGCTTTCCTTAGCGCGTGGCTTGTCGCTTGGCTTGGCGCATGGCGTGACGCTTTTTTTGGCACGTGGCATGGTGCTTGGCTTGGCGCATGGCTTGGCGCTCTCCTTGGCGCGTGGCTTGTCGCTTGGCTTGGTGCATGGCGTGGCGCTTTTCTTGGCGCATGGCTTGGCGCTTGCCTTGGCGCTTGGCCTGGCGCTTGGCTTGGCGCTTGGCTTGGCGCTTTTCTTGGCATGTAACTTAACGCGTAGCTTGTCGCTTGGCTTGGCGCTTTTCTTGGCGCATATCTTGGCGCGTGGCTTGGCGCTTGGCTTGGCGCTTGGATTGGCGCTTGGCTTGGCGCTTGGCTAGGCGCTTTGCTTGGCGCTTGGATTGGCGCTTTTCTTGACGCATTTCTTGGCGCGTGGCTTGGCGCTTTTTCTGGCGCGTGGCTTGGCGCTTGGCTGGGCACTTGGCTTGGCTATTGGCTTGGCGCTTAACCTGGCGCTTGGCTTGGCGGCTTTCTTGTAGCGTGGTTTGGCACCTGGCTTGCCGCTTGGCTTGGCGCTTGGCCTGGCGCTTGGATTGGCGCCTTTCTTGGCGCGTGGTTTGGCACTTGGCTTGGCGCTTGGCTTGGCGCTTGGTTTGGCGCTTTTTTTTGGCGCGGGGCTTGGCGCTTGCCTGGGCACTTGGCTTGGCAATTGGCTTGGCGCTTAACCTGGCGCTTGGCTTGGCGGCTTTCTTGTAGCGTGGTTTGGCACCTGGTTTGAGGCTTGGCTTGGCGCTTGGCCTGGCGCTTGGATTGGCGCCTTTCTTGGAGCTTGGCTTTGCACTTGACTTGCCGCTTGGCTTGGCGCTTGACTTGGCGCTTGGCTTGACGCTTTTCTTGGCGCATTTCTTGGCGCGTAGCTTGGCGCTTTGCTTGGCGCTTGGCTTGGCGCTTTTCTTGGCGCGTGGTTTGGCACTTGGCTTGCCGCTTGGCTTGGTGCTTGGCCTAGCGCTTGGCTTGGCGCTTTTCTTGGCGCCTTTCGTGACGCGTGGCTTGGCGCTCGTCTTGGCGTTTGGTTTGGTGCTTAGCCTGGCGCTTCGCTTAGCGCTTTTCTTGGCACTTGGCTTGGCGGTTAACTTGGCGCTTGGCTTGGCGCTTGGCTTGGCGCTTTTCTTGGCGCGTGGTTTGGCACTTGGCTTGGTGCTTGGCCTGGCGCTTGCCTTGGCGCTTTTCTTGGCGCCTTTCTTGGCGCGTGGCTTGGCGCTCGTCTTGGCGCATGGCTTGGCGCTTTCCTTGGTGTTTGGCTTGGCGCTAGGCTAAGCGCTTGGCTTGACGCTTTTCTTGGAGCTTGGCTTTGCACTTGGCTTGCCGCTTGGATTGGCGCATGGCATGGCCCTTTTTTTGGCACGTGGTTTGGCGCTTGGCTTGGCGCTTGGCTTGGCGCTTGGCTTGGCGTTTTTCTTGGCGCGTAAGTTAACGCGTGGCTTGTCGCTTGGCTTGGCGCTCTCCTTGGCGTTTGGCTTGGCGCTTGGCTAAGCGCTTGGCTTGACGCTTTTCTTGGCGCGTAGCTTGGCACTTGGTTTTATGCTTAGCATGGCGCTTGGCTTGGCGCATGGCTTGGCGCTTTCTTTGGCGCGTGGCTTGGCGCTTGGCTTGGCGTCTTTTCTTTGGCGCGTGGTTTGTCGCTTGGCCTTGGCGGCTTTCCTTGGCGGGTGGTTCTGCAGTTGGCTTGGCGCGTGGCTTGGCACTTTTCTAGGCGCGTGGCTTGGCGCTTTTGCTGGCTGGGCTGCTTGGTTTAGCGCATGGCTTGACGCTTGGTTTGGCGCCTTTCTTAGCGCTTGGCTTGGCGCTTGGCTTGGCGCTTGGCTTGGCGCTTTGCTTGGCGCTTGGCTTGGCGCTTTTTTTGGCGCATTTCTTGGCGCGTGGCTTGGCGCTTGGCTTGGCGCTTGGCTTGGCGCTTGGCTTGGCGCTTGGCTAGGCGCTTTGCTTGGCGCTTGGTTTGGCGCTTTTCCTGGCGCATTTCTTGGCGCGTGGCTTGGCGCTTTTTTTGGCGCGTGGCTTGGCGCTTGGCTTGGCGCTTTTCCTGGCGCTTGGATTGGCGTCTTTCTTGGCGCGTGGCTTGGCGCTCGTCTTGGCGCATGGCTTGGCGCTCTCCTTGGTGTTTGGCTTGGCGCTAGGCTAAGCGCTTGGCTTGACGCTTTTCTTGGCGCGTAGCTTAGCACTTGGTTTTATGCTTAGCATGGCGCTTGGCTTGGCGCATGGCTTGGCGCTCTCTTTGGCGCGTGGTTTGTCGCTTGGCTTGGCGCATGGCATGGCCCTTTTTTTGGCACGTCGTTTGGCGCTTGGCTTGGCGCTTGGCTTGGCGCTTGGCTTGGCGTTTTTCTTGGCGCGTAAGTTAACGTGTGGCTTGTCGCTTGGTTTGGCCGCTCTCCTTAGCGTTTGGCTTGGCGCTTGGCTAAGCGCTTGGTTTGATGCTTTTCTTGGCGCGCAAGGCTTGGCACTTGGTTTTATGCTTAGCATGGCGCTTGGCTTGGCGCATGGCTTGGCGCTCTCTTTGGCGCGTGGCTTGGCGCTTGGCTTGGCGCTTTTCTTGGCGGCGTGGTTTGTCGCTTGGCTTGGCGCATGGCGTGGCGCTTTTTTTGGCACGTGGCTTGGCGCGTGGCTTGGCGCTTGCCTTGGCGCTTTTTTTTTGCGCGTGGCTTGTCGCTTGGCTTGGCGCATGGCGTGGCGCTTTTCTTGTCGCGTGGCTTGGCGCTTGCTTAGCGCTTGACTTGGCGCTTGGCTTGCGCTTTCCTTAGCGCGTGGCTTGTCACTTGGCTTGGCGCATGGCGTGACGCTTTTTTTGGGCACGTGGCATGGCGCTTGCTTGGCGCATGGCTTGGCGCTCTCCTTGGCGCGTGGCTTGTCGCTTGACTTGGCGCAAGGCGTGGCGCTTTTCTTGGCGCATGGCTTAGCGCTTGGCTTGGCGCTTGGCCTGGCGCTTGGCTTGTGCGCTTGGCTTGGCGTTTTTCTTGGCATGTGACTTAACGCGTGGCTTGTCGCTTGGGCTTTTCGCTCTCCTTGGCGCGTGCTTGGAGCTTTTCTTGGCGCCTTTCTTGGCGCGTGGCTCGGCGCCATTCTTGGCTCGTGGCTGGGTCTTTTGGCTTGGCGCTTGGCTTGGTGTTTGGCTTGGCGATTGGCTTGGCGCTTTTCTTGGCGCGTTGCTTGGCGCTTGGGTTGCCGGTTGGCCTGGGGCATGGCTTGGCGCTTTTATTGGCACCCTTCCTTGTGCGCGTGGTTTAGCGCTTGCTGGGGCGCTTGGCTTGGCGTTTGGCTTGGCGCTTTTCTTGGCGGTGGCTTGGCACTTGGCTTGGCGGCTTAACTTGGCGCGTCGCTTGTCGCTTGGCTTGGCGCCTCTCTTTGGCGCGTGGCTTGGCGCTTTTCCTTGCAGCCTGGCTTAACGCTTTACTTGGCGCGTAGCTTAGCGCGTGGTTTGTCGCTTGGCTTGGCGCTTTTCTTGGCGTTTAGCTTGGCGCTTTTTTGGCGCGTGGGGTGGCGGGTGGCTTGTCGCTTGGCTTGGCGCATGGCGTGGCTCTTTTCTTGTCGCCGTAGCTTGGCGCGTGGTTTGTCGCTTGGCTTGGCGCTTGGCTTGGCGCATTGCGTGGCGCTTTTCTTGGCGCGTAGCTTGGCGCGTGGCTTAGCGCTTGGCTTGGCGCTCTCCTTGCGCGTGGCTTGGCGCTTGGCTTGCCGCTTGCTTTAAAGCTTTTCTTGGCGCGTAGCTTAGCGCGTGGCTTGTCGCTTGGCTTGGCGCTTGGCTTGGCGCTCTCCTTGGCGCGTGGCTTGGCGCTTGGGCTTGCCGCTTGGTTTAAAACGCTTTTCTTGGCGTGTAGCTTAGGGCGCGTGGGCTTGTCGCTTGGCTTGACGCTCTCCTTGGCGCGTGGCTTGGCGTTTGGCTTGCCGATTGGTTTAACGCGTTCTTGGCGCGTAGCTTAGCGCGTGGCTTGTCGCTTGGATTGGCGCTCTCCTTGGTGCATAGGGTGGCGCTTTTCTTGGCGCGTGTCTTGGCGCTTTCTTGGCGCTTGGCTTGGCGCTTGGATTGGCGTTTTCCTTAGCGCGTGGCTTGTTGCTTGGCTTGGCGCATTGCGTGGCGCCTTTCCTGGCGTGTGGCTTGGCGCTTGGCTTGGCGCTTGGATTGGCGCTTGTCTTGGCGTTTTCCTTAGCGCGTGGCATGTTGCTTGGCTTGGCGCATGGCGTGGCGCTTTTCTTGGCGCGTGGCTTGGCGCTTTTCTTGGCGGCTTGGATTGGCGCTTGGCTTGGCGTTTTCCTTAGCGCGTGGCTTGTTGCTTGGCTTGGCGCATGGCGTGGCGCTTTTCCTGGCGTGTGGCTTGGCGCTTGGCTTGGTGCTTGGCTTGGCGCTTGGCTTGGCGCTTGGCTTGGGGCATGGCGTGGCGCTTTTCTTGGCGCGTGACTTATCGCTTGGCTTGGCGCTCTCCTTGGAGCGTGGCCTGGCGCTTGGCTTGGCGCCTTTCTTGGCGGCGTGGCTGGGCGTTTAACTTAGCGCGCTTGGCTTGGCGTTTGGCTTTGCGATTGGCTTGGCGCTTTTGTTGGCTCGTTGCCTTGGCGCATGGTTGCCGCTTGGTTTAAGGCTTGGCTTGGCGCTTTTCTTGGCGCTTTTGTTGGCGCGTGGCTTGGCGCTTGGCCTGGAGAATAACTTGGCGCTCGTTCTTTTCGCGTGGCTTGGCGCTTGGCTGGACGCTTGGCCTTGGCGCTTGGCTTAGCGCTTGGCTTGGCGCATGGCTTAACGCTCTCCTTGGCGCGTGGCTTGGCACTTGGCTGGGCGCTTGGCTTGGCGCTTGGGTTGGCGTTTTTCTTGGCGCTTGGCTTGGCGCGTGGCTTGAAGTGTGGATTTGCGCTTAGCTTTGGACTTTTCTTAGCGCGTGGCTTAATGCTTGGCCTGCCGCTTGGCTTGGCGCTTTTCAGGGCGCTTTTCTTGGCGCGTGGCTTAGCGCTTGGGATTGGCGCCTGGCTTGGTGCTTGGCTTGGCGCATGGGGTGTTTCTGTCCTTGGCGCGTGGCTTGGCGCTCGGCTGGACGCTTGGCTTGGCGGCTTTCTGCGCATGTGACTTGTCGCTTTCTTAAAGCGTGGCTTGGCGCTTGGCTTGGCTCTTGGCTTGTTGCATGGCGTGGCGCTTTTCTTGGCGCGTGGCTTGGAGCTTGGCTTGGCGCTTGGCTTGGCGCATAGCCTTGGCGCTTTTCTTGGCGCGTGGCTTAACGCGTGGGCTTGTCGCTTGTCTTGGCGCTCTTCTTGGCGTTTGGCTTGGCTCTTTTCTTGGGCGCGTGGCTTGGCGCGTGGCTTGTCGCTTAACTTGACGCATCGCGTGGCGCTTTTCTTGCGTCGTAGCTTGGCGCGAGGTTTGTCGCTTGTTTTGGCGCTTGGCTTGGCGCTTTCCTTGGGGCGCGTGGCGTTGGCGCTTGGTTTGCCGCTTGGCTTGGCGCTCTTCTTGGCGCTTGGCTTGGCGCTTTTCTTGGCGCGTGGCTTGGCGCGTGGTTTGTCGCTTGGCTTGGCGCATGGCGTGGCGCTTTTCTTGGCGCGTAGCTTGGCGCGTGGCTTGGCGCGTGGCTTGGCGCTTGGCGTGGCGCTTTTCCTTGGCGCGTGGCTTGGAGCTTGGCTTGGCGCTTGGCTTGGCGCATAGCTTGGCGCTTTTCTTGGCGCGTGGCTTAAGCGCGTGGCTTGTCGCTTGTCTTGGCGCTCTTCTTGGCGTTTGGCTTGGCTCTTTTCTTGGCGCGTGGCTTGGCGCGTGGCTTGTCGCTTAACTTGACGCATCGCGTGGCGCTTTTCTTGGCTCGTAGCTTGGCGCGAGGTTTGTCGCTTGTTTTGGCGCTTGGCTTGGCGCTTTCCTTGGCGCGTGGCTTGGCGCTTGTTTGCCGCTTGGCTTGGCGCTCTTCTTGGCGCTTGGCTTGGCGCTTTTCTTGAGGCGTGGCTTGGCGCGTGGCTTGGCGCGTAGCTTGTCGCTTGTCTTGGGGCATTGCGTTGCGTTTTCTTGGCGCGTGGCTTGGTGCTTGGCTTGGCGCTTGGCTTGGCGCTTGGCTTGGCGCTTGGCTTGGCGCTTTTCTTGGCGCGTGACTTAACGCGTCGCTTTTCGCTTGGTTTGGCGCTTTCCTTGGCGCGTGGCTTGGAGCTTGGCTTGGCGCCTTTCTTGGCGCGTGGCTCAGCGTTATTCTTGGCGCGTGGCTGTGCCTTTCGCTTGCCAGTTGGCTTGGTGTTTGGCTTGGCGATTGGCTTGGCGCTTTTGTTGGCGCGTTGCTTGGCGCTTGGGTTGCCGCTTTTTTTTGCGTGTGGCTTGGCACTTGGCTTGGGGGCATTGCGTTGGCGTTTTGCTTGTCGCTTGTCTTGGCGCTCTTCTTGGCGTTTGGCTTGGCGCTTTTCTTGGCGCGTGGCTTGGCGCGTGGCTTGTCGCTTAACTTGACGCATCGCGTGGCGCTTTTCTTGGCTCATAGCTTGGCGCGAGGTTTGTCGCTTGTTTTGGCGCTTGGCTTGGCGCTTCCCTTGGCGCGTGGCTTGGCGCTTGGTTTAGCCCGCCTTGGCTTGGCGCTCTTCTTGGCGCTTGGCTTGGCGCTTTTCTTGGCGCGTGGCTTGGCGCGTGGTTTGTCGCTTGGCTTGGCGCATGGCGTGGCGCTTTTCTTGGCGCGTAGCCTTGGCGCGTGGCTTGGCGCTTGGCTTGGCGCTTGGCTTGGCGCTTGGCTTGGCGCTTGGTTTGGCGCTTGGCTTAACGCTTGGCTTGGCGCTTTGGCTTGGCGCTTGGCTTAGCGCTTGGCTTGGCGATTTTCTTGGCGCGTGGCTTGTCGCTTGGCTTGGCGCTTTCCTTGGCGCGTTGCTTGGCGCTTGGCTTGGCGCCTTTCTTGGCGCGTGGCTTGGCGCGTGGCTTGGCGCGTAGCTTGTCGCTTGTCTTGGGGCATTGCGTTGCGTTTTCTTGGCGCGTGGCTTGGTGCTTGGCTTGGCGCTTGGCTTGGCGCTTGGCTTGGCGCTTGGCTTGGCGCTTTCTTGGCGCGTGACTTAACGCGTCGCTTTTCGCTTGGTTTGGCGCTTTCCTTGGCGCGTGGCTTGGAGCTTGGCTTGGCCGCCTTTCTTGGCGCGTGGCTCAGCGTTATTCTTGGCGCGTGGCTGTGCCTTTCGCTTGCCAGTTGGCTTGGTGTTTGGCTTGGCGATTGGCTTGGCGCTTTTGTTGGCCGCGTTGCTTGGCGCTTGGGTTGCCGCTTTTTTTTTGCGTGTGGCTTGGCACTTGGCTTGGGGCATTGCGTTGCGTTTTTCTTGGCGCGTGGCTTGTTCCTTGGCTTGGCGCATGGCGTGGCGCTTTTCTTGGTGCGTGGTTTGGCGCTTGGTTTGGCGCTTGGCTTGGCGCCTAGCTTGGCGCTTTTCTTGGCGCGTGGCTCAACGCGTGGGTTGTCGCTTGGCTTGGCGCTCTTCTTGGCGTTTGGCTTGGCGCTTTTCTTGGCGCGTGGCTTGGCGCGTAGCTTGTCGCTTGGCTTGGCGCTTTTCTTGGCTCGTAGCTTGGCGCGTGGTTTGTCGCTTGGTTTGGCGCTTGGCTTGGCGCTTTCCTTGGCGCGTGGCTTGGCGCTTGGCTTGCCGCTTGGCTTGGCGCCCTTCTTGGCGCTTGGCTTGGCGCTTTTCTTGGCGCGTAACTTGGCGCGTGGCTTGTCGCTTGGCTTGGCGCATGGCGTGGCGCCTTTCTTGGCGCGTAGCTTGGCGCGTGGCTTGGCGCTTGGCTTGGCGCTTGGCTTGGCGCTTGGCTTGGCGCTTTCCTTGGCTCGTGGTTTGGCGCTTGGCTTAACGCTTTTCTTGGCGCGTAGCTTAGCGCGTGTCTTGTCGCTTGGCTTGGCGCTCTTCTTGGCGCTTGGCTTGGCGCTTGGCTTGGCGTTTTCCTTAGCGCGTGGCTTGTTGCTTAGCTTGGCGCATGGCGTGGCGCTTTTCTTGGCGTGTGGCTTGGCGCTTGGCTTAGCGCTTTTCTTGGCGCGTGGTTTGTCGCTTGGCTTGGCGCATGGCGTGGCAATTTTCTTGGCGCTTGGATTGGCGCTTGGCTTGGCGCTTGGCTTGGCGCTTGGCTTGGCGTTTTCCTTAGCGCGTGGCTTGTTGCTTAGCTTGGCGCATGGCGTGGCGCTTTTCTTGGCGTGTGGCTTGGCGCTTGGCTTGGTGCTTGGCTTGGCGCTTGGCTTGGCGTTTGGCTTGGCGCTTTTTTTTGCGCGTGGCTTAACGCGTGGCTTATCGCTTGGCTTGGCGCTCTCCTTGGCGCGTGGCTTGGCGCTTGGCTTGGCGCCTTACTTGGCGCGTGGCTCGGCGCTATTCTTGGCGCGTGGCTGGGCGTTTGGCTTAGCGCTTGGCTTGGCGTTTGGCTTGGGGATTGGCTTGGCGATTGGCTTGGCGCTTTTGTTGGCGCGTTGCTTGGCGCATGGGTTGCCGCTTGGCTTAGCGCTTGGCTTGACGCTTAACTTGACGCTTTTCTTGGCACGTGGCTTGTCGCTTGGATTTGCGCTTTTCTTGGCGCGTGGCTTGGCACTTGGCTTGGCGCTTGGCTTGGCGCTTGCCCTGGAGAATAGCTTGGCGTTCTTCTTGGCGCGTGGCTTTACGCTTGGCTGGGCGCTTGGCCTGTCGCTTGGCTTGGCGCTGGCTTGGCGCTTGGCTTGGCGCTTTTCTTGAGGCGTGGCTTGGCGCGTGGCTTAGCGCTGTCCTTGGCGCCTGGCTTGGCACTTGGCTGGGCGCTTGGCTTGGCGCTTGGGTTGGCGTTTTTCTTGGCGCTTGGCTTGGCGCGTGGCTTGACGTGTGGATTTGCGCTTAGGTTTGGACTTTTCTTAGCGCGTGGCTTAATGCTTGGCCTGCCGCTTGGCTTGGCGCTTTTCAGGGCGCTTTTCTTGGCGCGTGGCTTAGCGCTTGGATTGGCGCCTGGCTTGGTGCTTGGCTTGGCGCATGGGGTGTTTCTGTCCTTGGCGCGTGGCTTGGCGCTCGGCTGGACGCTTGGCTTGGCGCTTTCTGCGCATGTGACTTGTCGCTTTCTTAAAGCGTGGCTTGGCGCTTGGCTTGGCTCTTGGCTTGTTGCATGGCGTGGCGCTTTTCTTGGCGCGTGGCTTGGCGCTTGGCTTGGCGCTTGGCTTGGCGCATAGCTTGGCGCTTTTCTTGGCGCGTGGCTTAACGCGTGGCTTGTCGCTTGTCTTGGCGCTCTTCTTGGCGTTTGGCTTGGCGCTTTTCTTGGCGCGTGGCTTGGCGCGTGGCTTGTCGCTTAACTTGACGCATCGCGTGGCGCTTTTCTTGGCTCGTAGCTTGGCGCGAGGTTTGTCGCTTGTTTTGGCGCTTGGCTTGGCGCTTTCCTTGGCGCGTGGCTTGGCGCTTGGTTTGCCGCTTGGCTTGGCGCTCTTCTTGGCGCTTGGCTTGGCGCTTTTCTTGGCGCCTGGCTTGGCGCGTGGTTTGTCGCTTGGCTTGGCGCATGGCGTGGCGCTTTTCTTGGCGCGTAGCTTGGCGCGTGGCTTGGCGCTTGGCTTGGCGCTTGACTTGGCGCTTGGCTTGGCGCTTGGTTTGGCGCTTGGCTTAACGCTTGGCTTGGCGCTTGGCTTGGCGCTTGGCTTAGCGCTTGGCTTGGCGATTTTCTTGGCGCGTGGCTTGTCGCTTGGCTTGGCGCTTTCCTTGGAGCGTTGCTTGGCGCTTGGCTTGGCGCCTTTCTTGGCGCGTGGCTTGGCGCGTGGCTTGGCGCGTAGCTTGTCGCTTGTCTTGGGGCATTGCGTTGCGTTTTTCTTGGCGCGTGGCTTGGTGCTTGGCTTGGCGCTTGGCTTGGCGCTTGGCTTGGCGCTTGGCTTGGCGCTTTTCTTGGCGCGTGACTTAACGCGTCGCTTTTCGCTTGGTTTGGCGCTTTCCTTGGCGCGTGGCTTGGAGCTTGGCTTGGCGCCTTTCTTGGCGCGTGGCTCAGCGTTATTCTTGGCGCGTGGCTGTGCCTTTCGCTTGCCAGTTGGCTTGGTGTTTGGCTTGGCGATTGGCTTGGCGCTTTTGTTGGCGCGTTGCTTGGCGCTTGGGTTGCCGCTTTTTTTTGCGTGTGGCTTGGCACTTGGCTTGGGGCATTGCGTTGCGTTTTTCTTGGCGCGTGGCTTGTTCCTTGGCTTGGCGCATGGCGTGGCGCTTTTCTTGGTGCGTGGTTTGGCGCTTGGTTTGGCGCTTGGCTTGGCGCCTAGCTTGGCGCTTTTCTTGGCGCGTGGCTCAACGCGTGGGTTGTCGCTTGGCTTGGCGCTCTTCTTGGCGTTTGGCTTGGCGCTTTTCTTGGCGCGTGGCTTGGCGCGTAGCTTGTCGCTTGGCTTGGCGCTTTTCTTGGCTCGTAGCTTGGCGCTTTTCTTGGCTCGTAGCTTGGCGCGTGGTTTGTCGCTTGGTTTGGCGCTTGGCTTGGCGCTTTCCTTGGCGCGTGGCTTGGCGCTTGGCTTGCCGCTTGGCTTGGCGCCCTTTTTGGCGCTTGGCTTGGCGCTTTTCTTGGCGCGTAACTTGGCGCGTGGCTTGTCGCTTGGCTTGGCGCATGGCGTGGCGCCTTTCTTGGCGCGTAGCTTGGCGCGTGGCTTGGCGCTTGGCTTGGCGCTTGGCTTGGCGCTTGGCTTGGCGCTTGGCTTGGCGCTTTCCTTGGCTCGTGGTTTGGCGCTTGGCTTAACGCTTTTCTTGGCGCGTAGCTTAGCGCGTGTCTTGTCGCTTGGCTTGGCGCTCTTCTTGGCGCTTGGCTTGGCGCTTTTCTTGGCGCGTAACTTGGCGCGTGGCTTGGCGCTTGGCTTGGCGCATGGCGTGGCGCTTTTCTTGGCGTGTGGCTTGGCGCTTGGCTTGGCGCTTTTCTTGGCGCGTGGTTTGTCGCTTGGCTTGGCGCATGGCGTGGCAATTTTCTTGGCGCTTGGATTGGCGCTTGGCTTGGCGCTTGGCTTGGCGCTTGGCTTGGCGTTTTCCTTAGCGCGTGGCTTGTTGCTTAGCTTGGCGCATGGCGTGGCGCTTTTCTTGGCGTGTGGCTTGGCGCTTGGCTTGGTGCTTGGCTTGGCGCTTGGCTTGGCGCTTTTCTTGAGGCGTGGCTTGGCGCGTGGCTTGGCGCGTGGCTTAGCGCTGTCCTTGGCGCCTGGCTTGGCGCGTGGCTTGTCGCTTGGCTTGGCGCTCTCCTTGGCGCGTGGCTTGGCGTTTGGCTTGCCGATTGGTTTAACGCTTTTCTTGGCGCGTAGCTTAGCGCGTGGCTTGTCGCTTGGCTTGGCGCTCTCCTTGGTGGATAGGGTGGCGCTTTTCTTGGAGCGAGTCTTGGCGCTTTTCTTGGCGCTTGGCTTGGCGCTTGGTTTGGCGTTTTCCTTAGCGCGTGGCTTGTCGCTTGGCTTGGCGCATGGCGTGGCGCTTTTCCTGGCGTGTGGCTTGACGCTTGGCTTGGCGCTTGGATTGGCGCTTGTCTTGGCGTTTTCCTTAGCGCGTGGCATGTTGATTGGCTTGGCGCATGGCGTGGCGCTTTTCTTGGCGCTTGGCTTGGCGCTTTTCTTGGCGCTTGGATTGGCGCTTGGCTTGGCGTTTTCCTTAGCGCGTGGCTTGTTGCTTGGCTTGGCGCATGGCGTGGCGCTTTTCCTGGCGTGTGGCTTGGCGCTTGGCTTGGTGCTTGGCTTGGCGCTTGGCTTGGCGCTTGGCTTGGGGCATGGCGTGGCGCTTTTCTTGGCGCGTGGCTTATCGCTTGGCTTGGCGCTCTCCTTGGAGCGTGGCTTGGCGCTTGGCTTGGCGCCTTTCTTGGCGCGTGGCTGGGCGTTTAACTTAGCGCTTGGCTTGGCGTTTGGCTTGGCGATTGGCTTGGCGCTTTTGTTGGCGCGTTGCTTGGCGCATGGTTGCCGCTTGGTTTAAGGCTTGGCTTGGCGCTTTTCTTGGCGCTTTTGTTGGCGCGTGGCTTGGCGCTTGGCCTGGAGAATAGCTTGGCGCTCTTCTTTTCGCGTGGCTTGGCGCTTGGCTGGACGCTTGGCTTGGCGCTTGGCTTAGCGCTTGGCTTGGCGCATGGCTTAACGCTCTCCTTGGCGCGTGGCTTGGCACTTGGCTGGGCGCTTGGCTTGACGTGTGGATTTGCGCTTAGCTTTGGACTTTTCTTAGCGCGTGGCTTAATGCTTGGCCTGCCGCTTGGCTTGGCGCTTGGCTTGGCGCTTTTCAGGGCGCTTTTCTTGGCGCGTGGCTTAGCGCTTGGATTGGCGCCTGGCTTGGTGCTTGGCTTGGCGCATGGGGTGTTTCTGTCCTTGGCGCCTGGCTTGGCGCTTGGCTGGACGCTTGGCTTGGCGCTTTCTGCGCGCGTGACTTGTAGCTTTCTTAAAGCGTGGCTTGGCGCTTGGCTTGGCTCTTGGCTTGTTGCATGGCGTGGCGCTTTTCTTGGCGCGTGGCTTGGCGCTTGGCTTGGCGCTTGGCTTGGCGCTTAGCTTGGCGCTTTTCTTGGCGCGTGGCTTAACGCGTGGCTTGTCGCTTGTCTTGGCGCTCTTCTTGGCGTTTGGATTGGCGCTTTTCTTGGCGCGTGGCTTGGCGCGTGGCTTGTCGCTTAACTTGACGCATCGCGTGGCGCTTTTCTTGGCTCGTAGCTTGGCGCGAGGTTTGTCGCTTGTTTTGGCGCTTGGCTTGGCGCTTTCCTTGGCGCGTGGCTTGGCGCTTGGTTTGCCGCTTGGCTTGGCGCTCTTCTTGGCGCTTGGATTGGCGCTTTTCTTGGCGCGTGGCTTGGCGCGTGGTTTGTCGCTTGGCTTGGCGCATGGCGTGGCGCTTTTCTTGGCGCGTAGCTTGGCGCGTGGCTTGGCGCTTGGCTTGGCGCTTGGCTTGGCGCTTGGCTTGGCGCTTGGTTTGGCGCTTGGCTTAACGCTTGGCTTGGCGCTTGGCTTGGCGCTTGGCTTAGCGCTTGGCTTGGCGATTTTCTTTGGCGCTTGGCTTGGCGCTTGGTTTGGCGCTTGGCTTAACGCTTGGCTTGGCGCTTGGCTTGGCGCTTGGCTTAGCGCTTGGCTTGGCGATTTTCTTGGCGCGTGGCTTAACGCGTGGCTTGTCGCTTGGCTTGGCGCTTTCCTTGGCGCGTTGCTTGGCGCTTGACTTGGCGCCTTTCTTGGCGCGTGGCTTGGCGCGTGGCTTGGCGCGTAGCTTGTCGCTTGTCTTGGGGCATTGCGTTGCGTTTTTCTTGGCGCGTGGCTTGGTGCTTGGCTTGGCGCTTGGCTTGGCGCTTGGCTTGGCGCTTTTCTTGGCGCGTGACTTAACGCGTCGCTTGTCGCTTGGTTTGGCGTTTTCCTTGGCGCGTGGCTCAGCGTTATTCTTGGCGCGTGGCTGTGCCTTTCGCTTGGCAGTTGGCTTGGTGTTTGGCTTGGCGATTGGCTTGGCGCTTTTGTTGGCGCGTTGCTTGGCGCTTGGGTTGCCGCTTTTTTTTGCGTGTGGCTTGGCACTTGGCTTGGGGCATTGCGTTGCGTTTTTCTTGGCGCGTGGCTTGTTCCTTGGCTTGGCGCATGGCGTGGCGCTTTTCTTGGTGCGTGGTTTGGCGCTTGGTTTGGCGCTTGGCTTGGCGCCTAGCTTGGCGCTTTTCTTGGCGCGTGGCTTAACGCGTGGGTTGTCGCTTGGCTTGGCGCTCTTCTTGGCGTTTGGCGTGGCGCTTTTCTTGGCGCGTGGCTTGGCGCGTAGCTTGTCGCTTGGCTTGGCGCTTTTCTTGGCTCGTAGCTTGGCGCGTGGTTTGTCGCTTGGTTTGGCGCTTGGCTTGTCGCTTTCCTTGGCGCGTGGCTTGGCGCTTGGCTTGCCGCTTGGCTTGGCGCCCTTCTTGGCGCTTGGCTTGGCGCTTTTCTTGGCGCGTAACTTGGCGCGTGGCTTGTCGCTTGGCTTGGCGCATGGCGTGGCGCCTTTCTTGGCGCGTAGCTTGGCGCGTGGCTTGGCGCTTGGCTTGGCGCTTGGCTTGG
Organism: Agriotes lineatus; assembly: GCA_940337035.1. NCBI lineage: Eukaryota > Metazoa > Arthropoda > Insecta > Coleoptera > Elateridae > Agriotes > Agriotes lineatus. The sequence continues at coordinate 321,577 of CALNHX010000274.1, forward strand.
CGCTTGGCTTGGCGCTTTCCTTGGCTCGTGGTTTGGCGCTTGGCTTAACGCTTTTCTTGGCGCGTAGCTTAGCGCGTGTCTTGTCGCTTGGCTTGGCGCTCTTTTTGGCGCTTGGCTTGGCGCTTTTCTTGGCGCGTAACTTGGCGCGTGGCTTGGCGCTTGGCTTGGCGCTTTTCTTGGCGCGTGGTTTGTCGCTTGGCTTGGCGCATGGCGTGGCAATTTTCTTGGCGCTTGGATTGGCGCTTGGCTTGGCGCTTGGCTTGGCGCTTGGCTTGGCGCTTGGCTTGGCGTTTTCCTTAGCGCGTGGCTTGTTGCTTAGCTTGGCGCATGGCGTGGCGCTTTTCTTGGCGTGTGGCTTGGCGCTTGGCTTGGTGCTTGGCTTGGCGCTTGGCTTGGCGTTTGGCTTGGCGCTTTTTTTTGCGCGTGGCTTAACGCGTGGCTTATCGCTTGGCTTGGCGCTCTCCTTGGCGCGTGGCTTGGCGCTTGGCTTGGCGCTTGGCTTGGCGCCTTACTTGGCGCGTGGCTCGGCGCTATTCTTAGCGCGTGGCTGGGCGTTTGGCTTAGCGCTTGGCTTAGCGTTTGGCTTGGCGATTGGCTTGGCGATTGGCTTGGCGCTTTTGTTGGCGCGTTGCTTGGCGCATGGGTTGCCGCTTGGCTTAGCGCTTGGCTTGACGCTTAACTTGACGCTTTTCTTGGCACGTGGCTTGTCGCTGGGATTTGCGCTTTTCTTGGTGCGTGGCTTGGCACTTGGCTTGGCGCTTGGCTTGGCGCTTGCCCTGGAGAATAGCTTGGCGTTTTTCTTGGCGCGTGGCTTTACGCTTGGCTGGGCGCTTGGCTTGGCGCTTTTCTTGAGGCGTGGCTTGGCGCGTGGCTTGGCGCGTGGCTTAGCGCTGTCCTTGGCGCCTGGCTTGGCGCTTGGCTAAACGCTTGGCTTGGCGTTTTCTGCGCGCGTGGCTTGTCGCTTGGCGTGGCGCTTTCTTGGCGCGTGGCTTGGCGCGTGGCTTGCCGCTTGGCTTGGCGCTTGGCTTGGTGCTTGGCTTGAAGCATGGCTTATCGCTCTCCTTGGCGCGTGGCTTGGCGCTTGACTGAAGGCTTGGCTTGGCGTTTTCTGCGCGCGTGGCTTGTCGCTTGGCTTGGCGCTTTCTTGGCGCGTGGCTTGGCGCTTGGCTTGGCCTCTGGCTTAACGCTTGGCTTGGCGCTTGGCTTGGCGCTTTGCTTGGCGCTTGGCTTGGCGCTTTTCTTGGCGCATTTCTTGGCGCGTGGCTTGGCGCTTGGCTTGGCGCTTGGCTTGGCGCTTGGCTTGGCGCTTGGCTTGGCGCTTGGCTTGGCGCTTGGCTTGGCGCTTGGCTTGGCGCTTGGCTTGGCGCTTGGCTTGGCTCTTGGCTTGGCGCTTTGCTTGGCAGTTGGCTTGGCGCTTTTCTTGGCGCATTTCTTGGCGCGTGGCTTGGCGCTTTTTTTGCGCGTGGCTTGGCGCTTGTTTGGGCACTTGGCTTGGTAATTTTCTTGGCGCTTAACCTGACGCTTGGCTTGGCAGCTTTCTTGTAGCGTGGTTTGGCACCTGGCTTGCCGCTTGGCTTGGCGCTTGGTCTGGCGCTTGGATTGGCGCCTTTCTTGGCGCGTGGCTTGGCGCTTGGCTGGGCACTTGGCTTGGCAATTGTCTTGGCGCTTAACCTGGCTTTTGGCTTGGCGGCTTTCTTGTAGCGTGGTTTGGCACCTGGCTTGCCGTTCGGCTTGGCGCTTGGCTTGGCGCTTGGCTTGACGTTTTTCTTGGCGCATTTCTTGTCGCCTTTCTTGGAGCTTGGCTTTGCACTTGGCTTGCCGCTTGGCTTGGCGCTTGGCTTGGCGCTTGGCTTGGCGCTTTTCTTGGCGCGTGGTTTAGCACTTGGCTTGCCGCTTGGCTTGGTGCTTGGCCTGGCGCTTGGCTTGGCGCTTTTCTTGGCGCGTGGTTTTGCACTTGGCTTGCCGCTTGGTTTGGTGCTTGGCCTGGCGCTTGGCTTGGCGCTTTTCTTGGCGCCTTTCTTGGCGCGTGGCTTGGCGCTCGTCTTGGATCATGGCTTGGCGCTCTCCTTGGCGTTTGGTTTGGTGCTTGGCCTGGCGCTTCGCTTAGCGCTGTTCTTGGCACTTGGCTTGGCGCTTAACTTGGCGCTTGGCATGGCGCTTGGCTTGGCGCTTTTCTTGGCGCGTGGTTCGGCACTTGGCTTGCCGCTTGGCTTGGTGCTTGGCTTGGCGCTTGGCTTGGCGCTTTTCTTGGCGCCTTTCTTGGCGCGTGGCTTGGCGCTCGTCTTGGCGCATGGCTTGGCGCTCTCCTTGGCGTTTGGCTTGGCGCTTGGCTAAGCGCTTGGCTTGACGCTTTTCTTGGCGCGTAGCTTGGCACTTGGTTTTATGTTTAGCATGGCGCTTGGCGCATGGCTTGGCGCTCTCTTTGGCGCGTGGCTTGGCGCTTGGTTTGGCGCTTGGCTTGGCGCTTTTCTTTGCGCGTGGTTTGTCGCTTGGCTTGGCGCATGGCGTGGCGCTTTTTTTGGCACGTGGTTTGGCGCTTGGCTTGGCGCTTGGCTTGGCGCTTAGTTTGGCGTTTTTCTTGGGCGTAAGTTAACGCGTGGCTTGTCGCTTGGCTTGGCGCTCTCCTTGGCGCTTGGCTAAGCGCTTGGCTTGACGCTTTTCTTGGCGCGTAGCTTGGCACTTGGTTTTATGCTTAGCATGGCGCTTGGCTTGGCGCATGGCTTGTCGCTCTCTTTGGCGCGTGGCTTGGCGCTTGGCTTGGCGCTTTTCTTTGCGCGTGGTTTGTCGCTTGGCTTGGCGCATGGCGTGGCGCTTTTTTTGGCACGTGGCTTGGATCGTGGCTTGGCGCTTGGCTTAGCGCTTGGCTTGGCGCTTTTTTTTGCGCGTGGCTTGTCGCTTGGCTTGGCGCATGGCGTGGCGCTTTTCTTGTCGCGTGGCTTGGCGCTTGGCTTGGCGCTTTTCTTTGCGCGTGGTTTGTCGCTTGGCTTGGCGCATGGCGTGGCGCTTTTTTTGGCACGTGGCTAGGCGCGTGACTTGGCGCTTGGCTTGGCGCTTTTTTTTGCGCGTGGCTTGTCGCTTGGCTTGGCGCATGGCGTGGCGCTTTTCTTGTCGCGTGGCTTGGCGCTTGGCTTGGCGCTTTTCTTTGCGCGTGGTTTGTCGCTTGGCTTGGCGCATGGCGTGGCGCTTTTTTTGGCACGTGGCTAGGCGCGTGACTTGGCGCTTGGCTTGGCGCTTTTTTTTGCGCGTGGCTTGGCGCTTGGCTTAGCGCTTGGCTTGGCGCTTGGCTTGGCGCTTTCCTTAGCGCGTAGCTTGTCGCTTGGTTTGGCGCATGGCGTAACGCTTTTTATGGCACGTGGCATGGTGCTTGACTTGGCGCATGGTTTGGCGCTCTCCTTGGCGCGTGGCTTGTCGCTTGGCTTGGCGCATGGCGTGGCGCTTTTCTTGTCGCATGGCTTGGCGCTTGGCCTGGCGCTTGGCTTGGCGCTTGGCTTGGCGCTTTTCTTGGCATGTGACTTAACGCGTGGCTTGTCGCTTGGCTTGGCGCTTTCCTTGGCGCGTGGCTCGGCGCTATTCTTGGTGCGTGGCTGGGTTTTTGGCTTGGCGCTTGGCTTGGTGTTTGGCTTGGCGATTGGCTCGGCGCTTTTCTTGGCGCGTTGCTTGGCGCTTGGGTTGCCGCTTGGCCTGGGGCATGCCTTTGCGCTTTTATTGGCACTTTCCTTGGCGCGTGGTTTAGCGCTTGGCTGGGCGCTTGGCTTGGCGTTTGGCTTGGCGCTTTTCTTGGCGTGTGGCTTGGCACTTGGCTTGGCGCTTAACTTGGCGCGTCGCTTGTCGCTTGGCTTGGCGCTCTCTTTGGCGCGTGGCTTGGCGCTTTTCTTGCCGCTTGGCTTAACGCTTTTCTTGGCGCGTAGCTTAGCGCGTGGCTTGTCGCTTGGCTTGGCGCTTTTCTTGGCGCTTAGCTTGGCGCTTTCCTTGGCGCGTGGGGTGGCACTTGGCTTGGCGCTTGGCTTGGCGCATGGCGTGGCGCATTTCTTGGCGCGTGGCTTGGCGCTTGGCTTGCCGCTTGGTTTAACGCTTTTCTTGGCGCGTAGCTTAGCGCGTGGCTTGTCGCTTGTCTTGGCGCATGGCGTGGCGCTTTTTTTGGCGCTTGGCTTGGCGCTTGGCTTGGCGCTCTCCTTGGCGCGTGGCTTGACGCTTGGCTTGCCGCTTGGTTTAACGCTTTTCTTGGCGCGTAGCTTAGCGCGTGGCTTGTCGCTTGGCTTGGCGCTCTCCTTGGCGCGTGGCTTGGCGCTTGGCTTGCCGCTTGGTTTAACGCTTTTCTTGGCGCGTAGCTTAGCGCGTGGCTTGTCGCTTGGCTTGGCGCTCTCCTTGGTGCATAGGGTGGCGCTTTTCTTGGCGCGTGGCTTGGCGCTTTTTTTGGGGCTTGGGTTGGCGCTTAGTTTGGCGCTTGGATTGGCGCTTGGCTTGGCGTTTTCCTTAGCGCGTGGCTTGTTGCTTGGCTTGGCGCTTGGTTTGGCGCTTGGCTTGGGGCATGACGTGGCGCTTCGCGTGGCTGGGCGTTTAACTTAGCGCTTGGCTTGGCGTTTGGCTTGGCGATTGGCTTGGCGCTTTTGTTGGCGCGTTGCTTAGCGCATGGGTTGCCACTTGGCTTGCGGCTTGGCTTGGCGCTTTTCTTGGCGCTTTCGTTGGCGCGTGGCTTGGCGCTTGGCCTGGAGAATAGCTTGGCGCTCTTCTTTTCGCGTGGCTTGGCGCTTGGCTGGACGCTTGTCTTGGCGCTTGGCTTAGCGCTTGGCTTGGCGCATGGCTTAACGCTCCCCTTGGCGCGTGGCTTGGCGCTTGGCTGGGCGCTTGGCTTGGCGCTTGGCTTGTCGCTTGGCTTGGGGCTCTCCTTGGCGCGTGTTTTGGCGCTTGGCTTGCCGCTTGGTTTAACGCTTTTCTTGGCGCGTAGCTTAGCGGGTGGCTTGTCGCTTGGCTTGGCGCTCTCCTTGGTGCATAGGGTGGCGCTTTTCTTGGCGCGTGGCGTGGCGCTTTTCTTGGTGCTTGGGTTGGCGCTTGGTTTGGCGCTTGGATTGGCGCTTGGCTTGGCGTTTTCCTTAGCGCGTGGCTTGTTGCTTGGCTTGGCGCATGGCGTGGCGCTTTTCCTGGCGTGTGGCTTGGTGCTTGGCTTGGTATTTGGCTTGGCGCTTAACTTGGCGCTTGGCTTGGGGCATGACGTGGCGCTTCGCGTGGCTGGGCGTTTAACTTAGCGCTTGGCTTGGCGTTTGGCTTGGCGATTGGCTTGGCGCTTTTGTTGGCGCGTTGCTTAGCGCATGGGTTGCCACTTGGCTTGCGGCTTGGCTTGGCGCTTTTCTTGGCGCTTTCGTTGGCGCGTGGCTTGGCGCTTGGCCTGGAGAATAGCTTGGCGCTCTTCTTTTCGCGTGGCTTGGCGCTTGGCTGGACGCTTGGCTTGGCGCTTGGCTTGGCGCTTGGCTTAGCGCTTGGCTTGGCGCATGGCTTAACGCTCTTCTTGGCGCGTGGCTTGGCGCTTGGCTGGGCGCTTGGCTTGGCGCTTGGCTTGGCGCGTGGCTTGGCGCCTTTCTTGGCGCTTGGCTTGGCGCTTGGCTTGGGGCTTGGCTTGGCGCTTTGCTTGGCGCTTGGCTTGGCGCTTTTCTTGGCGCATTTCTTGGCGCGTGGCTTGGCGCTTGGCTTGGCGCTTGGCTTGACGCTTGGGTTGGCGTTTTTCTTGGCGCTTGGCTTGACGCTTGGCTTGGCGCCTTTCTTGGCGCTTGGCTTGGCGCTTGGCTTGGGGCTTGGCTTGGCGCTTTGCTTGGCGCTTGGCTTGGCGCTTGGTTTGGCGCTTTTTTTGGCGCGTGGCTTGGCGCTTTGCTGGGCACTTGGCTTTGCAATTGGCTTGGCGCTTAACCTGGTGCTTGGCTTGGCGGCTTTCTTGTAGCGTGGTTTGGCACCTGGCTTCCCGCTTGGCTTGGCGCTTGGCCTGGCGCTTGGATTGGCGCCTGTCTTGGCGCGTGGTTTGGCACTTGGCTTGGCGCTTGGCTTGGCGCTTGGTTTGGCGCTTTTTTTGGCGCGTGGCTTGGCGCTTGGCTGGGCACTTGGCTTGGCAATTGGCTTGGCGCTTAACCTGGCGCTTCGCTTGGCGGCTTTCTTGTAGCGTGGTTTGGCACCTGGCTTGCGGCTTGGCTTGGCGCTTGGCCTGGCGCTTGGATAGGCGCCTTTCTTGGAGCTTGGATTTGCACTTGGCTTGCCGCTTGGCTTGCCGCTTGGCTTGGCGCTTGGCTTGGCGCTTGGCTTGGCGCTTGGCTTGACGCTTTTCTTGGCGCATTTCTTGGCGCGTGGTTTGGCACTTGGCTTGCCGCTTGGCTTGGTGCTTGGCCTGGAGCTTGGCTTGGCGCTTTTCTTGGCGCCTTTCTTGGCGCGTGGCTTGGCGCTCGTCTTGGCGCATGGCTTGGCGCGCTCCTTGGCGTTTGGTTTGGTGCTTGGCCTGGCGCTTTGCTTAGCGCTGTTCTTGGCACTTGGCTTGGCGCTTAACTTGGCGCTTGGCTTGGCGCTTGGCTTGCCGCTTTTCTTGGCGCGTGGTTTGGCACTTGGCTTGCCGCTTGGCTTGGTGCTTGGCCTGGCGCTTGGCTTGGCGCTTTTCTTGGCGCCTTTTTTGGCGCGTGGCTTTGCGCTCGTCTTGGCGCATGGCTTGGCGCTCTTTTTGGCGTTTGGCTTGGCGCTTGGCTTGGCGCTTTTCTTGGCGCTTTTCTTGGCGCGTGGTTTGACACTTGGCTTGCCGCTTGGCTTGGTGCTTGGTCTGGAGCTTGGCTTGGCGCTTTTCTTGGCGCTTTTCTTGGCGCCTTTCTTGGCGCGTGGCTTGGCGCTTGTCTTGGCGCATGGCTTGGCGCGCTCCTTGGCGTTTGGTTTGGTGCTTGGCCTGGCGCTTCGCTTAGCGCTGTTCTTGGCACTTGGCTTGGCGCTTAACTTGGCGCTTGGCTTGGCGCTTGGCTTGCCGCTTTTCTTGGCGCGTGGTTTGGCACTTGGCTTGCCGCTTGGCTTGGTGCTGGGCCTGGCGCTTGGCTTGGCGCTTTTCTTGGCGCCTTTCTTGGCGCGTGGCTTGGCGCTCGTCTTGGCGCATGGCTTGGCGCTCTTCTTGGCGTTTGGCTTGGCGCTTGGCTAAGCGCTTGGCTTGACGCTTTTCTTGGCGCGTAGCTTGGCACTTGGTTTTATGCTTAGCATGGCGCTTGGCTTGGCGCATGGCTTGGCGCTCTCTTTGGCGCGTGGCTTGGATCTTGGCTTGGCGCTTTTCTTTATGCGTGGTTTGTCGCTTGGCTTGGCGCATGGCGTGGCGCTTTTTTTGGCACGTGGTTTGGCGTTTGGCTTGGCGCTTGGCTTGGCTCTTAGCTTGGCGTTTTTCTTGGCGCGTAAGTTTACGCGTGGCTGGTCGCTTGGCTTGGCTCTCTCCTTGGCGTTTGGCTTGGCGCTTGGCTAAGCGCTTGGCTTGACGCTTTTCTTGGCGCGTAGCTTGGCACTTGGTTTTATGCTTAGCATGGCGCTTGGCTTGGCGCATGGCTTGGCGCTCTCTTTGGCGCGTGGCTTGGCGCTTGGCTTGGCGCTTTTTTTTGCGCGTGGTTTGTCGCTTGGCTTGGCGCATGGCGTGGCGCTTTTTTTGGCACGTGGCTTGGCGCTTGGCTTGGCGCTTGGCTTGGCGCTTGGCTTGGCGCTTGGCTTGGCGCTTTTTTTTGCGCGTGGCTTGTCGCTTGGCTTGGCGCATGGCGTGGCGCTTTTCTTGTCGCGTGGCTTGGCGCTTGGCTTAGCGCTTGGCTTGGCGCTTGGCTTGGCGCTTTCCTTAGCGCGTGGCTTGTCGCTTGGCTTGGCGCATGGCGTGACGCTTTTTTTGGCACGTGGCATGGCGCTTGGCTTGGCGCTTGGCTTGGCGCTCTCCTTGGCATGTGGCTTGTCGCTTGGCTTTATCCACAGGCCAAGCCATTTTAATGGGGCGGCCGGTACCACCAGGCATTACCATGAAGAGAGCTCTCGATGATTGGATGATGAATGTCACCATGCAAGAATGGCAAAGCGAACGGGAGATGTCCACCAAGGGACGCATTACATTTCAATTTCTTCCCAACATTAATGATCGAGTACTATTACCGTCTGGATGGTCACGGGATGTTGTCTCTGTACTCACTGGACATGGGGACTTTCGTCACCACCTACACCGAATTGGAAAAGCACAAGATCCAAACTGCCTTCAATGCGAAGAACCCGATACCCCACTACACCGTTTGATGGTCTGCACGCTATATGCACTGTCGCCTACTACTAAACAACGACGCTCCAGAGGTGGTCAACAATCTTCCAGGGTCCATGAGCCTAATCCTTCCCTCGGTTCAGGCGTGTGCAACACTCGAGTCTTTTGCACGCTCGAGAATTCAACTAGACGATCCATTAGAGGAGGAACAACAGGACGAAGACTGGCAAGAATCCGACTCTGAATAATGAAGGCGGACCAGAGTTAAACAGATTTTAGAATTTATTTATTTGGCACGTAGTGTGCGAAATTTTGTTTATTTTCGGAGTAGGGCATATATTTATTGTAATATTATATTAAGTATTAGGTGATACGTCATACTTCGAAGAGCTGTTCTACTTTGCACGTAGGGTGCGAATTGTGTTTAATTTCAGAGTAGGGAATATACTTGTTGTAGTATTATATTAATATTAATTATTAGGTAATATGTTTTAATTAGAAGAATTGCTTTATTTTGCACGTAGGGTGCGAATTTTAACTTAATTTCAAAGTAGGGAATTTACTTATTGTAACACTACATTAATTGTTCATATTATATGACATACTTAAGTCACACATGATATCTTAGTCCATGCGCAGGAGGGTTATGGTACCTCCAAATGAAACGTATCAAATTTTATTTTTCTTTAATATATGTGCCCGTAAGGGCTAGAATTGAATTGAATTGATTGTCGCTTGGCTTGGCGCATGGCGTGGCGCTTTTCTTGGCGCATGGCTTGGCGCTTGGCTAGGCACTTGGCCTGGCGCTTGGCTTGGCGCTTGGCTTGGCGCTTTTCTTGGCATGTGACTTAACGCGTGGCTTGTCGCTTGGCTTGGCGCTCTCCTTGGCGCGTGGCTTGGAGCTTGGCTTGGCGCCTTTCTTGGCGCGTGGCTCGGCGCTATTCTCGGCGCGTGGCTGGGTCTTTGGCTTGGCGCTTGGCTTGGTGTTTGGCTTGGCGATTGGCTTGGCGCTTTTCTTGGCGCGTTGCTTGGCGCTTGGGTTGCCGCTTGGCCTGGGGCATGGCTTGGCGCTTTTATTGGCACTTTCCTTGGCGCGTGGTTTAGCGCTTGGCTGGGCGCTTGGCTTGTCGCTTGGCTTGGCGCTCTCTTTGGCGCGTGGCTTGGCGCTTTTTTTGCCGCTTGGCTTAACGCTTTTCTTGGCGCGTAGCTTAGCGCGTGGCTTGTCGCTTGGTTTGGCGCTTTTCTTGGCGCTTATCTTGGCGCTTTTCTTGGCGCGTGGGGTGGCGCGTGGCTTGTCGCTTGGCTTGGCGCATGGCGTGGCTCTTTTCTTGGCGCGTAGCTTGGCGCGTGGTTTATCGCTTGGCTTGGCGCTTGGCTTGGCGCATGGCGTGGCGCTTTTCATGGCGCGTAGCTTGGCGCGCGGCTGGGTCTTTGGTTTGGCGCTTGGCTTAGTGTTTGGCTTGGCGATTGGCTTGGCGCTTTTCTTGGCGCGTTGCTTGGCGCTGGGGTTGCCGCTTGGCCTGGGGCATGGCTTGGCGCTTTTATTGGCACTTTCCTTGGCGCGTGGTTTAGCGCTTGGCTGGGCGCTTGGCTTGGCGTTTGGCTTGGCGCTTTTCTTGGCGTGTGGCTTGGCGCTTGGCTTGGCGCTTGGCTTAGCGCTCTCTTTGGCGCGTGGCTTGGCGCTTGGCTTGCCGCTTGGTTTAACGCTTTTCCTGGCGCGTAGCTTAGCGCGTGGCTTGTCGCTTGGCTTGGCGCTCTCCTTGGCGCGTGGCTTGGCGCTTGGCTTGCCGCTTGGTTTAACGCTTTTCTTGGCGCGTAGCTTAGCGCGTGGCTTGTCGCTTGGCTTGGCGCTCTCCTTGGTGCATAGGGTGGCGCTTTTCTTGGCGCGTGGATTGGCGCTTTTCTTGGCGCTTGGCTTGGCGCTTGGTTTGGCGCTTGGATTGGCGCTTGACTTAGCGTTTTCCTTAGCTTGTGGCTTGTTGCTTGGCTTGGCGCATGGCGTGGCGCTTTTCCTGGCGTGTGGCTTGGCGCTTGGCTTGGTGCTTGGCTTGGCGCTTGGCTTGGCGCTTGGCTTGGGGCATGGCGTGGCGCTTTTCTTGGCGCGTGGCTTATCGCTTGGCTTGGCGCTCTCCTTGGAGCGTGGCTTGGCGCTTGGCGTGGAGCCTTTCTTGGCGCGTGGCTGGGCGTTTAACTTAGCGCTTGGCTTGGCGTTTGGCTTGGCGATTGGCTTGGCGCTTTTGTTGGCGCGTTGCTTGGCGCATGGGTTGCCACTTGGCTTGGGGCTTGGCGTGGCGCTTTTCTTGGCGCTTTCGGTGGCACGTGGCTTAGCGCTTGGCCTGGAGAATAGCTTGGCGCTCTTCTTTTCACGTGGCTTGGCGCTTGGCTCGACGCTTGGCTTGGCGCTTGGCTTAGCGCTTGGCTTGGCGCATGGCTTAACGCTCTCCTTGGCGCGTGGCTTGGCGCGTGGCTTGGCGCTTGGCTTGGCGCGTGGCTTGGCGCGTGGCTTGGCGCTTGGCTTGGCGCTTTTCTTTGCGCGTGGCTTATCGCTTGTCTTGGCGCATGGCGTGGCGCTTTTCTTGTCGCGTGGCTTGGCGCTTGGCTTGGCGTTTGGCTTGGCGCTTGGCTTGGCACTTGGCTTGGCGCATGGCGTGGCGCTTTTTTTGGTACGTAACATTGCGCTTGGTTTGGCGCATGGCTTGGCGCTCTCCTTGGCGCGTGGCTTGTCGCTTGGCTTGGCGCATGGCGTGGCGCTTTTCTTGGCGCATGGCTTGGCGCTTGGCTTGGCGCTTGGCTTGGCGCTTGGTTTGGCGCTTGGCTTGGCGTTTACCTTAGCGCGTGGCTTGTCGCTTGGCTTAGCACATGGCGTGGCGCGTTTCTTGGCGCGTGGCTTGGCGCTTGTCTTGGCGCTTTTCTTGGCGCTTGGCTTGGCGCATGGCATGGCGCTTTTCCTGGCGTGTGGCTTGGCGCTTGGCTTGGTGCTTGGCTTGGCGCTTGGCTTGGCGCTTGGCTTGGGGCATGGCGTGGCGCTTTTCTTGGCGCGTGGCTTATCGCTTGGCTTGGCGCTCTCCTTGGAGCGTGGCTTGGCGCTTGGCGTGGAGCCTTTCTTGGCGCGTGGCTGGGCGTTTAACTTAGCGCTTGGCTTGGCGTTTGGCTTGGCGATTGGCTTGGCGCTTTTGTTGGCGCGTTGCTTGGCGCATGGGTTGCCACTTGGCTTGGGGCTTGGCGTGGCGCTTTTCTTGGCGCTTTCGGTGGCACGTGGCTTAGCGCTTGGCCTGGAGAATAGCTTGGCGCTCTTCTTTTCACGTGGCTTGGCGCTTGGCTCGACGCTTGGCTTGGCGCTTGGCTTAGCGCTTGGCTTGGCGCATGGCTTAACGCTCTCCTTGGCGCGTGGCTTGGCGCTTGGCTGGGCGCTTGGTTTGGCGCTTGGCTTGGCGTTTTTCTTGGCGCTTGGCTTGGCGCGTGGCTTGGCGTGTGGCTTGGCGCTTAACTTTGGACTTTTCTTAGCGCGTGGCTTAATGCTTGGCTTGCCGCTTGGCTTGGCGCTTGGCTGGGCGCTTTTCAGGGCGCTTTTCTTGGGGCGTGGCTTAGCGCTTGGATTGGCGCTTAGCTTGGTGCTTGGCTTGGCGCATGGCATTTTGCTCCCCTTGGCGCGTGGCTTGGCGCTTGGCTGGACGCTTGGCTTGGCGCTTTCTGCGGGCGTGACTTGTCGCTTTCTTGGCGCGTGGCTTGGCGCTTGGCTTGGCGCATAGTTTGGCGCTCTCTATAGCGCGTGGCTTGGCGCTTGTCTGGGCGCTTGGATGTCGCTTGGCTTGGCGCTTGGCTTGGCGCTTTCCTTAGCGCGTGGCTTGTCGCTTGGCTTGGCGCATGGCGTGGCGCTTTTTTTGGCACGTGGCTGGGCGCTTAACTTGGCGCTTGGCTTGGCGCTTCGCTTGGCGCTTTTCTTGGCGCGCAAGTTAACGCGCGGCTTTTCGCTTGGCTTAGCGCTCTCCTTGGCGCGTGGCTTGGCGCTTGGCTTGGCGCGTGGCTTGGCGCGTGGCTTGGCGCTTGGCTTGGCGCTTTTCTTTGCGCGTGGCTTATCGCTTGTCTTGGCGCATGGCGTGGCGCTTTTCTTGTCGCGTGGCTTGGCGCTTGGCTTGGCGTTTGGCTTGGCGCTTGGCTTGGCACTTGGCTTGGCGCATGGCGTGGCGCTTTTTTTGGTACGTAACATTGCGCTTGGTTTGGCGCATGGCTTGGCGCTCTCCTTGGCGCGTGGCTTGTCGCTTGGCTTGGCGCATGGCGTGGCGCTTTTCTTGGCGCATGGCTTGGCGCTTGGCTTGGCGCTTGGCTTGGCGCTTGGTTTGGCGCTTGGCTTGGCGTTTACCTTAGCGCGTGGCTTGTCGCTTGGCTTAGCACATGGCGTGGCGCGTTTCTTGGCGCGTGGCTTGGCGCTTGTCTTGGCGCTTTTCTTGGCGCTTGGCTTGGCGCTTGGCTTGGTTCTTGTCTTGGCGCTTGGCCTAGAGCTTGGCGCTTTTCTTGGCGCGTGGCTTAACGCGTGGCTTGTCGCTTGGCTTGGCGCTCTCCTTGGCGCGTGGCTTGGCGCTTGGCTTGGCGCTTGGCTTGGCGCGTGGATTGGCGCTTGGCTTGGCGCTTTTCTAGGCGCGTGGCTTGGCGCGTGGCTTGTCGCTTGGCTTGGCGCATTGCGTGGCGTTTTTCTTGGCGCGTGGCTTGGCGCTTGGCTTGGGGCTTGGCTTGGCGCTTGGCTTGGCGCTTGGCTTGGCGCTTAGCTTGGCGCTTGGCTTGGCTTTTTACTTGTCGCGTGACTTAACGCGTGGCTTGTCGCTTGGCTTGGCGCTCTCCTTCGCGCGTGGCTTGGAGCTTGGCTTGGCGCCTTTCTTGGCGCGTGGCTCGGCGTTATTTTTGGCGAGTGGCCTGGCCTTTGGCTTGGCGCTTGGCTTGGTGTTTGGTTGGCGATTGGCTTGGCGCTTTTGTTGGCGCGTTGCTTGGCGCTTGGCTTGCCGCTTGGCTGGGGCATGGCTTGGCGCTTTTATTGGCGCTTTTTTTGGCGCGTGGTTTAGCGCTTGGCTGGGCGCTTGGCTTGGCGTTTGGCTTGGCGCTTTTCTTGGCGCGAGGTTTGTCGCTTGGCTTGGCGCTTTTCTTGGCGTGTGGCTTAGCACTTGGCTTGGCGCTCAACTTGGCGCGTGGCTTGGAGCTTGGCTTGGCGCCTTTCTTGGCGCGTGGCTCGTTGCTATTCTTGGCGAGTGGCTGGGCCTTTGGCTTGGCGCTTGGCTTGGCGTTTGGCTTGGCGATTGGCTTGGCGCTTTTGTTGGCGCGTTGCTTGGCGCTTGGCTTGCCGCTTGGCCTGGGGCATGGCTTGGCGCTTTTATTGGCGCTTTCCTTGGCGCGTGGCTTAGCGCTTGGCTGGGCGCTTGGCTTGGCGTTTGGCTTGGCGCTTTTCTTGGCGCGAGGTTTGCCGCTTGGTTTAACGTTTTTCTTGGCGCGTAGCTTAGCGCGTGGCCTGTTGCTTGGCTTGGGGCATGGCGTGGCGCTTTTCTTGGCCCGTGGGTTGGCGCGTGGCTTGGCGGTTGGCTTGTCGCTTGGCTTGGCGCTTTTCTTGGCGCTTAGCTTGGCGCTTTTCTTGGCGCGTGGCTTGGCGCGTGGCTCGTCGCTTGGCTTGGCGCATGGCGTGGCGCTTTTCTTGGCGCTTGGCTTGGCACTTGGCTTGGCGCTCTCCTTGGCGCGTGGCTTGGAGCTTGGCTTGCCGCTTGGCTTGGCGCTCTTCTTGGCGCTTGGCTTGGTGCTTTTCTTGGCGCGTGGCTTGTCGCTTGGCTTGGCGCATGGCGTGGCGCTTTTCTTGGCTCGTAGCTTGGCGCGTGGCTTGGCGCTTGGCTTGGCGCTCTCCTTGGCGCGTGGCTTGGCGCTTGGCTTGCCGCTTGGCTTGGCGCTTTTCTTGGCATGTGACTTAACGCGTGGCTTGTCGCTTGGCTTGGCGCTCTCCTTGGCGCTTGGCTAGGCGCTTGGCCTGGCGCTTGGCTTGGCGCTTGGTTTAGCGCTTTTCTTGGCATGTGACTTAACGCGTGGCTTGTCGCTTGGCTTGGCGCTCTCCTTGGCGCGTGGCTTGGAGCTTGGCTTGGCGCCTTTCTTGGCGCGTGGCTCGGCGCAATTCTCGGCGCGTGGCTGGGTCTTTGGCTTGGCGCTTGGCTTGGTGTTTGGCTTGGCGATTGGCTTGGCGCTTTTCTTGGCGCGTTGCTTGGCGCTTGGGTTGCCGCTTGGCCTGGGGCATGGCTTGGCGCTTGGCTTGGCGCTCTCTTTGGCGCGTGGCTTGGCGCTTTTCTTGCCACTTGGCTTAACGCTTTTCTTGGCGCGTAGCTTAGCGCGTGGCTGGGCGCTTGGCTTGTCGCTTGGCTTGGCGCTCTCTTTGGCGCGTGGCTTAGCGCTTTTCTTGCCACTTGGCTTAACGCTTTTCTTGGCGCGTAGCTTAGCGCGTGGCTTGTCGCTTGGCTTGGCGCTTTTCTTGGCGCTTATCTTGGCGCTTTTCTTGGCGCGTGGGGTGGCGCGTGGCTTGTCGCTTGGCTTGGCGCATGGCGTGGCTCTTTTCTTGGCGCGTAGCTTGGCGCGTAATTTGTCGCTTGGCTTGGCGCTTGGCTTGGCGCATGGCGTGGCGCTTTTCCTGGCGCGTAGCTTGGCGCGTGGCTGGGTCTTTGGTTTGGCGCTTGGCTTGGTGTTTGGCTTGGCGATTGGCTTGGCGCTTTTCTTGGCGCGTTGCTTGGCGCTGGGGTTGCCGCTTGGCCTGGGGCATGGCTTGGCGCTTTTATTGGCACTTTCCTTGGCGCCTGGTTTAGCGCTTGGCTGGGCGCTTGGCTTGGCGCTTGGCTTGGCGCTTGGCTTGGCGCTTAGCTTGGCGCTTGGCTTGGCTTTTTACTTGTCGCGTGACTTAACGCGTGGCTTGTCGCTTGGCTTGGCGCTCTCCTTGGCGCGTGGCTTGGAGCTTGGCTTGGCGCCTTTCTTGGCGCGTGGCTCGGCGTTATTTTTGGCGAGTGGCCTGGCCTTTGGCTTGGCGCTTGGCTTGGTGTTTGGTTGGCGATTGGCTTGGCGCTTTTGTTGGCGCGTTGCTTGGCGCTTGGCTTGCCGCTTGGCTGGGGCATGGCTTAGCGCTTTTATTGGCGCTTTTTTTGGTGCGTGGTTTAGCGCTTGGCTGGGCGCTTGGCTTGGCGTTTGGCTTGGCGCTTTTCTTGGCGCGAGGTTTGTCGCTTGGCTTGGCGCTTTTCTTGGCGTGTGGCTTAGCACTTGGCTTGGCGCTCAACTTGGCGCGTGGCTTGGAGCTTGGCTTGGCGCCTTTCTTGGCGCGTGGCTCGGCGCTATTCTTGGCGAGTGGCTGGGCCTTTGGCTTGGCGCTTGGCTTGGCTCTTGGCTTGGAGCTTGGCTTGGCGCATAGTTTGGCGCTCTCTATAGCGCGTGGCTTGGCGCTTGTCTGGGCGCTTGGATGGCGCTTGGCTTGGCGCTTGGCTTGACGCTTTCCTTAACGCGTGGCTTGTCGCTTGGCTTGGCGCATGGCGTGGCGCTTTTTTTGGCACGTGGCTGGGCGCTTAACTTGGCGTTTGGCTTGGCGCTTAGCTTGGCGCTTTTCTTGTCGCGCAAGTTAACGCGCGGCTTGTCGCTTGGCTTGGCGCTCTCCTTGGCGCGTGGCTTGGCGCTTGGCTTGGCGAGTGGCTTGGCGCGTGGCTTGGCGCTTGGCTTGGCTCTTGGCTTGGCGCTTGGCTTGGCGCATAGGTTGGCGCTCTCTATAGCGCGTGGCTTGGCGCTTTCTGCGCGCGTGACTTGTCGCTTTCTTGGCGCGTGGCTTGGCGCTTGGCTTGGCTCTTGGCTTGGCGCTTGGCTTGGCGCATAGGTTGGCGCTCTCTATAGCGCGTGGCTTGGCGCTTGTCTGGGCGCTTGGATGGCGCTTGGATGGCGCTTGGCTTGGCGTTTGGCTTGGCGCTTTTCTTGGCGCGAGGTTTGTCGCTTGGCTTGGCGCTTTTCTTGGCGTGTGGCTTAGCACTTGGCTTGGCGCTCAACTTGGCGCGTGGCTTGGAGCTTGGCTTGGTGCTTGGCTTGGCGCTTGGCTTGTCGCTTGGCTTGGCGCATGGCGTGGCGCTTTTCCTGGCGTGTGGCTTGGCGCTTGGCTTGGTGCTTGGCTTGGCGATTGGCTTGGCGCTTTTCTTGGCGCGAGGTTTGTCGCTTGGCTTGGCGCTTTTCTTGGCGTGTCGCTTAGCACTTGGCTTGGCGCTCAACTTGGCGCGTGGCTTGGAGCTTGGCTTGGCGCCTTTCTTGGCGCGTGGCTCGGCGCTATTCTTGGCGAGTGGCTGGGCCTTTGGCTTGGCGCTTGGCTTGGCTCTTGGCTTGGCGCTTGGCTTGGCGCATAGGTTGGCGCTCTCTATAGCGCGTGGCTTGGCGCTTGTCTGGGCGCTTGGATGGCGCTTGGCTTGGCGCTTGGCTTGACGCTTTCCTTAACGCGTGGCTTGTCGCTTGGCTTGGCGCATGGCGTGGCGCTTTTTTTGGCACGTGGCTGGGCGCTTAACTTGGCGCTTGGCTTGGCGCTTAGCTTGGCGCTTTTCTTGTCGCGCAAGTTAACGCGCGGCTTGTCGCTTGGCTTGGCGCTCTCCTTGGCGCGTGGCTTGGCGCTTGGCTTGGCGCGTGGCTTGGCGCGTGGCTTGGCGCTTGGCTTGGCGCTTTTCTTTGCGCGTGGCTTGTCGCTTGTCTTGGCGCATGGCGTGGCGCTTTTCTCGTCGCGTGGCTTGGCGCTTGGCTTGGCGCTTGGCTTGGCGCTTGGCTTGGCACTTGGCTTGGCGCATGGCGTGGCGCTTTTTTTGATACGTAACATTGCGCTTGGTTTGGCGCATGGCTTGGCGCTCGCCTTGGCGCGTGGCTTGTCGCTTATCTTGGCGCATGGCGTGGCGCTTTTCTTGGCGCATGGCTTGGCGCTTGGCTTGGCGCTTGGCTTGGCGCTTGGCTTGGCGCTTGGTTTGGCGCTTGGCTTGGCGTTTACCTTAGCGCGTGGCTTGTCGCTTGGCTTAGCGCATGGCGTGGCGCGTTTCTTGGCGCGTAGCTTGTCGCTTGGCTTGGCGTCTGTCTTGGCGCTTGTCTTGGCACATGGCATGGAACTGTCATTGGCGTTTGGCTTGGCGCTTGGCTGGGCGCTTGACTTGGCGCTGTCCTTGGCGCGTGGCTTGGCGCTTGGCTTGGCGCATAACGTGGCGCTTTTCTTGGCGCGTGGCTTGGCGCTTGGCTTAGCGCTTGGCTTGGCGCTTGGCTTGGCGCTTTTCTAGGCGCGTGGCTTGGCGCGTAGCTTGTCGCTTGGTTTGGTGCTCTCCTTGGCGCGTGGCTTGGCGCCCGGCTTGGGGCGTGGCTTGGCGCTTGGCTTGGCGCTTTTGTTGGCACGTGGCTTGTCGCTTGTCTTGGCGCTCTCTTTGGTGCACGGGGTGGCGCTCTCCTTGGCGCGTGGCTTGGCGCTTGGTTTGGCGCCTTTTTTGGCGCGTGGCCTGTCGCTTGGCTTGGCGCATGGCGTGGCGCTTTTCTTACCGCGTGGCTTGGCGCTTGGCTTGGCGCTTGGCTTGGCGCTTTTCTTGGCGCGTGGCTTGGCGCGTGGCTTGTCGATTGGCTTGGTGCCCTTCTTGGCGCTTGGTTTGGCGCTTTTTTGGGCGCGTGGCTTGTCGCTTGGCTTGGCGCATGGCGTGGCGCTTTTCTTATCGCGTGGCTTGGCGCTTGGCTTGGCGCTTTTCTTGGCGCGTGGTTTGGCGCTTAGCTCGGCGCGTGGCTTGGCGCTGGGCTTAACGCTTTTGTTGGCGTGTGGCTTAGCGCGTAGCTTGTCGCTTGGCTTGGCGCTCGTTTTGGTGCAAGGGGTGGCGCTCTTCTTGGCGCGTGGCTTGGCGCTTGGCTTGGCGCGTGGCTTGGCGCTGGGCTTGGCGATTTTGTTGGCGCGTGGCTTAGCGCGTGGCTTGTCGCTTGGCTTGGCGCTCTTTTTGGTGCATGGGATGGCGCTCTCCTTGGCGCGTGGCTTATCGCTTGGCTTGGCGCTCTTTTTGGCGCGTGACTTGTTGCTTGGCTTGGCGCATGTCGTAGCAATTTTCTTGGCGCGTGGCTTGTCGCTTGGCTTGGCGATGATCTTGGCGCTTTTGTTGTCGCGTGGCTTATCGCGTAGCTTGTCGCTTGGCTTGGCGCTCTCTTTGGTGCTTGGGGTGGCGCTTTTCTTAGCGCGTGGCCTGGCGCTTGGCATAGCACTTGGCTTGGAGCTTTTCTTGGTGCGTGGCCTGGCGCGTGGCTTGTCGCTTGGCTTGGCGCGCTCTTCTAGGTGCATGGCATGGCGCTTTTCCTGGCGCTTGGTTTGGCGCTTGGCTTGGCGCTTGGCTTGGCGCCTTTCTTAACGCGTGGTTTGGCGCGTGGCTTGTCGCTTAGCTTGGCGCTCTCCTTGGTGCATGGAGTGGCGCTTTACTCGGCGCGTGTTTTGTCGTTTGGCTTGGCGCTTTTTTTAGTGCGTGGCTTAGCGCGTGGTTTGTCGCTTGGCTTGGCGCTTTTTTTGGTGCATGGGGTGGCGCTCTTCTTGGCGCGTGGCTTGGCGCTTGGTTTGGCGTTTCTTTTGGCGCGTGGCTTATCGCTTGGCTTGGCGCATGGCGTGGCGCTTTTTTTGGCGGGTGTCTTGGCGCTTGGCTTAGCGCGTGGCTTGGCGCTTGGCTTAGTGCTTGGCTTGGCGCATGTCGTGGCGCTTTTCTTGGCGCGTGGCTTGGCGCGTAGCTTGTCGCTTGGTTTGGTGTTCTCCTTGGCGCGTAACTTGGCGCTTGGCTTGGCGCGTGGCGTGGCGCTTCGCATGGCGCTTTTGTTGGCGCGTGGCTTGGCGCGTGGCTTGTCGCTTGGCTTGGCGCTCTCTTTGGTGCTTGGGGTGGCGCTTTTCTTAGCGCGTGGCTTGGCGCTTGGCTTACACTTGGATTGGAGCTTTTCTTGGAGAGTGGCTTGGCGCGTGGCTTGCCGCTTAACTTAGCGATCTCTTTGGAGCGTTGTTTGGCGCTTGAATTAGCGCTTGCCTTGGCGTTTTTGTTGGCGCGTGGCTTGGCGCGTGGCTTGGCGCATGGATTGGCGCTTCTCTTGGCGCGATGCTTGTCGCTTGGTTTGGCGCTCTTCTTGGCGCGTGGCTTGGCGCGTGGCTTGGCGCTTGGTTGGGCGTTTGGCTTGGCGCTTGTCTCGGCGATGGTTTGGCGCTTTTCATAAAGCGTGGTTTAGCGCGTAGCCTGGCATTTGGTTTGACGCTTAGAATGGCGCTTGGCTTGGCGCATTTCTTGACGCGTGGCTTGGCGCGTAGCTTGTCGCTTGGCTTGACGCTCTCCTTGGTGCATGGGTGGCGCTTTTCTTGGAGCGTGGCTTGGCGCTTGGATTAGCGCTTGGCTTGGCGCTTAGCTTGGCGCCTTTCTTGGCGCGTGGCTTGGCGCGTGGCTTGGCGATTGGCTTGGCGCTTTTGTTGGCGCGTGATTTGGCGCGTGGCTTTTCGCTTGGCTTGGTGCTCTCCTTGGTGCATGGGATGGCCCTTTTCTTGGCGCGTGGCTTGGCGCTTGGTTTGGCGCTTGGCTTGGCGCTTTTCTTGGCGAGTGGCCTAGCGCTTGGCTTTTCGCTTGGCTTGGTGCTCTCCTTGGTGCATGGGATGGCCCTTTTCTTGGCGCGGGGCTTGTCTCTTGGCTTGGCGCTTGGATTAGCGCTTTTTTTAGCGCGTGCCTTGGCGCGTGGCTTGGCGCATGGATTGGCGCTTTTCTTGGCGCGATGCTTGTCGCTTGACTTGGCGCTTTTCTTGGCGCGTGACTTGGCACTTGACTTGGCGCTTTTGTTGGCGCGTGGCTTGGCGCGTGGCTTGGCGCATGGATTGGCGCTTCTCTTGGCGCGATGCTTGTCGCTTGGTTTGGCGATTTTCTTGGCGCGTGGCTTGGCGCGTGGCTTGACGCTTAGCTTGGCGCGTGTTTTGGCGCTTGGCTTGGCGCTTTTATTGGCGTGTGGCATGTCGCGTGGCTTGTCGCTTGGCTTGGCGCGCCTTTCTTGGTGCATGGCACGGCGCTTTTCCTGGCGCGTGGCTTGGCGCTTGGTTTAACGCTTGGCTTGGCGCTTTTCTTGACGCTTGGCTTGGCGCGTAGCTTGTCGCTTGGCTTGACGCTCTCCTTGGTGCATGGGTGGCGCTTTTCTTGGCGCGTGGCTTGGCGCTTGGATTAGCGCTTGGCTTGGCGCTTAGCTTGGCGACTTTCTTTGCGCGTGTCTTGGCGCGTGGCTTGTCGCTTAGTTAGGTGCTCTCCTTGGCGTGTGGCTTGGCGCTTGGCTTGGCGCGTGGTTTGGAGCTAGGCTTGGCGCGTGGCTTGGCGCTTGGCTTGCCGTTTTTGTTGGCGGGTGGCTTGTCGCTTGGCTTGGCGCTCTTCTTGGCGCGTGGCTTGGCGCTTGGTTTAGCGCTTGGCTTGGCGCTTTTCTTGACGCGTGGCTTGGCGCGTAGTTTGTCGCTTGGCTTGACGCTCTCCTTGGTGCATGGGTGGCGCTTTTCTTGGCGCGTGGCTTGGCGCTTGGATTAGCGCTTGGCTTGGCGCTTAGCTTGGCGCCTTTCTTGGCGCGTGGTTTGGCGCGTGGCTTGTCGCTTGGTTAGGTGCTCTCCTTGGCGCGTGGCTTGGCGCTTGGCTTGGCGCGTGGTTTGGCGCTAGGCTTGGCGCGTGGTTTGGCGCTTGGCTTGGCGTTTTTGTTGGCGGGTGGCTTGTCGCTTGGCTTGGCGCTCTTCTTGGCGCGTGGCTTGGCGCTTAGCTTGGCGCGTGGTTTGGCGCTTGGCTTGGCGCTTTTCCTGGCGCGTGGCTTGGCGCTTGGTTTAGCGCTTGGCTTGGCGCTTTTCTTGGCGCGTGGCATGGCGC
This sequence comes from Agriotes lineatus, assembly GCA_940337035.1. Classification (NCBI taxonomy): domain Eukaryota; kingdom Metazoa; phylum Arthropoda; class Insecta; order Coleoptera; family Elateridae; genus Agriotes; species Agriotes lineatus. Next base: position 342,673 of record CALNHX010000274.1, read on the forward strand.
GTAGCTTGTCGCTTGGCTTGACGCTCTCCTTGGTGCATGGGTGGCGCTTTTCTTGGCGCGTGGCTTGGCGCTTGGACTAGCGCTTGGCTTGGCGCTTAGCTTGGCGCCTTTCTTGGCGCGTGGTTTGGCATGTGGCTTGGCGCGTGGCTTGTCGCTTCGTTAGGTGCTCTCCTTGGCGTGTGGCTTGGCGCTTGGCTTGGCGCGTGGCTTGGCGCTAGGCTTGGCGCGTGGCTTGGCGCTTGGGTTGGCGTTTTTGTTGGCGAGTGGCTTGGCGCGTGGCTTGTCGCTTGGCTTGGCGCTCCCTTTGGTGCATGGGGTGGAGCTCTTCTTGGCGCGTGGCTTGCCGCTTAGCTTGACGCTTTCCTTGGCGCGTGGCCTGGCGCGTGGCTTGTCGCTTGGTTTAGCGCTTGGCTTGGCGCTTTTCTTGACGCGTGGCTTGGCGCGTAGCTTGTCGCTTGGCTTGACGCTCTCCTTGGTGCATAGGTGGCGCTTTTCTTGGCGCGTGGCTTGGCGCTTGGATTAGCGCTTGGCTTGGCGCTTAGCTTGGCGCGTGGCTTGGCGCGTAGCTTGTCGCTTGGCTTGACGCTCTCCTTGGTGCATGGGTGGCGCTTTTCTTGGCGCGTGGCTTGGCGCGTGGCTTGTCGCTTGGTTAGGTGCTCTCCTTGGCGTGTGGCTTGGCGCTTAGCTTGGCTCGTGGTTTGGCGCTTGGCTTGGCGCTTTTCCTGGCGCGTGGCTTGGCGCTTGGTTTAGCGCTTGGCTTGGCGCTTTTCTTGGCGCGTGGCTTGGCGCGTAGCTTGTCGCTTGGTTAGGTGCTCTCCTTGGCGTGTGGCTTGGCGCTTAGCTTGGCTCGTGGTTTGGCGCTTGGCTTGGCGCTTTTCCTGGCGCGTGGCTTGGCGCTTGGTTTAGCGCTTGGCTTGGCGCTTTTCTTGGCGCGTGGCTTGGCGCGTAGCTTGTCGCTTGGCTTGACGCTCTCCTTGGTGCATGGGTGGCGCTTTTCTTGGCGCGTGGCTTGGCGCTTGGATTAGCGCTTGGCTTGGCGCTTAGCTTGGCGCCTTTCTTGGCGCGTGGCTTGGCGCGTGGCTTGGCGCGTGGCTTGTCGCTTGGTTAGGTGCTCTCCTTGGCGTGTGGCTTGGCGCTTGGCTTGGCGCGTGGCTTGGCGCTAGGCTTGGCGCGTGGCTTGGCGCTTGGGTTGGCGTTTTTGTTGGCGGGTGGCTTGGCGCGTGGCTTGTCGCTTGGCTTGGCGCTCCCTTTGGTGCATGGGGTGGCGCTCTTCTTAGCGCGTGGCTTGCCGCTTAGCTTGGCGCTTTCCTTGGCGCGTGGCCTGGCGCGTGGCTTGTCGCTTGGCTTAGCGCTTTCCTTGGAGCGTGGTTTGGCGCTTGGATTAGCGCTTGGCTTGGCGCTTTTCTTGGCCCGGCGCTTGTCGCTTGGCTTGGCGCTTGGCTTGGCGCTGGCTTGGCGTTTTTCTGCTTGCATGGCTTTCCGCATGGCTTGTGGCTTGGCTTAGCGCTCTCCATGGTGCGTGGCTTGGCGCTTAGCTTGGCGCGTAGCTTAACGCTTGGCTTGGCGCTTGGCTTTCTTGGTGCATGGCATGGCGCTTTTCCTGGCGCGTGGCTTGGCGCTTGGTTTAGCGCGTGGCTTGGCGCGTAGCTTGTCGCTTGGCTTGACGCTCTCCTTGGTGCATGGGGTGGCGCTTTTCTTGGCGCGTGGCTTGGCGCTTGGATTAGCGCTTGGCTTGGCGCTTAGCTTAACGCCTTTCTTGGCGCGTGGCTTGGCGCGTGGCTTGGCGCGTGGCTTGTCGCTTGGTTAGGTGCTCTCCTTTGTGTGTGGCTTGGCGCTTGGCTTGGCGCGTGGCTTGGCGCTAGGCTTGGCGCGTGGCTTGGCGCTTGGGTTGGCGTTTTTGTTGGCGGGTGGCTTGGCGCGTGGCTTGTCGCTTGGCTTGGCGCTCCCTTTGGTGCATGGGGTGGCGCTCTTCTTAGCGCGTGGCTTGCCGCTTAGCTTGGCGCTTTCCTTGGCGCGTGGCCTGGCGCGTGGCTTGTCGCTTGGCTTAGCGCTTTCCTTGGAGCGTGGTTTGGCGCTTGGATTAGCGCTTGGCTTGGCGCTTTTCTTGGCCCGGCGCTTGTCGCTTGGCTTGGCGCTTGGCTTGGCGCTGGCTTGGCGTTTTTCTGCTTGCATGGCTTTCCGCATGGCTTATGGCTTGGCTTAGCGCTCTCCATGGTGCGTGGCTTGGCGCTTAGCTTGGCGCGTAGCTTAACGCTTGGCTTGGCGCTTGGCTTTCTTGGTGCATGGCATGGCGCTTTTCCTGGCGCGTGGCTTGGCGCTTGGTTTAGCGCGTGGCTTGGCGCGTAGCTTGTCGCTTGGCTTGACGTTCTCCTTGGTGCATGGGGTGGCGCTTTTTTTGGCGCGTGGTTTGTCGCTTGGCTTGGCGTATAGCGCGGAGCTTTTCTTGGCGCTTGGCTTGGCGCTTGGATTAGCGCTTGGCTTGGCGCTTAGCTTGGCGCCTTTCTTGGCGCGTGGTTTGGCGCGTGGCTTGGCGCGTGGCTTGGCGCGTGGCTTGTCCTCCTTCGCATGACGGGTGCATTCACAACGACACCAACAGAGGCGCTAACCGTATTGGTAGGAATACTACCATTACATTTAGAAATAAGGAAAAGGGCGGCCATGTACTGGCTACGAAAGGGTGAGTTAGGCAGAGTACATCAGCTAATAAGCGAAAACGTAAATACCAAGCAGCAGATAAAAGAAATAATACTGACGGAATGGCAAGAAAGATGGGCAAATTCCACGAAAGGCAAAAGAACATAAAATCTTCTACCTAGTGTGCAACGGCGCATAAGAAACAACAACTTCAACCCGTCACAAGGCTTGATTCATCTAATCACAGGGAATGGCCCGTACCCTGAGTACTTATACAGGTTCAACCTGAGAGAGAATGACACCTGTGAGTGTGGAGAAAGGGAAACCCCGGAGCATGTGGTCCTCGAGTTTCCGCTCTTGGAAGAAACAGTGGAGGAAGAGAGACGAGCACTGAGAGGCATGACTTTGCAGGAGATTCTGAGAAACGACAATACGACCCAAAGCTTAAACAAACTAGCGAACAAGGTATCGCAGATGCAAAAGGAAAGATACAATAACATTCGAAACAATATCCAAAACAGGAACAATATTGCATGAGAACTAATAGACCAAGTAGAAACAAAGCCCAATACAATAAAACAAAAACATATGATAATAATAAAAGAACCTAGATATCTTAAAACAGATAAAAGAGACAAAGAGCTCCTTGGCGTGTGGCTTGGCGCTTGGCTTGGCGCGTGGCTTGGCGCTAGGCTTGGCGCGTGGCTTGGCACTTGGCTTGGCGTTTTTGTTGGCGGGTGGCTTGGCGCGTGGCTTGTCGCTTGGCTTGGCGCTCTCTTTGGTGCGTAAGGTGGCGCTGTTCTTGGCGCGTTGCTTGGCGCTTAACTTGGCGCTTTCCTTGGCGCGTGGCCTGGCGCGTACCTTTGCGCTTGGCTTAGCCCTTTCCTTGGAGCGTGGTTTGGCGCTTGGATTAGCGCTTGGCTTGGCGCTTTTCTTGGCGCGGGGCTTGTCGCTTGGCTTGGCGCTTGGCTTGGCGATGGCTTGGCGTTTTTCTGCTTGCATGGCTTTCCGCATGGCTTGTTGCTTGGCTTGGCGCTCTCCTTGGTGCGTGGCTTAACGCTTAGCTTGGCGCGTAGCTTAACGCTTGGCTTGGCGCTTGGCTTTCTTGGTGCATGGCATGGCGCTTTTCCTGGCGCGTGGCTTGGCGCTTGGTTTAGCGCTTGGCTTGGCGCTTTTTTTGGCGCGTTTCTGGGCGCGTAGCTTGTCGCTTGGCTTGACGCTCTCCTTGGTGCGTGGGGTGGCGCTTTTCTTGGCGCGTGGTTTGTCGCTTGGCTTGGCGCATAGCGTGGAGCTTTTCTTGGCGCGTGGCTTGGCGCTTGGATTAGCGCTTGGCTTGGCGCTTAGCTTGGCGCCTTTCTTGGCGCGTGGCTTGGCGCTTGGATTAGCGCTTGGCTTGGCGCTTAGCTTGACGCTTTCCTTGGCGCATGGCCTGGCGCGTGGCTTGTCGCTTGGCTTAGCGCTTTCCTTGGAGCGTGTTTTGGCGCTTGGATTAGCGCTTGGCTTGGCGCTTTTCTTGGCGCGGGGCTTGTCGCTTGGCTTGGCGCGTAGCTTGGCGCTTGGATTTGCGCTTTTCTTGGCGCGCGGTTTGTCGCTTGACTTGGCGCATAGCGTGGAGATTTTCTTGGCGGGTGGCTTGGCGCTTGGATTAGCGCTTGGCTTGGCGTTTGGTTAGGTGCTCTCCCTGGCGCGTGGCTTGGCGCTTGGCTTGTCGCGTGGCTTGGCGCTCTCTTTGGTGCATGAAGTGGCGCTTTTCTTAGCGCGTGGCTTGGCGCTTGACTTAGCACTTGGCTTGGAGCTTTTCTTGGCGCGTGGCCTGGCGCGTGGCTTGTCGCTTTGCTTAGCGATCTCCTTGGAGCGTAGTTTAACGCTTGGGTTAGCGCTTGGCTTGGCGCTTTTCTTGGCGCGTGGTTTGTCGCTTGGCTTGGCCCTTTTTTTAGTGCGTGGCTTAGCACGTGGTTTGTCGCTTGGCTTGACGCTCTCTTTGGTGCATGGGGTGGCGCTTTTCTTAGCGCGTGGCTTGGCGCTTGGCTTAGCCCTTGGCTTGGAGCTTTTCTTGGCGTGTGGCCTGGCGCGTGGCTTGTCGCTTGGCTTAGCGATCTTCTTGGAGCGTGGTTTAACGCTTGGGTTAGCGCTTGGCTTGGCGCTTTTCTTGGCGCGTGGCTTGGCGCGTGGCTTGTCGCTTGGCTTGGCGCTCTCCTTGGTGCATGGGGTGACGCTTTTCTTGACGCGATGTTTGTCGCTTGGCTTGGCGCTTTTTTTAGTGCGTGGCTTAGCACGTGGCTTGTCGCTTGGCTTGGCGCTTTTTTTGGTGCATGGGGTGGCGCTCTTCTTGACGCGTGGCTTGGCGCTTGGCTTGGCGCTCTCCTTGGTGCATGGGGTGGTGCTTCTCTTGGCGCGTGTTTTTTCGCTTGGCTTGGCGCTTTTTTAGTGCGTGGCTTAGCGCGTGGCTTGTTGCTTGACTTGGCGCTTTTTTTGGTGCATGGGGTGGCGATCTTCTTGGCGCGTGGCTTGGCGCTTGGCTCGGCGCTTTTTTTGGCGCGTGGCTTATCGCTTGGCTTGGCGCATCTCGTGGCGCTTTTCCTGGCGCGTGGCCTGGCGCTTGGCTTGGCGCGTGGCTTGGCGCTTGGCTTAGCGCTTGGCTTGGCGCTTGGCTTGGCGCTTTTCTTGGCGCGTGGCTTGGCGCGTAGTTTGTCGCTTGGTTTGGTGCTCTCTTTGGCGCGTGGCTTGGCGCTAGGCTTGGCGCGTGGCTTGGCGCTGGGCTTGGCGATTTTGTTGGCGCGTTGTTTATCGTGTGGCTTAGCGCGTGGCTTGTCGCTTGTCTTGGTGCTCTTTTTGGTGCATGGGGTGGCGCTCCCCTTGGCGCGTGGCTTGGCGCGTAGCTTGTCGCTTGGTTTGGTGCTCTTCTTGGCGCGTGGCTTGGCGCTTGGCTTGGGGCGTGGCTTGGCGCTTGGCTTGGCGCTTGGCTAGGCGCTTTTGTTGGCACGTGGCCTGTCGCTTGGCCTGGCGCTCTCTTTGGTGCACTGGGTGGCGCTCTCCTTGGCGCGTGGCTTGGCGATTGGCTTGGCGCTTTTTTTGGCGCCTGGCCTGTCGCGTGGCTTGGCGCATGGCGTGGCGCTCTTCTTGGCGCGTGGCTTGGCGCTTAGCTTGGCGCGTGGTTTGGCGCTTGGCTTGGCGCTTTTCTTGGCGCGTTGCATGGCGCGTGGCTTGTCGCTTGGCTTGGCGCGCCTTTCTTGGTGCATGGCATGGCGCTTTTCCTGGCGCGTGGCTTGGCGCTTGGTTTAGCGCTTGGCTTGGCGCATTTCTTGACGCGTGGCTTGGCGCGTAGCTTGTCGCTTGGCTTGACGCTCTCCTTGGTGCATGGGTGGCGCTTTTCTTGGAGCGTGGCTTGGCGCTTGGATTAGCGCTTGGCTTGGCGCTTAGCTTGGCGCCTTTCTTGGCGCGTGGCTTGGCGCGTGGCTTGGCGATTGGCTTGGCGCTTTTGTTGGCGCGTGATTTGGCGCGTGGCTTTTCGCTTGGCTTGGTGCTCTCCTTGGTGCATGGGATGGCCCTTTTCTTGGCGCGTGGCTTGGCGCTTGGTTTGGCGCTTGGCTTGGCGCTTTTCTTGGCGAGTGGCCTAGCGCTTGGGTTTTCGCTTGGCTTGGTGCTCTCCTTGGTGCATGGGATGGCCCTTTTCTTGGCGCGGGGCTTGTCTCTTGGCTTGGCGCTTGGATTAGCGCTTTTTTTAGCGCGTGCCTTGGCGCGTGGCTTGGCGCATGGATTGGCGCTTTTCTTGGCGCGATGCTTGTCGCTTGACTTGGCGCGTGACTTGGCACTTGACTTGGCGCTTTTGTTGGCGCGTGGCTTGGCGCGTGGCTTGGCGCATGGATTGGCGCTTCTCTTGGCGCGTGGCTTGGCGCGTGACTTGGCACTTGACTTGGCGCTTTTGTTGGCGCGTGCCTTGGCGCGTGGCTTGTCGCTTGGTTTGGCGATTTTCTTGGCGCGTGGCTTGGCGCGTGGCTTGACGCTTAGCTTGGCGCGTGTTTTGGCGCTTGGCTTGGCGCTTTTATTGGCGCGTGGCATGTCGCGTGGCTTGTCGCTTGGCTTGGCGCGCCTTTCTTGGTGCATGGCAAGGCGCTTTTCCTGGCGCGTGGCTTGGCGCTTGGTTTAACGCTTGGCTTGGCGCTTTTCTTGACGCTTGGCTTGGCGCGTAGCTTGTCGCTTGGCTTGACGCTCTCCTTGGTGCATGGGTGGCGCTTTTCTTGGCGCGTGGCTTGGCGCTTGGATTAGCGCTTGGCTTGGCGCTTAGCTTGGCGACTTTCTTTGCGCGTGTCTTGGCGCGTGGCTTGTCGCTTGGTTAGGTGCTCTCCTTGGCGTGTGGCTTGGCGCTTGGCTTGACGCGTGGTTTGGAGCTAGGCTTGGCGCGTGGCTTGGCGCTTGGCTTGCCGTTTTTGTTGGCGGGTGGCTTGTCGCTTGGCTTGGCGCTCTTCTTGGCGCGTGGCTTGGCGCTTGGTTTAGCGCTTGGCTTGGCGCTTTTCTTGACGCGTGGCTTGGCGCGTAGTTTGTCGCTTGGCTTGACGCTCTCCTTGGTGCATGGGTGGCGCTTTTCTTGGCGCGTGGCTTGGCGCTTGGATTAGCGCTTGGCTTGGCGCTTAGCTTGGCGCCTTTCTTGGCGCGTGGTTTGGCGCGTGGCTTGTCGCTTGGTTAGGTGCTCTCCTTGGCGCGTGGCTTGGCGCTTGGCTTGGCGCGCGGTTTGGCGCTAGGCTTGGCGCGTGGTTTGGCGCTTGGCTTGGCGTTTTTGTTGGCGGGTGGCTTGTCGCTTGGCTTGGCGCTCTTCTTGGCGCGTGGCTTGGCGCTTAGCTTGGCGCGTGGTTTGGCGCTTGGCTTGGCGCTTTTCCTGGCGCGTGGCTTGGCGCTTGGTTTAGCGCTTGGCTTGGCGCTTTTCTTGGCGCGTGGCATGGCGCGTAGCTTGTCGCTTGGCTTGACGCTCTCCTTGGTGCATGGGTGGCGCTTTTCTTGGCGCGTGGCTTGGCGCTTGGACTAGCGCTTGGCTTGGCGCTTAGCTTGGCGCCTTTCTTGGCGCGTGGTTTGGCATGTGGCTTGGCGCGTGGCTTGTCGCTTCGTTAGGTGCTCTCCTTGGCGTGTGGCTTGGCGCTTGGCTTGGCGCGTGGCTTGGCGCTAGGCTTGGCGCGTGGCTTGGCGCTTGGGTTGGCGTTTTTGTTGGCGAGTGGCTTAGCGCGTGGCTTGTCGCTTGGCTTGGCGCTCCCTTTGGTGCATGGGGTGGAGCTCTTCTTGGCGCGTGGCTTGCCGCTTAGCTTGGCGCTTTCCTTGGCGCGTGGCCTGGCGCGTGGCTTGTCGCTTGGTTTAGCGCTTGGCTTGGCGCTTTTCTTGACGCGTGGCTTGGCGCGTAGCTTGTCGCTTGGCTTGACGCTCTTCTTGGTGCATAGGTGGCGCTTTTCTTGGCGCGTGGCTTGGCGCTTGGATTAGCGCTTGGCTTGGCGCTTAGCTTGGCGCCCTTCTTGGCGCGTGTTTTAGCGCGTGGCTTGTCGCTTGGTTAGGTGCTCTCCTTGGCGTGTGGCTTGGCGCTTAGCTTGGCTCGTGGTTTGGCGCTTGGCTTGGCGCTTTTCCTGGCGCGTGGCTTGGCGCTTGGTTTAGCGCTTGGCTTGGCGCTTTTCTTGGCGCGTGGCTTGGCGCGTAGCTTGTCGCTTGGCTTGACGCTCTCCTTGGTGCATGGGTGGCGCTTTTCTTGGCGCGTGGCTTGGCGCTTGGATTAGCGCTTGGCTTGGCGCTTAGCTTAACGTCTTTCTTGGCGCGTGGCTTGGCGCGTGGCTTGGCGCGTGGCTTGTCGCTTGGTTAGGTGCTCTCCTTTGTGTGTGGCTTGGCGCTTGGCTTGGCGCGTGGCTTGGCGCTAGGCTTGGCGCGTGGCTTGGCGCTTGGGTTGGCGTTTTTGTTGGCGGGTGGCTTGGCGCGTGGCTTGTCGCTTGGCTTGGCGCTCCCTTTGGTGCATGGGGTGGCGCTCTTCTTAGCGCGTGGCTTGCCGCTTAGCTTGGCGCTTTCCTTGGCGCGTGGCCTGGCGCGTGGCTTGTCGCTTGGCTTAGCGCTTTCCTTGGAGCGTGGTTTGGCGCTTGGATTAGCGCTTGGCTTGGCGCTTTTCTTGGCCCGGCGCTTGTCGCTTGGCTTGGCGCTTGGCTTGGCGCTGGCTTGGCGTTTTTCTGCTTGCATGGCTTTCCGCATGGCTTGTGGCTTGGCTTAGCGCTCTCCATGGTGCGTGGCTTGGCGCTTAGCTTGGCGCGTAGCTTAACGCTTGGCTTGGCGCTTGGCTTTCTTGGTGCATGGCATGGCGCTTTTCCTGGCGCGTGGCTTGGCGCTTGGTTTAGCGCGTGGCTTGGCGCGTAGCTTGTCGCTTGGCTTGACGCTCTCCTTGGTGCATGGGGTGGCGCTTTTCTTGGCGCGTGGTTTGTCGCTTGGCTTGGCGTATAGCGCGGAGCTTTTCTTGGCGCTTGGCTTGGCGCTTGGATTAGCGCTTGGCTTGGCGCTTAGCTTGGCGCCTTTCTTGGCGCGTGGTTTGGCGCGTGGCTTGGCGCGTGGCTTGGCGCGTGGCTTGTCCTCCTTCGCATGACGGGTGCATTCACAACGACACCAACAGAGGCGCTAACCGTATTGGTAGGAATACTACCATTACATTTAGAAATAAGGAAAAGGCGGCCATGTACTGGCTACGAAAGGGTGAGTTAGGCAGAGTACATCAGCTAATAAGCGAAAACGTAAATACCAAGCAGCAGATAAAAGAAGGAATACTGACGGAATGGCAAGAAAGATGGGCAAATTCCACGAAAGGCAAAAGAACATAAAATCTTCTACCTAGTGTGCAACGGCGCATAAGAAACAACAACTTCAACCCGTCACAAGGCTTGATTCATCTAATCACAGGGAATGGCCCGTACCCTGAGTACTTATACAGGTTCAACCTGAGAGAGAATGACACCTGTGAGTGTGGAGAAAGGGAAACCCCGGAGCATGTGGTCCTCGAGTTTCCGCTCTTGGAAGAAACAGTGGAGGAAGAGAGACGAGCACTGAGAGGCATGACTTTGCAGGAGATTCTGAGAAACGACAATACGACCCAAAGCTTAAACAAACTAGCGAACAAGGTATCGCAGATGCAAAAGGAAAGATACAATAACATTCGAAACAATATCCAAAACAGGAACAATATTGCATGAGAACTAATAGACCAAGTAGAAACAAAGCCCAATACAATAAAACAAAAACATATGATAATAATAAAAGAACCTAGATATCTTAAAACAGATAAAAGAGACAAAGAGCTCCTTGGCGTGTGGCTTGGCGCTTGGCTTGGCGCGTGGCTTGGCGCTAGGCTTGGCGCGTGGCTTGGCACTTGGCTTGGCGTTTTTGTTGGCGGGTGGCTTGGCGCGTGGCTTGTCGCTTGGCTTGGCGCTCTCTTTGGTTCATAAGGTGGCGCTGTTCTTGGCGCGTGGCTTGGCGCTTAACTTGGCGCTTTCCTTGGCGCGTGGCCTGGCGCGTACCTTTGCGCTTGGCTTAGCCCTTTCCTTGGAGCGTGGTTTGGCGTTTGGATTAGCGCTTGGCTTGGCGCTTTTCTTGGCGCGGGGCTTGTCGCTTGGCTTGGCGCTTGGCTTGGCGATGGCTTGGCGTTTTTCTGCTTGCATGGCTTTCCGCATGGCTTGTTGCTTGGCTTGGCGCTCTCCTTGGTGCGTGGCTTGGCGCTTAGCTTGGCGCGTAGCTTAACGCTTGGCTTGGCGCTTGGCTTTCTTGGTGCATGGCATGGCGCTTTTCCTGGCGCGTGGCTTGGCGCTTGGTTTAGCGCTTGGCTTGGCGCTTTTTTTGGCGCGTTTCTGGGCGCGTAGCTTGTCGCTTGGCTTGACGCTCTCCTTGGTGCGTGGGGTGGCGCTTTTCTTGGCGCGTGGTTTGTCGCTTGGCTTGGCGCATAGCGTGGAGCTTTTCTTGGCGCGTGGCTTGGCGCTTGGATTAGCGCTTGGCTTGGCGCTTAGCTTGGCGCCTTTCTTGGCGCGTGGCTTGGCGCTTGGATTAGCGCTTGGCTTGGCGCTTAGCTTGACGCTTTCCTTGGCGCATGGCCTGGCGCGTGGCTTGTCGGTTGGCTTAGCGCTTTCCTTGGAGCGTGTTTTGGCGCTTGGATTAGCGCTTGGCTTGGCGCTTTTCTTGGCGCGGGGCTTGTCGCTTGGCTTGGCGCGTGGCTTGGCGCTTATCTTGGCGCGTAGCTTGGCGCTTGGATTTGCGCTTTTCTTGGCGCGCGGTTTGTCGCTTGACTTGGCGCATAGCGTGGAGATTTTCTTGGCGGGTGGCTTGGCGCTTGGATTAGCGCTTGGCTTGGCGCTTAGCTTGGCCCTTTTCTTGGCGCATGGCTTGGCGCGTGGCTTGGCGCGTGGCTTGTCGCTTGGTTAGGTGCTCTCCCTGGCGCGTGGCTTGGCGCTTGGCTTGGCGCGTGGCTTGGCGCTCTCTTTGGTGCATGAAGTGGCGCTTTTCTTAGCGCGTGGCTTGGCGCTTGACTTAGCACTTGGCTTGGAGCTTTTCTTGGCGCGTGGCCTGGCGCGTGGCTTGTCGCTTTGCTTAGCGATCTCCTTGGAGCGTAGTTTAACGCTTGGGTTAGCGCTTGGCTTGGCGCTTTTCTTGGCGCGTGGTTTGTCGCTTGGCTTGGCCCTTTTTTTAGTGCGTGGCTTAGCACGTGGTTTGTCGCTTGGCTTGACGCTCTCTTTGGTGCATGGGGTGGCGCTTTTCTTAGCGCGTGGCTTGGCGCTTGGCTTAGCCCTTGGCTTGGAGCTTTTCTTGGCGTGTGGCCTGGCGCGTGGCTTGTCGCTTGGCTTAGCGATCTTCTTGGAGCGTGGTTTAACGCTTGGGTTAGCGCTTGGCTTGGCGCTTTTCTTGGCGCGTGGCTTGGCGCGTGGCTTGTCGCTTGGCTTGGCGCTCTCCTTGGTGCATGGGGTGACACTTTTCTTGACGCGATGTTTGTCGCTTGGCTTGGCGCTTTTTTTAGTGCGTGGCTTAGCACGTGGCTTGTCGCTTGGCTTGGCGCTTTTTTTGGTGCATGGGGTGGCGCTCTTCTTGACGCGTGGCTTGGCGCTTGGCTTGGCGCTCTCCTTGGTGCATGGGGTGGTGCTTCTCTTGGCGCGTGTTTTTTCGCTTGGCTTGGCGCTTTTTTAGTGCGTGGCTTAGCACGTGGCTTGTTGCTTGACTTGGCGCTTTTTTTGGTGCATGGGGTGGCGATCTTCTTGGCGCGTGGCTTGGCGCTTGGCTCGGCGCTTTTTTTGGCGCGTGGCTTATCGCTTGGCTTGGCGCATCTCGTGGCGCTTTTCCTGGCGCGTGGCCTGGCGCTTGGCTTGGCGCGTGGCTTGGCGCTTGGCTTAGCGCTTGGCTTGGCGCTTGGCTTGGCGCTTTTCTTGGCGCGTGGCTTGGCGCGTAGTTTGTCGCTTGGTTTGGTGCTCTCTTTGGCGCGTGGCTTGGCGCTAGGCTTGGCGCGTGGCTTGGCGCTGGGCTTGGCGATTTTGTTGGCGCGTTGTTTATCGCGTGGCTTAGCGCGTGGCTTGTCGCTTGTCTTGGTGCTCTTTTTGGTGCATGGGGTGGCGCTCCCCTTGGCGCGTGGCTTGGCGCGTAGCTTGTCGCTTGGTTTGGTGCTCTTCTTGGCGCGTGGCTTGGCGCTTGGCTTGGGGCGTGGCTTGGCGCTTGGCTTGGCGCTTGGCTAGGCGCTTTTGTTGGCACGTGGCCTGTCGCTTGGCTTGGCGCTCTCTTTGGTGCACTGGGTGGCGCTCTCCTTGGCGCGTGGCTTGGCGATTGGCTTGGCGCTTTTTTTGGCGCCTGGCCTGTCGCTTGGCTTGGCGCATGGCGTGGCGCTTTCCTTGGCGCGTGGCCTGGCGCGTGGCTTGTCGCTTGGCTTAGCGATCTCCTTGGAGAGTGGTCTGGCGCTTGAATTAGCGCTTGGCTTGGCGCTTTTCTTAGCGCGTGGCTTGGCGCTTGGCTTAGCACTTGGCTTGGAGCTTTTCTTGGCGCCTGGCCTGGCGCGTGGCTTGTCGCTTGGCTTAGCGATTTCCTTGGAGCGTGGTTTGGCGCTTGGCTTAGCACTTGGCTTGGCGCTTGTCTTGACGCGTAGCTTGTCGCTTGGCTTGGCGTTTGGCTTGGCGCTTGTCTTGGCGCATGGCATGGAGCTCTCATTGGCGTTTGGCTTGGCGCTTGGCTGGGCGCTTGACTTGGCGCTGTTCTTGGCGAATGGTTTGGCGCGTGGCTTGGCGCGTGGCTTGTCGCTTGGTTAGGTGCTCTCCCTGGCGCGTGGCTTGGCGCTTGGCTTGGCGCGTGGCTTGGCGCTTGGCTTGGCGCGTGGCTTGGCGCTCTCTTTGGTGCATGAAGTGGCGCTTTTCTTAGCGCGTGGCTTGGCGCTTGGCTTAGCACTTGGCTTGGAGCTTTTCTTGGCGCGTGGCCTGGCGCGTGGCTTGTCGCTTGGCTTAGCGATCTTCTTGGAGCGTGGTTTAACGCTTGGGTTAGCGCTTGGCTTGGCGCTTTTCTTGGCGCGTGGCTTGGCGCGTGGCTTGTCGCTTGGCTTGGCGCTCTCCTTGGTGCATGCGGTGACGCTTCTCTTGACGCGAGGTTTGTCGCTTGGCTTGGCGCTTTTTTTAGTGCGTGGCTTAGCACGTGGCTTGTCGCTTGGCTTGGCGCTTTTTTTGGTGCATGGGGTGGCGATCTTCTTGGCGCGTGGCTTGGCGCTTGGCTCGGCGCTTTCCTTGGCGCGTGGCCTGGCGCGTGGCTTGTCGCTTGGTTTAGCGCTTGGCTTGGCGCTTTTCTTGACGCGTGGCTTGGCGCGTAGCTTGTCGCTTGGCTTGACGCTCTTCTTGGTGCATAGGTGGCGCTTTTCTTGGCGCGTGGCTTGGCGCTTGGATTAGCGCTTGGCTTGGCGCTTAGCTTGGCGCCCTTCTTGGCGCGTGTTTTAGCGCGTGGCTTGTCGCTTGGTTAGGTGCTCTCCTTGGCGTGTGGCTTGGCGCTTAGCTTGGCTCGTGGTTTGGCGCTTGGCTTGGCGCTTTTCCTGGCGCGTGGCTTGGCGCTTGGTTTAGCGCTTGGCTTGGCGCTTTTCTTGGCGCGTGGCTTGGCGCGTAGCTTGTCGCTTGGCTTGACGCTCTCCTTGGTGCATGGGTGGCGCTTTTCTTGGCGCGTGGCTTGGCGCTTGGATTAGCGCTTGGCTTGGCGCTTAGCTTAACGTCTTTCTTGGCGCGTGGCTTGGCGCGTGGCTTGGCGCGTGGCTTGTCGCTTGGTTAGGTGCTCTCCTTTGTGTGTGGCTTGGCGCTTGGCTTGGCGCGTGGCTTGGCGCTAGGCTTGGCGCGTGGCTTGGCGCTTGGGTTGGCGTTTTTGTTGGCGGGTGGCTTGGCGCGTGGCTTGTCGCTTGGCTTGGCGCTCCCTTTGGTGCATGGGGTGGCGCTCTTCTTAGCGCGTGGCTTGCCGCTTAGCTTGGCGCTTTCCTTGGCGCGTGGCCTGGCGCGTGGCTTGTCGCTTGGCTTAGCGCTTTCCTTGGAGCGTGGTTTGGCGCTTGGATTAGCGCTTGGCTTGGCGCTTTTCTTGGCCCGGCGCTTGTCGCTTGGCTTGGCGCTTGGCTTGGCGCTGGCTTGGCGTTTTTCTGCTTGCATGGCTTTCCGCATGGCTTGTGGCTTGGCTTAGCGCTCTCCATGGTGCGTGGCTTGGCGCTTAGCTTGGCGCGTAGCTTAACGCTTGGCTTGGCGCTTGGCTTTCTTGGTGCATGGCATGGCGCTTTTCCTGGCGCGTGGCTTGGCGCTTGGTTTAGCGCGTGGCTTGGCGCGTAGCTTGTCGCTTGGCTTGACGCTCTCCTTGGTGCATGGGGTGGCGCTTTTCTTGGCGCGTGGTTTGTCGCTTGGCTTGGCGTATAGCGCGGAGCTTTTCTTGGCGCTTGGCTTGGCGCTTGGATTAGCGCTTGGCTTGGCGCTTAGCTTGGCGCCTTTCTTGGCGCGTGGTTTGGCGCGTGGCTTGGCGCGTGGCTTGGCGCGTGGCTTGTCCTCCTTCGCATGACGGGTGCATTCACAACGACACCAACAGAGGCGCTAACCGTATTGGTAGGAATACTACCATTACATTTAGAAATAAGGAAAAGGCGGCCATGTACTGGCTACGAAAGGGTGAGTTAGGCAGAGTACATCAGCTAATAAGCGAAAACGTAAATACCAAGCAGCAGATAAAAGAAGGAATACTGACGGAATGGCAAGAAAGATGGGCAAATTCCACGAAAGGCAAAAGAACATAAAATCTTCTACCTAGTGTGCAACGGCGCATAAGAAACAACAACTTCAACCCGTCACAAGGCTTGATTCATCTAATCACAGGGAATGGCCCGTACCCTGAGTACTTATACAGGTTCAACCTGAGAGAGAATGACACCTGTGAGTGTGGAGAAAGGGAAACCCCGGAGCATGTGGTCCTCGAGTTTCCGCTCTTGGAAGAAACAGTGGAGGAAGAGAGACGAGCACTGAGAGGCATGACTTTGCAGGAGATTCTGAGAAACGACAATACGACCCAAAGCTTAAACAAACTAGCGAACAAGGTATCGCAGATGCAAAAGGAAAGATACAATAACATTCGAAACAATATCCAAAACAGGAACAATATTGCATGAGAACTAATAGACCAAGTAGAAACAAAGCCCAATACAATAAAACAAAAACATATGATAATAATAAAAGAACCTAGATATCTTAAAACAGATAAAAGAGACAAAGAGCTCCTTGGCGTGTGGCTTGGCGCTTGGCTTGGCGCGTGGCTTGGCGCTAGGCTTGGCGCGTGGCTTGGCACTTGGCTTGGCGTTTTTGTTGGCGGGTGGCTTGGCGCGTGGCTTGTCGCTTGGCTTGGCGCTCTCTTTGGTTCATAAGGTGGCGCTGTTCTTGGCGCGTGGCTTGGCGCTTAACTTGGCGCTTTCCTTGGCGCGTGGCCTGGCGCGTACCTTTGCGCTTGGCTTAGCCCTTTCCTTGGAGCGTGGTTTGGCGTTTGGATTAGCGCTTGGCTTGGCGCTTTTCTTGGCGCGGGGCTTGTCGCTTGGCTTGGCGCTTGGCTTGGCGATGGCTTGGCGTTTTTCTGCTTGCATGGCTTTCCGCATGGCTTGTTGCTTGGCTTGGCGCTCTCCTTGGTGCGTGGCTTGGCGCTTAGCTTGGCGCGTAGCTTAACGCTTGGCTTGGCGCTTGGCTTTCTTGGTGCATGGCATGGCGCTTTTCCTGGCGCGTGGCTTGGCGCTTGGTTTAGCGCTTGGCTTGGCGCTTTTTTTGGCGCGTTTCTGGGCGCGTAGCTTGTCGCTTGGCTTGACGCTCTCCTTGGTGCGTGGGGTGGCGCTTTTCTTGGCGCGTGGTTTGTCGCTTGGCTTGGCGCATAGCGTGGAGCTTTTCTTGGCGCGTGGCTTGGCGCTTGGATTAGCGCTTGGCTTGGCGCTTAGCTTGGCGCCTTTCTTGGCGCGTGGCTTGGCGCTTGGATTAGCGCTTGGCTTGGCGCTTAGCTTGACGCTTTCCTTGGCGCATGGCCTGGCGCGTGGCTTGTCGGTTGGCTTAGCGCTTTCCTTGGAGCGTGTTTTGGCGCTTGGATTAGCGCTTGGCTTGGCGCTTTTCTTGGCGCGGGGCTTGTCGCTTGGCTTGGCGCGTGGCTTGGCGCTTATCTTGGCGCGTAGCTTGGCGCTTGGATTTGCGCTTTTCTTGGCGCGCGGTTTGTCGCTTGACTTGGCGCATAGCGTGGAGATTTTCTTGGCGGGTGGCTTGGCGCTTGGATTAGCGCTTGGCTTGGCGCTTAGCTTGGCCCTTTTCTTGGCGCATGGCTTGGCGCGTGGCTTGGCGCGTGGCTTGTCGCTTGGTTAGGTGCTCTCCCTGGCGCGTGGCTTGGCGCTTGGCTTGGCGCGTGGCTTGGCGCTCTCTTTGGTGCATGAAGTGGCGCTTTTCTTAGCGCGTGGCTTGGCGCTTGACTTAGCACTTGGCTTGGAGCTTTTCTTGGCGCGTGGCCTGGCGCGTGGCTTGTCGCTTTGCTTAGCGATCTCCTTGGAGCGTAGTTTAACGCTTGGGTTAGCGCTTGGCTTGGCGCTTTTCTTGGCGCGTGGTTTGTCGCTTGGCTTGGCCCTTTTTTTAGTGCGTGGCTTAGCACGTGGTTTGTCGCTTGGCTTGACGCTCTCTTTGGTGCATGGGGTGGCGCTTTTCTTAGCGCGTGGCTTGGCGCTTGGCTTAGCCCTTGGCTTGGAGCTTTTCTTGGCGTGTGGCCTGGCGCGTGGCTTGTCGCTTGGCTTAGCGATCTTCTTGGAGCGTGGTTTAACGCTTGGGTTAGCGCTTGGCTTGGCGCTTTTCTTGGCGCGTGGCTTGGCGCGTGGCTTGTCGCTTGGCTTGGCGCTCTCCTTGGTGCATGGGGTGACACTTTTCTTGACGCGATGTTTGTCGCTTGGCTTGGCGCTTTTTTTAGTGCGTGGCTTAGCACGTGGCTTGTCGCTTGGCTTGGCGCTTTTTTTGGTGCATGGGGTGGCGCTCTTCTTGACGCGTGGCTTGGCGCTTGGCTTGGCGCTCTCCTTGGTGCATGGGGTGGTGCTTCTCTTGGCGCGTGTTTTTTCGCTTGGCTTGGCGCTTTTTTAGTGCGTGGCTTAGCACGTGGCTTGTTGCTTGACTTGGCGCTTTTTTTGGTGCATGGGGTGGCGATCTTCTTGGCGCGTGGCTTGGCGCTTGGCTCGGCGCTTTTTTTGGCGCGTGGCTTATCGCTTGGCTTGGCGCATCTCGTGGCGCTTTTCCTGGCGCGTGGCCTGGCGCTTGGCTTGGCGCGTGGCTTGGCGCTTGGCTTAGCGCTTGGCTTGGCGCTTGGCTTGGCGCTTTTCTTGGCGCGTGGCTTGGCGCGTAGTTTGTCGCTTGGTTTGGTGCTCTCTTTGGCGCGTGGCTTGGCGCTAGGCTTGGCGCGTGGCTTGGCGCTGGGCTTGGCGATTTTGTTGGCGCGTTGTTTATCGCGTGGCTTAGCGCGTGGCTTGTCGCTTGTCTTGGTGCTCTTTTTGGTGCATGGGGTGGCGCTCCCCTTGGCGCGTGGCTTGGCGCGTAGCTTGTCGCTTGGTTTGGTGCTCTTCTTGGCGCGTGGCTTGGCGCTTGGCTTGGGGCGTGGCTTGGCGCTTGGCTTGGCGCTTGGCTAGGCGCTTTTGTTGGCACGTGGCCTGTCGCTTGGCTTGGCGCTCTCTTTGGTGCACTGGGTGGCGCTCTCCTTGGCGCGTGGCTTGGCGATTGGCTTGGCGCTTTTTTTGGCGCCTGGCCTGTCGCTTGGCTTGGCGCATGGCGTGGCGCTTTCCTTGGCGCGTGGCCTGGCGCGTGGCTTGTCGCTTGGCTTAGCGATCTCCTTGGAGAGTGGTCTGGCGCTTGAATTAGCGCTTGGCTTGGCGCTTTTCTTAGCGCGTGGCTTGGCGCTTGGCTTAGCACTTGGCTTGGAGCTTTTCTTGGCGCCTGGCCTGGCGCGTGGCTTGTCGCTTGGCTTAGCGATTTCCTTGGAGCGTGGTTTGGCGCTTGGCTTAGCACTTGGCTTGGCGCTTGTCTTGACGCGTAGCTTGTCGCTTGGCTTGGCGTTTGGCTTGGCGCTTGTCTTGGCGCATGGCATGGAGCTCTCATTGGCGTTTGGCTTGGCGCTTGGCTGGGCGCTTGACTTGGCGCTGTTCTTGGCGAATGGTTTGGCGCGTGGCTTGGCGCGTGGCTTGTCGCTTGGTTAGGTGCTCTCCCTGGCGCGTGGCTTGGCGCTTGGCTTGGCGCGTGGCTTGGCGCTTGGCTTGGCGCGTGGCTTGGCGCTCTCTTTGGTGCATGAAGTGGCGCTTTTCTTAGCGCGTGGCTTGGCGCTTGGCTTAGCACTTGGCTTGGAGCTTTTCTTGGCGCGTGGCCTGGCGCGTGGCTTGTCGCTTGGCTTAGCGATCTTCTTGGAGCGTGGTTTAACGCTTGGGTTAGCGCTTGGCTTGGCGCTTTTCTTGGCGCGTGGCTTGGCGCGTGGCTTGTCGCTTGGCTTGGCGCTCTCCTTGGTGCATGCGGTGACGCTTCTCTTGACGCGAGGTTTGTCGCTTGGCTTGGCGCTTTTTTTAGTGCGTGGCTTAGCACGTGGCTTGTCGCTTGGCTTGGCGCTTTTTTTGGTGCATGGGGTGGCGCTCTTCTTGACGCGTGGCTTGGCGCTTGGCTTGGCGCTCTCCTTGGTGCATGGGGTGGTGCTTCTCTTGGCTCGTGTTTTTTCGCTTGGCTTGGCGCTTTTTTAGTGCGTGGCTTAGCGCGTGGCTTGTCGCTTGACTTGGCGCTTTTTTTGGTGCATGGGGTGGCGATCTTCTTGGCGCGTGGCTTGGCGCTTGGCTCGGCGCTTTTTTTGGCGCGTGGCTTATCGCTTGGCTTGGCGCATCTCGTGGCGCTTTTCCTGGCGCGTGGCCTGGCGCTTGGCTTGGCGCGTGGCTTGGCGCTTGGCTTAGCGCTTGGCTTGGCGCTTGGCTTGGCGCTTTTCTTGGCGCGTGGCTTGGCGCGTAGTTTGTCGCTTGGTTTGGTGCTCTCTTTGGCGCGTGGCTTGGCGCTAGGCTTGGCGCGTGGCTTGGCGCTGGGCTTGGCGATTTTGTTGGCGCGTTGTTTATCGCGTGGCTTAGCGCGTGGCTTGTCGCTTGTCTTATTGCTCTTTTTGGTGCATGGGGTGGCGCTCCCCTTGGCGCGTGGCTTGGCGCGTAGCTTGTCGCTTGGTTTGGTGCTCTTCTTGGCGCGTGGCTTGGCGCTTGGCTTGGGGCGTGGCTTGGCGCTTGGCTTGGCGCTTGGCTAGGCGCTTTTGTTGGCACGTGGCTTGTCGCTTGGCTTGGCGCTCTCTTTGGTGCACTGGGTGGCGCTCTCATTGGCGCGTGGCTTGGCGATTGGCTTGGCGCTTTTTTTGGCGCCTGGCCTGTCGCTTGGCTTGGCGCATGGCGTGGCGCTTTCCTTGGCGCGTGGCCTGGCGCGTGGCTTGTCGCTTGGCTTAGCGATCTCCTTGGAGCGTGGTCTGGCGCTTGAATTAGCGCTTTGCTTGGCGCTTTTCTTAGCGCGTGGCTTGGCGCTTGGCTTAGCACTTGGCTTGGAGCTTTTCTTGGCGCGTGGCCTGGCGCGTGGCTTGTCGCTTGACTTAGCGATTTCCTTGGAGCGTGGTTTGGCGCTTGGCTTATCACTTGGCTTGGCGCTTGTCTTGGCGCGTAGCTTGTTGCTTGGCTTGGCGTTTGGCTTGGCGCTTGTCTTGGCGCATGGCATGGAGCTCTCATTGGCGTTTGGCTTGGCGCTTGGCTGGGCGCTTGACTTGGCGCTGTTCTTGGCGCGTGGCTTGGCGCTTGGCTTGGCGCATAACGTGGCGCTTTTCTTGGCGCGTGGCTTGGCGCTTGGCTTGGCGCTTGGCTTGGCGCTTTTCTAGGCGCGTGGCTTGGCGCGTAGCTTGTCGCTTGGTTTGGTGCTCTTCTTGGCGCGTGGCTTGGCGGCTGGCTTGGGGCGTGGCTTGGCGCTTGGCTTGGCGCTTTTGTTTGCACGTGGCTGGTCGCTTGTCTTGGCGCTCTCTTTGGTGCACGGGGTGGCGCTCTCCTTGGCGCGTGGCTTGGCGCTTGGCTTGGCGCCTTTTTTGGCGCGTGGCCTGTCGCTTGGCTTGGCGCATGGCCTGGCGCTTTTCTTGGAGCGTGGCTTGTCGCTTGGCTTGGCGCTCTCTTTAGTGCACGGGGTGGCACTCTTCTTGGAACGTGGCTTGGCGCTTGGCTTGGCGCTTTTTTGGGCGCGTGGCTTGTGGCTTGGCTTGGCGCATGGCGTGGCGCTTTTTTTATCGCGTGGTTTGGCGCTTGGCTTGGCGCTTTTTTTGGCGCGTGTCTTGGCGCGTGGCTTGTCGCTTGGTTTGGGGCCCTTCTTGGCGCTTGGCTTGGCGCTTTTTTGGGCGCGTGGCTTGGCGCTTGGTTTAGCGCGTGGCTTGGCGCGTAGCTTGTCGCTTGGCTTGACGCTCTCCTTGGTGCATGGGGTGGCGCTTTTCTTGGCGCGTGGTTTGTCGCTTGGTTTGGCGTATAGCGTGGAGCTTTTCTTAGCGCTTGGCTTGGCGCTTGGATTAGCGCTTGGCTTGGCGCTTAGCTTGGCGCCTTTCTTGGCGCGTGGTTTGGCGCGTGGCTTGGCGCGTGGCTTGGCGCGTGGCTTGTCCTCCTTCGCATGACGGGTGCATTCACAACGACACCAACAGAGGCGCTAACCGTATTGGTAGGAATACTACCATTACATTTAGAAATAAGGAAAAGGGCGGCCATGTACTGGCTACGAAAGGGTGAGTTAGGCAGAGTACATCAGCTAATAAGCAAAAACGTAAATACCAAGCAGCAGATAAAAGAAGGAATACTGACGGAATGGCAAGAAAGATGGGCAAATTCCACGAAAGGCAAAAGAACATAAAATCTTCTACCTAGTGTGCAACGGCGCATAAGAAACAACAACTTCAACCCGTCACAAGGGTTGATTTATCTAATCACAGTGAATGGCCCGTACCCTGAGTACTTATACAGGTTCAACCTGAGAAAGAATGACACCTGTGAGTGTGGAGAAAGGGAAACCCCGGAGCATGTGGTCCTCGAGTTTCCGCTCTTGGAAGAAACAGTGGAGGAAGAGAGACGAGCACTGAGAGGCATGACTTTGCAGGAGATTCTGAGAAACGACAATACGACCCAAAGCTTAAACAAACTAGCGAACAAGGTATCGCAGATGCAAAAGGAAAGATACAATAACATTCGAAACAATATCCAAAACAGGAACAATATTGCATGAGAACTAATAGACCAAGTAGAAACAAAGCCCAATACAATAAAACAAAAACATATGATAATAATAAAAGAACCTAGATATCTTAAAACAGATAAAAGAGACAAAGAGCTCCTTGGCGTGTGGCTTGGCGCTTGGCTTGGCGCGTGGCTTGGCGCTAGGCTTGGCGCGTGGCTTGGCACTTGGCTTGGCGTTTTTGTTGGCGGGTGGCTTGGCGCGTGGCTTGTCGCTTGGCTTGGCGCACTCTTTGGTGCATAAGGTGGCGCTGTTCTTGGCGCGTGGCTTGGCGCTTAACTTGGCGCTTTCCTTGGCGCGTGGCCTGGCGCGTACCTTTGCGCTTGGCTTAGCCCTTTCCTTGGAGCGTGGTTTGGCGCTTGGATTAGCGCTTGGCTTGGCGCTTTTCTTGGCGCGGGGCTTGTCGCTTGGCTTGGCGCTTGGCTTGGCGCTGGCTTGGCGTTTTTCTGCTTGCATGGCTTTCCGCATGGCTTGTTGCTTGGCTTGGCGCTCTCCTTGGTGCGTGGCTTGGCGCTTAGCTTGGCGCGTAGCTTAACGCTTGGCTTGGCGCTTGGCTTTCTTGGTGCATGGCATGGCGCTTTTCCTGGCGCGTGGCTTGGCGCTTGGTTTAGCGCTTGGCTTGGCGCTTTTTTTGGCGCGTTTCTTGGCGCGTAGCTTGTCGCTTGGCTTGACGCTCTCCTTGGTGCGTGGGGTGGCGCTTTTCTTGGAGCGTGGCTTGGCGCTTGGATTAGCGCTTGGCTTGGCGCTTAGCTTGGCGCCTTTCTTGGCGCGTGGCTTGGCGCTTGGATTAGCGCTTGGCTTGGCGCTTAGCTTGACGCTTTCCTTGGCGCATAGCCTGGCGCGTGGCTTGTCGCTTGGCTTAGCGCTTTCCTTGGAGCGTGTTTTGGCGCTTGGATTAGCGCTTGGCTTGGCGCTTTTCTTGGCGCGGGGCTTGTCGCTTGGCTTGGCGCGTGGCTTGGCGCTCTCCTTCGTGCATGGGGTGGCGCTTTTCTTGGCGCGTGGCCTGGCGCGTGGCTGGTCGCTTGGCTTGGCGCTTGGCTTGACGCTTTTCTTGGCGCGTGGCTTGGCGCGTGGATTGGCGCTTGCCTGGGCGCTTGGCTTGGCGCTTGGCTTGGCGCTTGGCTTGGCGCTTGGCTTAGCGCTTGGCTTGACGCTTGGCTTGGCACTTGGCTTGGAGCTTGGCTTGACGCTTGGCTTGGCGCATGTCTTGGCGCTCATATTGGCGCGTGGTTTGGCGCTTGGCTATGCGTTTGGCTTGGCGCTTGTCTCGGCGCTTGGCTTCGCGC
This sequence comes from Agriotes lineatus, assembly GCA_940337035.1. Taxonomy (NCBI): domain Eukaryota; kingdom Metazoa; phylum Arthropoda; class Insecta; order Coleoptera; family Elateridae; genus Agriotes; species Agriotes lineatus. Next base: position 365,363 of record CALNHX010000274.1, read on the forward strand.
TTTTCTTGGCGCGTGGTTTGGCGCATAGCTTGGCGCTTGGCTGGGCGCTTGGCTTGGCGCTTGGCTTGGCGGCTGGCTTGGCGCTTGTCTTGGTGCTTGTCTTGGCGCATGGCTTGGCGCTCTCCTTAGCGCGTGGCTTGGCGCTTGGCTGGGCGCTTGGCTTAGCGCTTGGTTTGGCGCTTTTCTTGACGCGTAGCTTGTTGCTTGGCTTGGTGCTTTTCTTGGCGCGTGGCTTTTCGCTTGTCTGGGCGCTTGGCTTGGCGCTTGACTTGGCTCTTCGCTTGGCGCTTTCTTGGCGGGTGGCTTGGCACTTGGCTTGGCGCTTGGCTTGGTGCGTTCCTTGGCGCTTTTTTTGGCGCGTGGTTTTCCGCGTGGCTTGGCGCTTGGCTGGCTGGGCGCTTGGCTTAGTGCTTGGCTTGACGCTTGGCTTGGCGCTTGTCTGGGCGCTTGGCTTGGCGCTTGGCTTGGCGCTTGGGTTGGCGCTTTCTTGGCGCGTGGGTTGTCGCTTAGCTTAACTCTTTTGTTGGGGGGTGGCTTGGCGCGTGGCTTGGCGCTAAGCTGGCTTGGCGCTTGGCTTGTCGCTTTTCTTGGCGCATAGCTTGGCGCTTGTCTGGGCGCTTGGCTTGGCGTTTGGCTTGGCGCTTGGCTTGGCGCTTGGCTTGGCGCTTGGGTTGGCGCTTTCTTGGCGCGTGGCTTGTCGCTTGGCTTGGCTCTTTTGTTGGCGGGTGGCTTGGCGCGTGACTTGGCGCTTAGCTGGGTTGGCGTTTGGATTGGCGCTTGGTTTGTCGCTTTTCTTGGCGCGTGGCTTGGCGCGCGGCTTGGCGCGTGGCTTGTCGCTTGGCTTGGTGCTTTTCTTGGCGCGTGGCTTGGCGCTTGTTTGGGTGCTTGGCTTGGCGCTTTTCTTGGCGCTTGGCTTGGCGCTTGGCTTGTCGCTTTTCTTGGCGCGTAGCTTGTCGCTTGGCTTGGTGCTTTTCTTGGCGCGTGGCTTGGCGCTTGTTTGGGTGCTTGGCTTGGCGCTTTTCTTGGCGCGTGGCTTGGCGCTTGGCTCATCGCGTGGGTTGGCGCTTGGCTTGGCGCTTTTCTTGGCGCGTGGCCTAGCGCGTGGCTTGCCGCTTGGCTTGGCGCTCTCTTTGGTGCATGGGGTGGCGTTTTTCCTGGCGCGTGGCTTGGCGCTTAGCCTGGCGCTTTTCATGGCGCGTGGCTTGGAGCTTGGCTTAGCGCCTGGATTGGCGCTTGGTTTGGCGCTTTTCTTGGCGCTTTTCTTGGCGCGTGGCTTGGCGCTTGGCTTGGCGCTTGGCTTGGTGCTTGTCTTGGCGCATGGCTTGGCGCTATCCTTTTCACGCGACTTGGCGCTTGGCTGGGCGCTTGGCTTGTCGCTTTTCTTGGCGCGTAGCTTGGCGCTTGTCTGGGCGCTTGGCTTGGCGCTTGGCTTGGCGCTTGGCTTGTCGCTTTGCTTGGCGCTTGGCTTGGCGCTTGGGTTGGCGCTTTCTTGGCGCGTGGCTTGTCGCTTGGTTTGGCTCTTTTGTTGGCGGGTGGCTTGGCGCGTGGCTTGGCGCTTAGCTGGGTTGGCGCTTGGCTGGGCGCTTGGCTTGTCGCTTTTCTTGGCGCGTAGCTTGGCGCTTGTCTGGGCGCTTGGCTTGGCGCTTGGCTTGGCGCTTGGGTTGGCGCTTTCTTGGCGCGTGGCTTGTCGCTTGGCTTGGCTCTTTTGTTGGCGGGTGGCTTGGCGCGTGACTTGGCGCTTAGCTGGGTTGGCGCTTGGATTGGCGCGTGGCTTGGCGCGTGGCTTGGCGCTTGGCTCGGCGCGTGGCTTGGCGCTTGGTTGGCTTGGTGCTTTTCTTGGCGCGTGGCATGGCGCGTGGCTTGTCGCTTGGCTTGGAGCTCTCCTTCGTGAATGGGGTGGCGCTTTTCTTGGTGCGTGGCCTGGCGCGTGGCTTGTCGCTTGGCTTGGCGCTTGGCTTGACGCTTTTCTGGGCGCGTGGCTTGGCGCGTGGCTTGGCGCTTGCCTGGGCGCTTGGCTTGGCGCTTGGCTTGGCGTTTGGCTTGACGCTTGGCTTGGCACTTGGCTTGGAGCTTGGCTTGACGCTTGGCTTGGCGCATGTCTTGGCGCTTGTCTTGGCGCATGGCTTGGCGCTCTTCTTGCCGCGTGACTTGGTGCATGGCTTGGAGCGCGGCTTGTCGCTTGGCTTGGTGTTTTTTTTGGCGCTTGGCTTGGCGCTTGGCTTGGCGCTTGGCTTGGTGCTTGTCTTGGCGCATGGCTTGGCGCTCTCCTTGCCGCGTGACTTGGCGCTTGGTTGGGCGCATGGCTTGGCGCTTGGCTTGGCTGTTTTGTTGGCGGGTGGCCTGGCGCGTGGCTTGGCGCTTAGCTGGGTTGGCGCTTTCTTGGCGCGTGGCTTGTCGCTTGGCTTGGCTCTTTTGTTGGCGGGTGGCTTGGCGCGTAGCTTGGCGCTTGTCTGGGCGCTTGGCTTGGCGCTTGGCTTGGCGCTTGGCTTGGCGCTTGGCTTGGCGCTTGGGTTGGCGCTTTCTTGGCGCGTGGCTTGTCGCTTGGCTTGGCTCTTTTGTTGGCGGGTGGCTTGGCGTATGACTTGGCGCTTAGCTGGGTTGGCGCTTGGATTGGCGCTTGGTTTGTCGTTGTTCTTGGCGCGTGGCCTGGCGCGTGGCTTGGCGCGTGGCTTGTCGCTTGGCTTGGCGTTCTCCTTGGAGCGTGGCTTGGCGCTTGGCACGGCGCTCTCTTTCGTGCATGGGTTGGCGCTTTTCTTGGCGCGTGGCTTGACGCTTTTCTTGGCGCGTGGCTTGGCGCGTGGCTTGGCGCGTGGCTTGGCGCTTGCCTGAGCGCTTAGCTTGGCGCTTGGCTTGGCGCTTGGCTTGACGCTTGGCTTGGCACTTGGCTTGGAGCTTGGCTTGACGCTTGGCTTGGCGCATGTCTTGGCGCTTGGTTTCGCGCTTTTCTTGGCGCGTGGCTTGGCGCATAACTTGGCGCCTGGCTGGGCGCTTGGCTTGGCGCTTGGCTTGGCGGCTAGCTTGGCGCTTGTCTTGGCGCTTGTCTTGGCGTTCTCCTTGGAGCGTGGCTTGGCGCTTGGCACGGCGCTCTCTTTCGTGCATGGGTTGGCGCTTTTCTTGGCGCGTGGCTTGACGCTCTCCTTAGCGCGTGGCTTGGAGCTTGGCTTGACGCTTGGCTTGGCGCATGTCTTGGCGCTTGGCTTCGCGCTTTTCTTGGCGCGTGGCTTGGCGCTTGGCTGGGCGCTTGGCTTAGCGCTTGGCTTGGCGCTTTTCTTGGCGCGTGGCTTGTCGCTTGGCTTGGCGTTCTCCTTGGAGCGTGGCTTGGCGCTTGGCACGGCGCTCTCTTTCGTGCATGGGTTGGCGCTTTTCTTGGCGCGTGGCTTGACGCTCTCCTTAGCGCGTGGCTTGGAGCTTGGCTTGACGCTTGGCTTGGCGCATGTCTTGGCGCTTGGCTTCGCGCTTTTCTTGGCGCGTGGCTTGGCGCATAGCTTGGCGCTTGGCTGGGCGCTTGGCTTGGCGCTTGGCTTGGCGGCTAGCTTGGCGCTTGTCTTGGCGCTTGTCTTGGCGCATGGCTTGGCGCTCTCCTTAGCGCGTGGCTTGGCGCTTGGCTGGGCGCTTGGCTTAGCGCTTGGCTTGGCGCTTTTCTTAACGCGTAGCTTGTCGCTTGGCTTGGTGCTTTTCTTGGCGCGTGGCTTTTCGCTTGTCTGGGCGCTTGGCTTGGCGCTTGGCTTGGCGCTTTTCTTGGCGGGTGGCTTGGCACTTGGCTTGGCGCGTGCCTTGGCGCTTTTTTTGGCGCGTGGTTTTCCGCTTGGCTTGGCGCTTGGCTGGCTGGGCGCTTGGCTTAGCGCTTGGCTTGACGCGTGGCTTGGCGCTTTTCTTGGCGGGTGGCTTGGCGCTTGGCTTGGCACGTGGTTTGGCGCTTTTTTTGGCGCGTGGCTTGGCGCGTGGCTTGGCGCGTGGCTTGGCGCGTGGCTAAGTGCGTGGCTTGGCGCTTGGCTGGCTAAACGCTTGGCTGGCTGAATACTTGGCTTAGCGCTTGGCTTGACGCTTGGCTTAGCGCTTTCCTTGGCGCGTGGCTTGGAGCTTGGCTTGGCGCTTGGCTTGGCGCTTGGTTTGGCGCTTGACTTGGCTAATGGCTTGGCGCTTGGCTTGGTGCTTGTCTTGGCGCATGGCTTGGCGCTCTCCTTGCCGCGTGACTTGGCGCTTGGTTGGGGGCTTGGCTTGGCGCTTGGCTTGGCGCTTTTCTTGGCGCGTGGCCTGGCGCTTGTCTGGGAGCTTGGCTTGGCGCTTGGCTTGGCGCTTGTTTGGGCGCTTGGCTTGTCGCTTGGCTTAGTGTTTTTTTTGGCGCGTGGCTTGGCGCTTGTCTGGGCGCTTGGCTTGTCGCTTGGCTTAGTGTTTTTTTTTTGGCGCGTGGCTTGGCGCTTGTCTGGGCGCTTGGCTTGTCGCTTGGCTTGGTGTTTTTTTTTTTGCGCGTGGCATGGCGCTTGTCTGGGCGTTTGGCTTGTCGCTTGGCTTGGTGTTTTTTTTGGCGCGTGACTTGGCGCTTGGCTGGGCGCTTGGATTGGCGATTGGCTTGTCGCTTTTCTTGGCGCGTAGCTTGTCGCTTGGCTTGGTGCTTGTCTTGGCGCATGGCTTGGCGCTCTCCTTGGCACGTGACTTGGCGCTTGGCTGGGCGCTTGGATTGGCGATTGGCTTGTCGCTTTTCTTGGCGCGTAGCTTGTCGCTTGGCTTGGAGCTTTTCTTGGCGCGTGTCTTGGCGCTTGTCTGGGTGCTTGGCTTGGCGCTTTTCTTGGCGCTTGGCTTGGCGTTTGGCTTGTCGCTTTTCTTGGCGCGTAGCTTGTCGCTTGGCTTGGTGCTTGTCTTGGCGCATGGCTTGGCGCTCTCTTTGGCACGTGACTTGGCGCTTGGCTGGGCGCTTGGATTGGCGATTGGCTTGTCGCTTTTCTTAGCGCGTAGCTTGTCGCTTCGCTTGACGCTCTCTTTGGTGCATGGGTGGCGTTTTTCCTGGCGCGTGGCTTGGCGCTTAGCCTGGCGCTTTTCTTGGCGCGTGGCTTGGCGCGTGGCTTGTCGCTTGGCTTGGCGCTTTTTATGGCGCGTGGCTTGGAGCTTGGCTTGGCGCTTGGCTCGGCGCGTGGCTTGGCGCTTGGCACATCGCGTGGGTTGGCGCTTGGCTTGGCGCTTTTCTTGGCGCGTGGCCTGGCGCGTGGCTTGCCGCTTGTCTTGGCGCTCTCTTTGGTGCATGGGTGGCGTTTTTCCTGGCGCGTGGCTTGGCGCTTAGCCTGGCGCTTTTCTTGGCGCGTGGCTTGGCGCGTGGCTTGTCGCTTGGCTTGGCGCTTTTTATGGCGCGTGGCTTGGAGCTTGGCTTAGCGCCTGGCTTGGCGCTTGGTTTGGCGCTTTTCTTAGCGCTTTTCTTGGCGCGTGGCTTGGCGCTTGGCTTGGCGCTTGGCTTGGTGCTTGTCTTGGCGCATGGTTTGGCGCTATCCTTTTCACGTGACTTGGCGCTTGGCTGGGCGCTTGGCTTGTCGCTTTTCTTGGCGCGTGGCCTGGCGCGTGGCTTGCCGCTTGGCTTGGCGCTCTCTTTGGTGCATGGGTGGCGTTTTTCCTGGCGCGTGGCTTGGCGCTTAGCCTGGCGCTTTTCTTGGCGCGTGGCTTGGCGCGTGGCTTGTCGCTTGGCTTGGCGCTTTTTATGGCGCTTGGTTTGTCGCTTGGCTTGGTATTTTTTTTTGGCGCGTGGCTTGGCGCTTGTTTGGGCGCTTGGCTTGTCGCTTGGCTTAGTGTTTTTTTTGGCGCGTGGCTTGGCGCTTGTCTGGGCGCTTGGCTTGTCGCTTGGCTTGGTGTTTTTTTTTTTGCGCGTGGCATGGCGCTTGTCTGGGCGTTTGGCTTGTCGCTTGGCTTGGTGTTTTTTTTGGCGCGTGACTTGGCGCTTGGCTGGGCGCTTGGATTGGCGATTGGCTTGTCGCTTTTCTTGGCGCGTAGCTTGTCGCTTGGCTTGGTGCTTGTCTTGGCGCATGGCTTGGCGCTCTCCTTGGCACGTGACTTGGCGCTTGGCTGGGCGCTTGGATTGGCGATTGGCTTGTCGCTTTTCTTGGCGCGTAGCTTGTCGCTTGGCTTGGAGCTTCTCTTGGCGCGTGTCTTGGCGCTTGTCTGGGTGCTTGGCTAGGCGCATGGCTTGGCGCTCTCCTTGGCACGTGACTTGGCGCTTGGCTGGGCGCTTGGATTGGCGATTGGCTTGTCGCTTTTCTTGGCGCTTGGCTTGGCGTTTGGCTTGTCGCTTTTCTTGGCGCGTAGCTTTTAGCTTGGCTTAGTGCTTTTCTTGGCGCGTGGTTTGTCGCTTGGCTCGGCGCTTTTCTTGGCGGTTGGCTTGTCGCTTGGCTTGGCACTCTCCTTGGAGCGTGGCTTGGCGCTTGGTTCGGCGCGTGGCTTGGCGCTTGGCTCATAGCGTGGGTTGGCGCTTGGCTTGGCGCTTTTCTTGGCGCGTGGCCTGGCGCGTGGCTTGCCGCTTGGCTTGGCGCTCTCTTTGATGCATGGGGTGGCGTTTTTCCTGGCGCGTGGCTTGGCGCTTAGCCTGGCGCTTTTCTTGGCGCGTGGCTTGGCGCGTGGCTTGTCGCTTGGCTTGGCGCTCTCCTTGGAGCGTGGCTTGGCGCTTAGCCTGGCGCTTTTATTGGCGCGTGGCTTGGCGCGTGGCTTGTCGCTTGGCTTGGCGCTTTTCATGGCGCGTGGCTTGGAGCTTGGCTTAGCGCCTGGATTGGCGCTTGGTTTAGCGCTTTTCTTAGCGCTTTTCTTGGCGCATGGCTTGGCGCTTGGCTTGGCCCTTGGCTTGGTGCTTGTCTTGGCGCATGGCTTGGCGCTATCCTTTTCACGTGACTTGGCGCTTGGCTGGGCGCTTGGCTTGTCGCTTTTCTTGGCGCGTAGCTTGGCGCTTGTCTGGGCGCTTGGCTTGGCGCCTGGCTTGGCGCTTGGCTTGGCGCTTGGGTTGGCGCTTTCTTGGCGCGTGGCTTGTCGCTTGGCTTGGCTCTTTTGTTGGCGGGTGGCTTGGCGCGTGGCTTGGCGCTTAGCTGGGTTGGCGCTTGGCTGGGCGCTTGGCTTGTCGCTTTTCTTGGCGCGTAGCTTGGCGCTTGTCTGGGCGGTTGGCTTGGCGCTTGGCTTGGCGCTTGGTTTGTCGCTTTTCTTGGCGCGTGGCCTGGCGCGTGGCCTGGCGCGTGGCTTGTCGCTTGGCTTGGCGTTCTCCTTCGTGCATGGGGTGGCGCTTTTCTTGGCGCGTGGCCTGGCGCGTGGCTTGTAGCTTGGCTTGGCGCTTGGCTTGACGCTTTTCTTCGCGCGTGGCTTGGCGCGTGGATTGGCGCTTGCCTGGGCGCTTGGCTTGGCGCTTGGCTTGGCGCTTGGCTTGACGCTTGGCTTGGCACTTGGCTTGGAGCTTGGCTTGACGCTTGGCTTGGCGCATGTCTTGGCGCTTATATTGGCGCGTGGCTTGGCGCTTGGCTAGGCGTTTGGCTTGGCGCTTGTCTCGGCGCTTGGCTTCGCGCTTTTCTTAGCGCGTGGCTTGGCGCATAGCTTGGCGCTTGGCTGGGCGCTTGGCTTGGCGCTTGGCTTAGCGGCTGGCTTGGCGCTTGTCTTGGTGCTTGTCTTGGCGCATGGCTTAGCGGTCTCCTTAGCGCGTGTCTTGGCGCTAGGCTGGGCGCTTGGCTTAGCGCTTGGCTTGGCGCTTTTCTTGACGCGTAGCTTGTCGCTTGGCTTGGTGCTTTTCTTGGCGCGTGGCTTGGCGCTTGTCTGGGCGCTTGGCTTGGCGCTTGGCTTGGCGCTTGGCTTGTCGCTTGGCTTGGCGCTTTTCTTGGCGGGTGGCTTGGCACTTGGCTTGGCGCTTGGCTTGGCGCGTGCCTTGGCGCTTTTTTTGGCCCGTGGTTTTCCGCGTGGCTTGGCGCTTGGCTGGCTGGGCGCTTGGCTTAGCGCTTGGCTTGACGCTTGGCTTGGCGCTTTTCTTAGCGCGTGGCTTGGCGCGTGGCTTGGCGCGGGGCTTGGTGCGTGGTTTGGCGCTTGGCTGGCTAAACGCTTGGCTGGCTGAATGCTTGGCTTAGCGCTTGGCTTGACGCTTGGCTTAGCGCTTTCCTTGGCGCGTGGCTTGGAGCTTGGCTTGGCGCTTGGCTTGGAGCTTGTCTTGGCGCATGGCTTGGCGCTCTCCTTGCCGCGTGACTTGGCGCTTGGTTGGGCGCTTGGCTTGGCGCTTGGCTTGGCGCTTTTCTTGGCGCGTAGCATGGCGCTTGTCTGGGAGCTTGGCGCTTGGCTTGGCGCTTGGCTTGGCGCTTGGCTTGGCGCTTGGTTTGTCGCTTGGCTTGGTGTTTTTTTTGGCGCGTGGCTTGGCGCTTGTCTGGGCGCTTGGCTTGTCGCTTGATTTGGTGTTTTTTTTGGCGCGTGGCTTGGCGCTTGTCTGGGCGCTTTGTTTGTCGTTTGGCTTGGTGTTTTTTTTTGGCGCGTGGCTTGTCGCTTGGCTTGGCTCTTTTGTTGGCGGGTGGCTTGGCGCGTGGCTTGGCGCTTAGCTGGGTTGGCGCTTGGCTGGGCGCTTGGCTTGTCGCTTTTCTTGGCGCGTAGCTTGGCGCTTGTCTGGGCGCTTGGCTTGGCGCTTGGCTTGGCGCTTGGCTTGGCGCTTGGCTTGGCGCTTGGCTTGGCGCTTGGTTTGGCGCTTGGGTTGTCGCTTTCTTGGCGCGTGGCTTGTCGCTTGGCTTGGCTCCTTTGTTGGCGGGTGGCTTGGCGCGTGACTTGGCGCGTGGCTTGTCGCTTGGCTTGGCGCTCTCCTTGGAGCGTGGCTTGGCGCTTGGCACGGCGCATGGCATGGCGCTTGGCTCGGCGCGTGGCTTGGCGCTTGGCTTGGCGCTTGGCTTGGTGTTTTTTTTTGGCGCGTGGCTTGTCGCTTAGCTTGGCTCTTTTGTTGGCGGGTGGCTTGGCGCGTGGCTTGGCGCTTAGCTGGGTTGGCGCTTTCTTGGCGCGTGGCTTGTCGCTTGGTTTGGCGCTTTTTTTAGCGCTTTTCTTGGCGCGTGGCATGGCGCTTGGCGTGGCGCTTGGCTTGGTGCTTGTCTTGGCGCATGGCTTGGCGCTATCCTTTTCACGTGACTTGGCGCTTGGCTGGGCGCTTGGCTTGTCGCTTTTCTTGGCGCGTAGCTTGGCGCTTGTCTGGGCGCTTGGCTTGGCGCTTGGCTTGGCGCTTGGGTTGGCGCTTTCTTGGCGCGTGGCTTGTCGCTTGGCTTGGCTCTTTTGTTGGCGGGTGGCTTGGCGCGTGGCTTGGCGCTTAGCTGGGTTGGCGCTTGGCTGGGCGCTTGGCTTGTCGCTTTTCTTGGCGCGTAGCTTGGCGCTTGTCTGGGCGCTTGGCTTGGCGCTTGGCTTAGCGTTTAAATTGGCGCTTGGGTTGGCGCTTTCTTGGCGCGTGGCTTGTCGCTTGGCTTGGCCCTTTTGTTGGCGGGTGGCTTGGCGCGTGGCTTGGCGCTTAGCTGGGTTGGCGCTTGGCTGGGCGTTTGGCTTGGCGCTATCCTTTTCACGTGACTTGGCGCTTGGCTGGGCGCTTGGCTTGTCGCTTTTCTTGGCGCGTAGCTTGGCGCTTGTCTGGGCGCTTGGCTTGGCGCTTGGCTTAGCGTTTAAATTGGCGCTTGGGTTGGCGCTTTCTTGGCGCGTGGCTTGTCGCTTGGCTTGGCTCTTTTGTTGGCGGGTGGCTTGGCGCGTGGCTTGGCGCTTAGCTGGGTTGGCGCTTGGCTGGGCGCTTGGCTTGGCGCTATCCTTTTCACGTGACTTGGCGCTTGCCTGGGCGCTTGGCTTGGCGCTTGGCTTGGCGTTTGGCTTGACGCTTGGCTTGGCACTTGGCTTGGAGCTTGGCTTGACGCTTGGCTTGGCGCATGTCTTGGCGCTTGTCTTGGCGCATGGCTTGGCGCTCTCCTTGCCGCGTGACTTGGCGCTTGGTTGGGCGCTTGGCTTGGCGCTTGGCTTGGCGCTTGGGTTGGCGCTTTCTTGGCGCGTGGCTTGGAGCTTGGCTTGTCGCTTGGCTTGGTGTTTTTTTGGCGCTTGGCTTGGCGCTTGGCTTGGCGCTTGGCTTGGTGCTTGTCTTGGCGCATGGCTTGGCGCTCTCCTTGCCGCGTGACTTGGCGCTTGGTTGGGCGCATGGCTTGGCGCTTGGCTTGGCTGTTTTGTTGGCGGGTGGCCTGGCGCGTGGCTTGGCGCTTAGCTGGGTTGGCGCTTTCTTGGCGCGTGGCTTGTCGCTTGGCTTGGCTCTTTTGTTGGCGGGTGGCTTGGCGCGTAGCTTGGCGCTTGTCTGGGCGCTTGGTTTGGCGCTTGGCTTGGCGCTTGGCTTGGCGCTTGGCTTGGCGCTTGGGTTGGCGCTTTCTTGGCGCGTGGCTTGTCGCTTGGCTTGGCGTTCTCCTTGGAGCGTGGCTTGGCGCTTGGCACGGCGCATGGCTTGGCGCTTGGCTCGGCGCGTGGCTTGGCGCTTGGTTTGGTGCTTTTCTTGGCGCGTGGCCTGGCGCGTGGCTTGTCGCTTGGCTTGGCGCTCTCTTTCGTGCATGGGTTGGCGCTTTTCTTGGCGCGTTGCCTGGCGCGTGGCTTTTCGCTTGGCTTGACGCTCTCTTTGGTGCATGGGTGGCGTTTTTCCTGGCGCGTGGCTTGGCGCTTAGCCTGGCGCTTTTCTTGGCGCGTGGCTTGGCGCGTGGCTTGTCGCTTGGCTTGGCGCTTTTTATGGCGCGTGGCTTGGAGCTTGGCTTGGCGCTTGGCTCGGCGCGTGGCTTGGCGCTTGGCCCATCGCGTGGGTTGGCGCTTGGCTTGGCGCTTTTCTTGGCGCGTGGCCTGGCGCGTGGCTTGCCGCTTGGCTTGGCGCTCTCTTTGGTGCATGGGTGGCGTTTTTCCTGGCGCGTGGCTTGGCGCTTAGCCTGGCGCTTTTCTTGGCGCGTGGCTTGGCGCGTGGCTTGTCGCTTGGCTTGGCGCTTTTTATGGCGCGTGGCTTGGAGCTTGGCTTAGCGCCTGGCTTGGCGCTTGGTTTGGCGCTTTTCTTAGCGCTTTTCTTGGCGCGTGGCTTGGCGCTTGGCTTGGCGCTTGGCTTGATGCTTGTCTTGGCGCATGGTTTGGCGCTATACTTTTCACGTGACTTGGCGCTTGGCTGGGCGCTTGGCTTGTCGCTTTTCTTGGCGCGTAGCTTGGCGCTTGTCTGGGCGCTTGGCTCGGCGCTTGGCATGGCGCGTGGTTTGTCGCTTGGCTTGGCTCCTTTGTTGGCGGGTGGCTTGGCGCGTGGCTCGGCGCTTAGCTGGGTTGGCGCTTGGCTGGGCGCTTGGCTTGGCGCTTGGCTTGGCGCTTGGCTTGGCGCTTGGCTTGGCGCTTGGGTTGGCGCTTTCTTGGCGCGTGGCATGTCGCTTGGCTTGGCTCTTTTGTTGGCGGGTGGCTTGGCGCGTGATTTGACGCTTAGTTGGGTTGGCGCTTGGATTGGCGCTTGATATGTCGCTTTTCTTGGCGCGTGGCTTGGCGCGTGGCTTGGCGCGTGCTTGTCGCTTGGCTTGGCGCTCTCCTTAGAGCGTGGCTTGGCGCTTGGCTCGGCGCATGGCTTGGCGCTTGGCTCGGCGCGTGGCTTGGCGCTTGGTTGGATTGGTGCTTTTCTTGGCGCGTGGCCTAACGCGTGGCTTGTCGCTTGGCTTGGCGCTCTCCTTCGTGCATGGGGTGGCGCTTTTCTTGGCGCGTGGCCTGGCGCGTGGCTTGTCGCTTGGCTTGGCGCTTGGCTTGACGCTTTTCTTGGCGCGTGGCTTGGCGCGTGGATTGGCGCTTGCCTGGGCGCTTGGCTTGGCGCTTGGCTTGGCGCTTGGCTTAGCGCTTGGCTTGACGCTTGGCTTGGCACTTGGCTTGGAGCTTGGCTTGACGCTTGGCTTGGCGCATGTCTTGACGCTCATATTGGCGCGTGGTTTGGCGCTTGGCTAAGCGTTTGGCTTGGCGCTTGTCTCGGCGCTTGGCTTCGCGCTTTTCTTGGCGCGTGGTTTGGCGCATAGCTTGGCGCTTGGCTGGGCGCTTGGCTTGGCGCTTGGCTTGGCGGCTGGCTTGGCGCTTGTCTTGGTGCTTGTCTTGGCGCATGGCTTGACGCTCTCCTTAGCGCGTGGCTTGGCGCTTGGCTGGGCGCTTCGCTTAGCGCTTGGTTTGGCGCTTTTCTTGACGCGTAGCTTGTTGCTTGGCTTGGTGCTTTTCTTGGCGCGTGGTTTTTCGCTTGTCTGGGCGCTTGGCTTGGCGCTTGGCTTGGCTCTTCGCTTGGCGCTTTCTTGGCGGGTGGCTTGGCACTTGGCTTGGCGCTTGGCTTGGTGCGTTCCTTGGCGCTTTTTTTGGCGCGTGGATTTCCGCGTGGCTTGGCGCTTGGCTGGCTGGGCGCTTGGCTTAGTGCTTGGCTTGACGCTTGGCTTGGCGCTTGTCTGGGCGCTTGGCTTGGCGCTTGGCTTGGCGCTTGGCTTGGCGCTTGGGTTGGCGCTTTCTTGGCGCGTGGGTTGTCGCTTAGCTTAACTCTTTTGTTGGGGGGTGGCTTGGCGCGTGGCTTGGCGCTAAGCTGGCTTGGCGCTTGGCTTGTCGCTTTTCTTGGTGCTGAGCTTGGCGCTTGTCTGGGCGCTTGGCTTGGCGTTTGGCTAGGCGCTTGGCTTGGCGCTTGGCTTGGCGCTTGGGTTGGCGCTTTCTTGGCGCGTGGCTTGTCGCTTGGCTTGGCTCTTTTGTTGGCGGGTGGCTTGGCGCGTGACCTGGCGCTTAGCTGGGTTGGCGTTTGGATTGGCGCTTGGTTTGTCGCTTTTCTTGGCGCGTGGCTTGGCGCGCGGCTTGGCGCGTGGCTTGTCGCTTGGCTTGGTGCTTTTCTTGGCGCGTGGCTTGGCGCTTGTTTGGGTGCTTTGCTTGGCGCTTTTCTTGGCGCTTGGCTTGGCGCTTAGCTTGTCGCTTTTCTTGGCGCGTAGCTTGTCGCTTGGCTTGGTGCTTTTCTTGGCGCGTGGCTGGTCGCTTGGCTCGGCGCTTTTCTTGGCGGTTGGCTTGTCGCTTGGCTTGGCGCCCTCCTTGGAGCGTGGCTTGGCGCTTGGCTCGGCGCGTGGCTTGGCGCTTGGCTCATCGCGTGGGTTGGCGCTTGGCTTGGCGCTTTTCTTGGCGCGTGGCCTAGCGCGTGGCTTGCCGCTTGGCTTGGCGCTCTCTTTGGTGCATGGGGTGGCGTTTTTCCTGGCGCGTGGCTTGGCGCTTAGCCTGGCGCTTTTCATGGCGCGTGGCTTGCAGCTTGGCTTAGCGCCTGGATTGGCGCTTGGTTTGGCGCTTTTCTTGGCGCTTTTCTTGGCGCGTGGCTTGGCGCTTGGCTTGGCGCTTGGCTTGGTGCTTGTCTTGGCGCATGGCTTGGCGCTATGCTTTTCACGCGACTTGGCGCTTGGCTGGGCGCTTGGCTTGTCGCTTTTCTTGGCGCGTAGCTTGGCGCTTGTCTGGGCGCTTGGCTTGGCGCTTGGCTTGGCGCTTGGCTTGTCGCTTGGCTTGGCGCTTGGCTTGGCGCTTGGGTTGGCGCTTTCTTGGCGCGTGGCTTGTCGCTTGGCTTGGCTCTTTTGTTGGCGGGTGGCTTGGCGCGTGGCTTGGCGCTTCGCTGGGTTGGCGCTTGGCTGGGCGCTTGGCTTGTCGCTTTTCTTGGCGCGTAGCTTGGCGCTTGTCTGGGCGCTTGGCTTGGCGCTTGGCTTGGCGCTTGGGTTGGCGCTTTCTTGGCGCGTGGCTTGTCGCTTGGCTTGGCTCTTTTGTTGGCGGGTGGCTTGGCGCGTGACTTGGCGCTTAGCTGGGTTGGCGCTTGGATTGGCGCTTGGTTTGTCGCTTTTCTTGGCGCGTGGCTTGGCGCGTGGCTTGGCGCGTGGCTTGGCGCTTGGCTCGGCGCGTGGCTTGGCGCTTGGTTGGCTTGGTGCTTTTCTTGGCGCGTGGCATAGCGCGTGGCTTGTCGCTTGGCTTGGAGCTCTCCTTCGTGCATGGGGTGGCGCTTTTCTTGGTGCGTGGCCTGGCGCGTGGCTTGTCGCTTGGCTTGGCGCTTGGCTTGACGCTTTTCTGGGCGCGTGGCTTGGCGCGTGGCTTGGCGCTTGCCTGGGCGCTTGGCTTGGCGCTTGGCTTGGCGTTTGGCTTGACGCTTGGCTTGGCACTTGGCTTGGAGCTTGGTTTGACGCTTGGCTTGGCGCATGTCTTGGCGCTTGTCTTGGCGCATGGCTTGGCGCTCTCCTTGCCGCGTGACTTGGCGCTTGGTTGGGCGCTTGGCTTGGCGCTTGGCTTGGCGCTTGGGTTGGCGCTTTCTTGGCGCGTGGCTTGGAGCGTGGCTTGTCGCTTGGCTTGGTGTTTTTTTTGGCGCTTGGCTTGGCGCTTGGCTTGGCGCTTGGCTTGGTGCTTGTCTTGGCGCATGGCTTGGCGCTCTCCTTGCCGCGTGACTTGGCGCTTGGTTGGGCGCATGGCTTGGCGCTTGGCTTGGCTGTTTTGTTGGAGGGTGGCCTGGCGCGTGGCTTGGCGCTTAGCTGGGTTGGCGCTTTCTTGGCGCGTGGCTTGTCGCTTGGCTTGGCTCTTTTGTTGGCGGGTGGCTTGGCGCGTAGCTTGGCGCTTGTCTGGGCGCTTGGCTTGGCGCTTGGCTTGGCGCTTGGCTTGGCGCTTGGCTTGGCGCTTGGGTTGGCGCTTTCTTGGCGCGTGGCTTGTCGCTTGGCTTGGCTCTTTTGTTGGCGGGTGGCTTGGCGTTTGAATTTGCGCTTAGCTGGGTTGGCGCTTGGATTGGCGCTTGGTTTGTCGTTGTTCTTGGCGCGTGGCCTGGCGCGTGGCTTGGCGCGTGGCTTGTCGCTTGGCTTGGCGTTCTCCTTGGAGCGTGGCTTGTTGGCACGGCGCTCTCTTTCGTGCATGGGTTGGCGCTTTTTTTGGCGCGTGGCTTGACGCTTTTCTTGGCGCGTGGCTTGGCGCGTGGCTTGTCGCTTGGCTTGGCGCTCTCTTTCGTGCATGGGTTGGCGCTTTTCTTGGCGCGTGGCTTGACGCTTTTCTTGGCGCGTGGCTTGGCGCGTGGCCTTGGCGCGTGGCTTGGCGCTTGGCTTGGCGTTCTCCTTGGAGCGTGGCTTGGCGCTTGGCACGGCGCTCTCTTTCGTGCATGGGTTGGCGCTTTTCTTGGCGCGTGGCTTGACGCTTTTTCTTGGCGCGTGGCTTGGCGCGTGGCTTGTCGCTTGGCTTGGCGCTCTCTTTCGTGCATGGGTTGGCGCTTTTCTTGGCGCGTGGCTTGACGCTTTTCTTGGCGTTCTCCTTGGAGCGTGGCTTGGCGCTTGGCACGGCGCTCTCTTTCGTGCATGGGTTGGCGCTTTTCTTGGCGCGTGGCTTGACGCTTTTCTTGGCGCGTGGCTTGGGCGCGTGGCTTGTCGCTTGGCTTGGCGCTCTCTTTCGTGCATGGGTTGGCGCTTTTCTTGGCGCGTGGCTTGACGCTTTTCTTGGCGTTCTCCTTAGCGCGTGGCTTGGCGCTTGGCTGGGCGCTTGGCTTAGCGCTTGGCTTGGCGCTTTTCTTGGCGCGTGGCTTGTCGCTTGGCTTGGCGTTCTCCTTGGAGCGTGGCTTGGCGCTTGGCACGGCGCTCTCTTTCGTGCATGGGTTGGCGCTTTTCTTGGCGCGTGGCTTGACGCTTTTCTTGGCGCGTGGCTTGTCGCCTGGCTTGGCTCTTTTGTTGGCGGGTGGCTTGGCGCGTAGCTTGGCGCTTGTCTGGGCGCTTGGCTTGGCGCTTGGCTTGGCGCTTGGCCTGGCGCGTGGCTTGGCGCTTAGCTGGGTTGGCGCTTTCTTGGCGCGTGGCTTGTCGCTTGGCTTGGCTCTTTTGTTGGCGGGTGGCTTGGCGCGTAGCTTGGCGCTTGTCTGGGCGCTTGGCTTGGCGCTTGGCTTGGCGCTTGGCTTGGCGCTTGGCTTGGCGCTTGGGGTTGGCGCTTTCTTGGCGCGTGGGTTGTCGCTTAGCTTAACTCTTTTGTTGGGGGGTGGCTTGGCGCGTGGCTTGGCGCTAAGCTGGCTTGGCGCTTGGCTTGTCGCTTTTCTTGGTGCTGAGCTTGGCGCTTGTCTGGGCGCTTGGCTTGGCGTTTGGCTAGGCGCTTGGCTTGGCGCTTGGCTTGGCGCTTGGGTTGGCGCTTTCTTGGCGCGTGGCTTGTCGCTTGGCTTGGCTCTTTTGTTGGCGGGTGGCTTGGCGCGTGACTTGGCGCTTAGCTGGGTTGGCGTTTGGATTGGCGCTTGGTTTGTCGCTTTTCTTGGCGCGTGGCTTGGCGCGCGGCTTGGCGCGTGGCTTGTCGCTTGGCTTGGTGCTTTTCTTGGCGCGTGGCTTGGCGCTTGTTTGGGTGCTTTGCTTGGCGCTTTTCTTGGCGCTTGGCTTGGCGCTTGGCTTGTCGCTTTTCTTGGCGCGTAGCTTGTCGCTTGGCTTGGTGCTTTTCTTGGCGCGTGGCTGGTCGCTTGGCTCGGCGCTTTTCTTGGCGGTTGGCTTGTCGCTTGGCTTGGCGCCCTCCTTGGAGCGTGGCTTGGCGCTTGGCTCGGCGCGTGGCTTGGCGCTTGGCTCATCGCGTGGGTTGGCGCTTGGCTTGGCGCTTTTCTTGGCGCGTGGCCTAGCGCGTGGCTTGCCGCTTGGCTTGGCGCTCTCTTTGGTGCATGGGGTGGCGTTTTTCCTGGCGCGTGGCTTGGCGCTTAGCCTGGCGCTTTTCATGGCGCGTGGCTTGCAGCTTGGCTTAGCGCCTGGATTGGCGCTTGGTTTGGCGTTTTTCTTGGCGCTTTTCTTGGCGCGTGGCTTGGCGCTTGGCTTGGCGCTTGGCTTGGTGCTTGTCTTGGCGCATGGCTTGGCGCTATGCTTTTCACGCGACTTGGCGCTTGGCTGGGCGCTTGGCTTGTCGCTTTTCTTGGCGCGTAGCTTGGCGCTTGTCTGGGCGCTTGGCTTGGCGCTTGGCTTGGCGCTTGGCTTGTCGCTTGGCTTGGCGCTTGGCTTGGCGCTTGGGTTGGCGCTTTCTTGGCGCGTGGCTTGTCGCTTGGCTTGGCTCTTTTGTTGGCGGGTGGCTTGGCGCGTGGCTTGGCGCTTCGCTGGGTTGGCGCTTGGCTGGGCGCTTGGCTTGTCGCTTTTCTTGGCGCGTAGCTTGGCGCTTGTCTGGGCGCTTGGCTTGGCGCTTGGCTTGGCGCTTGGGTTGGCGCTTTCTTGGCGCGTGGCTTGTCGCTTGGCTTGGCTCTTTTGTTGGCGGGTGGCTTGGCGCGTGACTTGGCGCTTAGCTGGGTTGGCGCTTGGATTGGCGCTTGGTTTGTCGCTTTTCTTGGCGCGTGGCTTGGCGCGTGGCTTGGCGCGTGGCTTGGCGCTTGGCTCGGCGCGTGGCTTGGCGCTTGGTTGGCTTGGTGCTTTTCTTGGCGCGTGGCATAGCGCGTGGCTTGTCGCTTGGCTTGGAGCTCTCCTTCGTGCATGGGGTGGCGCTTTTCTTGGTGCGTGGCCTGGCGCGTGGCTTGTCGCTTGGCTTGGCGCTTGGCTTGACGCTTTTCTGGGCGCGTGGCTTGGCGCGTGGCTTGGCGCTTGCCTGGGCGCTTGGCTTGGCGCTTGGCTTGGCGTTTGGCTTGACGCTTGGCTTGGCACTTGGCTTGGAGCTTGGCTTGACGCTTGGCTTGGCGCATGTCTTGGCGCTTGTCTTGGCGCATGGCTTGGCGCTCTCCTTGCCGCGTGACTTGGCGCTTGGTTGGGCGCTTGGCTTGGCGCTTGGCTTGGCGCTTGGGTTGGCGCTTTCTTGGCGCGTGGCTTGGAGCGTGGCTTGTCGCTTGGCTTGGTGTTTTTTTTGGCGCTTGGCTTGGCGCTTGGCTTGGCGCTTGGCTTGGTGCTTGTCTTGGCGCATGGCTTGGCGCTCTCCTTGCCGCGTGACTTGGCGCTTGGTTGGGCGCATGGCTTGGCGCTTGGCTTGGCTGTTTTGTTGGAGGGTGGCCTGGCGCGTGGCTTGGCGCTTAGCTGGGTTGGCGCTTTCTTGGCGCGTGGCTTGTCGCTTGGCTTGGCTCTTTTGTTGGCGGGTGGCTTGGCGCGTAGCTTGGCGCTTGTCTGGGCGCTTGGCTTGGCGCTTGGCTTGGCGCTTGGCTTGGCGCTTGGCTTGGCGCTTGGGTTGGCGCTTTCTTGGCGCGTGGCTTGTCGCTTGGCTTGGCTCTTTTGTTGGCGGGTGGCTTGGCGTATGAATTTGCGCTTAGCTGGGTTGGCGCTTGGATTGGCGCTTGGTTTGTCGTTGTTCTTGGCGCGTGGCCTGGCGCGTGGCTTGGCGCGTGGCTTGTCGCTTAACTTGGCGTTCTCCTTGGAGCGTGGCTTGGCGCTTGGCACGGCGCTCTCTTTCGTGCATGGGTTGGCGCTTTTTTTGGCGCGTGGCTTGACGCTTTTCTTGGCGCGTGGCTTGGCGCGTGGCTTGTCGCTTGGCTTGGCGCTCTCTTTCGTGCATGGGTTGGCGCTTTTCTTGGCGCGTGGCTTGACGCTTTTCTTGGCGCGTGGCTTGGCGCGTGGCTTGGCGCGTGGCTTGGCGCTTGGCTTGGCGTTCTCCTTGGAGCGTGGCTTGGCGCTTGGCACGGCGCTCTCTTTCGTGCATGGGTTGGCGCTTTTCTTGGCGCGTGGCTTGACGCTTTTCTTGGCGCGTGGCTTGGCGCGTGGCTTGTCGCTTGGCTTGGCGCTCTCTTTCGTGCATGGGTTGGCGCTTTTCTTGGCGCGTGGCTTGACGCTTTTCTTGGCGTTCTCCTTGGAGCGTGGCTTGGCGCTTGGCACGGCGCTCTCTTTCGTGCATGGGTTGGCGCTTTTCTTGGCGCGTGGCTTGACGCTTTTCTTGGCGCGTGGCTTGGCGCGTGGCTTGTCGCTTGGCTTGGCGCTCTCTTTCGTGCATGGGTTGGCGCTTTTCTTGGCGCGTGGCTTGACGCTTTTCTTGGCGTTCTCCTTAGCGCGTGGCTTGGCGCTTGGCTGGGCGCTTGGCTTAGCGCTTGGCTTGGCGCTTTTCTTGGCGCGTGGCTTGTCGCTTGGCTTGGCGTTCTCCTTGGAGCGTGGCTTGGCGCTTGGCACGGCGCTCTCTTTCGTGCATGGGTTGGCGCTTTTCTTGGCGCGTGGCTTGACGCTTTTCTTGGCGCGTGGCTTGGCGCGTGGCTTGTCGCTTGGCTTGGCGCTCTCTTTCGTGCATGGGTTGGCGCTTTTCTTGGCGCATGGCTTGACGCTTTTCTTGGCGCGTGGCTTGGCGCGTGGCTTGGCGCGTGGCTTGGCGCTTGCCTGAGCGCTTAGCTTGGCGCTTGGCTTGGCGCTTGGCTTGACGCTTGGCTTGGCACTTGGCTTGGAGCTTGGCTTGACGCTTGGCTTGGCGCATGTCTTGGCGCTTGGCTTCGCGCTTTTCTTGGCGCGTGGCTTGGCGCATAGCTTGGCGCTTGGCTGGGCGCTTGGCTTGGCGCTTGGCTTGGCGGCTAGCTTGGCGCTTGTCTTGGCGCTTGTCTTGGCGCATGGCTTGGCGCCCTCCTTAGCGCGTGGCTTGGCGCTTGGCTGGGCGCTTGGCTTAGCGCTTGGCTTGGCGCTTTTCTTGGCGCGTAGCTTGTCGCTTGGCTTGGTGCTTTTCTTGGCGCGTGGCTTTTCGCTTGTCTGGGCGCTTGGCTTGGCGCTTGGCTTGGCGCTTCGCTTGGCGCTTTTTTGGCGCGTGGCTTGTCGCTTGGCTTGGCACTTTTCTTGGCGGGTGGCTTGGCACTTGGCTTGGCGCGTGCCTTGGCGCTTTTTTTGGCGCGTGGTTTTCCGCGTGGCTTGGCGCTTGGCTGGCTGGGCGCTTGGCTTAGCGCTTGGCTTGACGCGTGGCTTGGCGCTTTTCTTGGCGGGTGGCTTGGCGCTTGGCTTGGCGCGTGGTTTGGCGTTTTTTTTGGCGCGTGGCTTGGCGCGTGGCTTGGCGCGTGGCTTGGCGCGTGGCTAAGTGCGTGGCTTGGCGCTTGGCTAGCTAAACGCTTGGCTGGCTGAATACTTGGCTTAGCGCTTGGCTTGACGCTTGGCTTAGCGCTTTCCTTGGCGCGTGGCTTGGAGCTTGGCTTGGCGCTTGGCTTGGCGCTTGGTTTGGCGCTTGACTTGGCTAATGGCTTGGCGCTTGGCTTGGTGCTTGTCTTGGCGCATGGCTTGGCGCTCTCCTTGCCGCGTGACTTGGCGCTTGGTTGGGGGCTTGGCTTGGCGCTTGGCTTGGCGCTTTTCTTGGCGCGTGGAATGGCGCTTGTCTGGGAGCTTGGCTTGGCGCTTGGCTTGGCGCTTGGCTTGTCGCTTGGCTTGGTATTTTTTTTTTGGCGCGTGGCTTGGCGCTTGTTTGGGCGCTTGGCTTGTCGCTTGGCTTAGTGTTTTTTTTGGCGCGTGGCTTGGCGCTTGTCTGGGCGCTTGGCTTGTCGCTTGGCTTGGTGTTTTTTTTTGGCGCGTGGCTTGGCGCTTGTCTGGGCGCTTGGCTTGTCGCTTGGCTTGGTGTTTTTTTTTTTTTGCGCGTGGCATGGCGCTTGTCTGGGCGTTTGGCTTGTCGCTTGGCTTGGTGTTTTTTTTGGCGCATGACTTGGCGCTTGGCTGGGCGCTTGGATTGGCGATTGGCTTGTCGCTTTTCTTGGCGCGTAGCTTGTCGCTTGGCTTGGTGCTTGTCTTGGCGCATGGCTTGGCGCTCTCCTTGGCACGTGACTCGGCGCTTGGCTGGGCGCTTGGATTGGCGATTGGCTTGTCGCTTTTCTTGGCGCGTAGCTTGTCGCTTGGCTTGGAGCTTTTCTTGGCGCGTGTCTTGGCGCTTGTCTGGGTGCTTGGCTTGGCGCTTTTCTTGGCGCTTGGCTTGGCGTTTGGCTTGTCGCTTTTCTTGGCGCGTAGCTTGTCGCTTGGCTTGGTGCTTGTCTTGGCGCATGGCTTGGCGCTCTCCTTGGCACGTGACTTGGCGCTTGGCTGGGCGCTTGGATTGGCGATTGGCTTGTCGCTTTTCTTGGCGCGTAGCTTGTCGCTTGGCTTGACGCTCTCTTTGGTGCATGGGTGGCGTTTTTCCTGGCGCGTGGCTTGGCGCTTAGCCTGGCGCTTTTCTTGGCGCGTAGCTTGGCGCGTGGCTTGTCGCTTGGCTTGGCGCTTTTTATGGCGCGTGGCTTGGAGCTTGGCTTGGCGCTTGGCTCGGCGCGTGGCTTGGCGCTTGGCCCATCGCGTGGGTTGGCGCTTGGCTTGGCGTTTTTCCTGGCGCGTGGCTTGGCGCTTTTCTTGGCGCGTGGCTTGGCGCGTGGCTTGTCGCTTGGCTTGGCGCTTTTTATGGCGCGTGGCTTGGAGCTTGGCTTAGCGCCTGGCTTGGCGCTTAGTTTGGCGCTTTTCTTAGCGCTTTTCTTGGCGCGTGGCTTGGCGCTTGGCTTGGCGCTTGGCTTGGTGCTTGTCTTGGCGCATGGTTTGGCGCTATCCTTTTCACGTGACTTGGCGCTTGGCTGGGCGCTTGGCTTGTCGCTTTTCTTGGCGCGTAGCTTGGCGCTTGTCTGGGCGCTTGGCTCGGCGCTTGGCTTGGCGCTTGGCTTGGCGCTTGGGTTGGCGCTCTCTTGGCGCGTGGTTTGTCGCTTGGCTTGGCTCCTTTGTTGGCGGGTGGCTTGGCGCGTGGCTTGGCGCTTAGCTGGGTTGGCGCTTGGCTGGGCGCTTGGCTTGGCGCTTGGCTTGGCGCTTGGCTTGGCGCTTGGCTTGGCGCTTGGGTTGGCGCTTTCTTGGCGCGTGGCATGTCGCTTGGCTTGGCTCTTTTGTTGGCGGGTGGCTTGGCGCGTGATTTGGCGCTTAGTTGGGTTGGCGCTTGGATTGGCGCTTGGTATGTCGCTTTTCTTGGCGCGTGGCCTGGCGCGTGGCTTGGCGCGTGCTTGTCGCTTGGCTTGGCGCTCTCCTTAGAGCGTGGCTTGGCGCTTGGCTCGGCGCATGGCTTGGCGCTTGGCTCGGCGCGTGGCTTGGCGCTTGGTTGGATTGGTGCTTTTCTTGGCGCGTGGCCTGGCGCGTGGCTTGTCGCTTGGCTTGGCGCTCTCCTTCGTGCATGGGGTGGCGCTTTTCTTGGCGCGTGGCCTGGCGCGTGGCTTGTCGCTTGGCTTGGCGCTTGGCTTGACGCTTTTCTTGGCGCGTGGCTTGGCGCGTGGATTGGCGCTTGCCTGGGCGCTTGGCTTGGCGCTTGGCTTGGCGCTTGGCTTGGCGCTTGGCTTAGCGCTTGGCTTGACGCTTGGCTTGGCACTTGGCTTGGAGCTTGGCTTGACGCTTGGCTTGGCGCATGTCTTGGCGCTCATATTGGCGCGTGGTTTGGCGCTTGGCTAAGCGTTTGGCTTGGCGCTTGTCTCGGCGCTTGGCTTCGCGCTTTTCTTGGCGCGTGGTTTGGCGCATAGCTTGGCGCTTGGCTGGGCGCTTGGCTTGGCGCTTGGCTTGGCGGCTGGCTTGGCGCTTGTCTTGGTGCTTGTCTTGGCGCATGGCTTGGCGCTCTCCTTAGCGCGTGGCTTGGCGCTTGGCTGGGCGCTTGGCTTAGCGCTTGGTTTGGCGCTTTTCTTGACGCGTAGCTTGTTGCTTGGCTTGGTGCTTTTCTTGGCGCGTGGCTTGTCGCTTGGCTCGGCGCTTTTCTTGGCGGTTGGCTTGTCGCTTGGCTTGGCGCCCTCCTTGGAGCGTGGCTTGGCGCTTGGCTCGGCGCGTGGCTTGGCGCTTGGCTCATCGCGTGGGTTGGCGCTTGGCTTGGCGCTTTTCTTGGCGCGTGGCCTAGCGCGTGGCTTGCCGCTTGGCTTGGCGCTCTCTTTGGTGCATGGGGTGGCGTTTTTCCTGGCGCGTGGCTTGGCGCTTAGCCTGGCGCTTTTCATGGCGCGTGGCTTGGAGCTTGGCTTAGCGCCTGGATTGGCGCTTGGTTTGTCGCTTTTCTTGGCGCTTTTCTTGGCGCGTGGCTTGGCGCTTGGCTTGGCGCTTGGCTTGGTGCTTGTCTTGGCGCATGGCTTGGCGCTATCCTTTTCACGCGACTTGGCGCTTGGCTGGGCGCTTGGCTTGTCGCTTTTCTTGGCGCGTAGCTTGGCGCTTGTCTGGGCGCTTGGCTTGGCGCTTGGCTTGGCGCTTGGCTTGTCGCTTGGCTTGGCGCTTGGCTTGGCGCTTGGGTTGGCGCGTGGCTTGTCGCTTGGCTTGGCTCTTTTGTTGGCGGGTGGCTTGGCGCGTGGCTTGGCGCTTAGCTGGGTTGGCGCTTGGCTGGGCGCTTGGCTTGTCGCTTTTCTTGGCGCGTAGCTTGGCGCTTGTCTGGGCGCTTGGCTTGGCGCTTGGCTTGGCGCTTGGGTTGGCGCTTTCTTGGCGCGTGGCTTGTCGCTTGGCTTGGCTCTTTTGTTGGCGGGTGGCTTGGCGCGTGACTTGGCGCTTAGCTGGGTTGGCGCTTGGATTGGCGCTTGGTTTGTCGCTTTTCTTGGCGCGTGGCTTGGCGCGTGGCTTGGCGCGTGGCTTGGCGCTTGGCTCGGCGCGTGGCTTGGCGCTTGGTTGGCTTGGTGCTTTTCTTGGCGCGTGGCATGGCGCGTGGCTTGTCGCTTGGCTTGGAGCTCTCCTTCGTGCATGGGGTGGCGCTTTTCTTGGTGCGTGGCCTGGCGCGTGGCTTGTCGCTTGGCTTGGCGCTTGGCTTGACGCTTTTCTGGGCGCGTGGCTTGGCGCGTGGCTTGGCGCTTGCCTGGGCGCTTGGCTTGGCGCTTGGCTTGGCGTTTGGCTTGACGCTTGGCTTGGCACTTGGCTTGGAGCTTGGCTTGACGCTTGGCTTGGCGCATGTCTTGGCGCTTGTCTTGGCGCATGGCTTGGCGCTCTCCTTGCCGCGTGACTTGGCGCTTGGTTGGGCGCTTGGGTTGGCGCTTTCTTGGCGCGTGGCTTGGAGCGTGGCTTGTCGCTTGGCTTGGTGTTTTTTTTGGCGCTTGGCTTGGCGCTTGGCTTGGCGCTTGGCTTGGTGCTTGTCTTGGCGCATGGCTTGGCGCTCTCCTTGCCGCGTGACTTGGCGCTTGGTTGGGCGCATGGCTTGGCGCTTGGCTTGGCTGTTTTGTTGGCGGGTGGCCTGGCGCGTGGTTTGGCGCTTAGCTGGGTTGGCGCTTTCTTGGCGCGTGGCTTGTCGCTTGGCTTGGCTCTTTTGTTAGCGGGTGGCTTGGCGCGTAGCTTGGCGCTTGTCTGGGCGCTTGGCTTGGCGCTTGGCTTGGCGCTTGGCTTGGCGCTTGGCTTGGCGCTTGGGTTGGCGCTTTCTTGGCGCGTGGCTTGTCGCTTGGCTTGGCTCTTTTGTTGGCGGGTGGCTTGGCGTATGACTTGGCGCTTAGCTGGGTTGGCGCTTGGATTGGCGCTTGGTTTGTCGTTGTTCTTGGCGCGTGGCCTGGCGCGTGGCTTGGCGCGTGGCTTGTCGCTTGGCTTGGCGTTCTCCTTGGAGCGTGGCTTGGCGCTTGGCACGGCGCTCTCTTTCGTGCATGGGTTGGCGCTTTTCTTGGCGCGTGGCTTGACGCTTTTCTTGGCGCGTGGCTTGGCGCGTGGCTTGGCGCGTGGCTTGGCGCTTGCCTGAGCGCTTAGCTTGGCGCTTGGCTTGGCGCTTGGCTTGACGCTTGGCTTGGCACTTGGCTTGGAGCTTGGCTTGACGCTTGGCTTGGCGCATGTCTTGGCGCTTGGCTTCGCGCTTTTCTTGGCGCGTGGATTGGCGCATAGCTTGGCGCCTGGCTGGGCGCTTGGCTTGGCGCTTGGCTTGGCGGCTAGCTTGGCGCTTGTCTTG